>OY288250.1:74085077-74504612 GCA_958450325.1 Agrostemma githago | reverse complement strand
AACCCTAAACCCTAAACCCTAAACCCTAAACCCTAAACCCTAAACCCTAAACCCTAAACCCTAAACCCTAAACCCTAAACCCTAAACCCTAAACCCTAAACCCTAAACCCTAAACCCTAAACCCTAAACCCTAAACCCTAAACCCTAAACCCTAAACCCTAAACCCTAAACCCTAAACCCTAAACCCTAAACCCTAAACCCTAAACCCTAAACCCTAAACCCTAAACCCTAAACCCTAAACCCTAAACCCTAAACCCTAAACCCTAAACCCTAAACCCTAAACCCTAAACCCTAAACCCTAAACCCTAAACCCTAAACCCTAAACCCTAAACCCTAAACCCTAAACCCTAAACCCTAAACCCTAAACCCTAAACCCTAAACCCTAAACCCTAAACCCTAAACCCTAAACCCTAAACCCTAAACCCTAAACCCTAAACCCTAAACCCTAAACCCTAAACCCTAAACCCTAAACCCTAAACCCTAAACCCTAAACCCTAAACCCTAAACCCTAAACCCTAAACCCTAAACCCTAAACCCTAAACCCTAAACCCTAAACCCTAAACCCTAAACCCTAAACCCTAAACCCTAAACCCTAAACCCTAAACCCTAAACCCTAAACCCTAAACCCTAAACCCTAAACCCTAAACCCTAAACCCTAAACCCTAAACCCTAAACCCTAAACCCTAAACCCTAAACCCTAAACCCTAAACCCTAAACCCTAAACCCTAAACCCTAAACCCTAAACCCTAAACCCTAAACCCTAAACCCTAAACCCTAAACCCTAAACCCTAAACCCTAAACCCTAAACCCTAAACCCTAAACCCTAAACCCTAAACCCTAAACCCTAAACCCTAAACCCTAAACCCTAAACCCTAAACCCTAAACCCTAAACCCTAAACCCTAAACCCTAAACCCTAAACCCTAAACCCTAAACCCTAAACCCTAAACCCTAAACCCTAAACCCTAAACCCTAAACCCTAAACCCTAAACCCTAAACCCTAAACCCTAAACCCTAAACCCTAAACCCTAAACCCTAAACCCTAAACCCTAAACCCTAAACCCTAAACCCTAAACCCTAAACCCTAAACCCTAAACCCTAAACCCTAAACCCTAAACCCTAAACCCTAAACCCTAAACCCTAAACCCTAAACCCTAAACCCTAAACCCTAAACCCTAAACCCTAAACCCTAAACCCTAAACCCTAAACCCTAAACCCTAAACCCTAAACCCTAAACCCTAAACCCTAAACCCTAAACCCTAAACCCTAAACCCTAAACCCTAAACCCTAAACCCTAAACCCTAAACCCTAAACCCTAAACCCTAAACCCTAAACCCTAAACCCTAAACCCTAAACCCTAAACCCTAAACCCTAAACCCTAAACCCTAAACCCTAAACCCTAAACCCTAAACCCTAAACCCTAAACCCTAAACCCTAAACCCTAAACCCTAAACCCTAAACCCTAAACCCTAAACCCTAAACCCTAAACCCTAAACCCTAAACCCTAAACCCTAAACCCTAAACCCTAAACCCTAAACCCTAAACCCTAAACCCTAAACCCTAAACCCTAAACCCTAAACCCTAAACCCTAAACCCTAAACCCTAAACCCTAAACCCTAAACCCTAAACCCTAAACCCTAAACCCTAAACCCTAAACCCTAAACCCTAAACCCTAAACCCTAAACCCTAAACCCTAAACCCTAAACCCTAAACCCTAAACCCTAAACCCTAAACCCTAAACCCTAAACCCTAAACCCTAAACCCTAAACCCTAAACCCTAAACCCTAAACCCTAAACCCTAAACCCTAAACCCTAAACCCTAAACCCTAAACCCTAAAAACCCTAAACCCTAAACCCTAAACCCTAAACCCTAAACCCTAAACCCTAAACCCTAAAACCCTAAACCCTAAACCCTAAACCCTAAACCCTAAACCCTAAAACCCTAAACCCTAAACCCTAAACCCTAAACCCTAAACCCTAAACCCTAAACCCTAAAAACCCTAAACCCTAAAACCCTAAACCCTAAACCTTAAACCCTAAACCCTAAACCCTAAACCCTAAACCCTAAACCCTAAACCCTAAATGTAGAGGGTTTAGGGTTTAGGGTTTAGGGTTTAGGGTTTCGGGTTTTAGGGTTTAGGGTTTAGGGTTTTAGGGTTTAGGGTTTAGGGTTTAGGGTTTTAGGGTTTAGGGTTTAGGGTTTTGGGGTTTAGGGTTTAGGGTTTCGGGTTTCGGGTTTTAGGGTCTAGGTTTAGTGTTTAGGGTTTTGGGGTCTAGGTTTAGGGTTTAGGGTTTAGGGTTTAGGGTTTAGGTTTTAGGGTTAGGGTTTAGGGTCTAGGTTTAGACAAAAAAATGTAGACGGTTTCCCAAAAAAATAAGATGAGAGCCGGCAAATACAAGATGAAACAATTTGGGCAAAAATCAAAAAATAAAAAATAAGATGAGAGCAGGCAAATACAAGATGAAACGATCTGGACAAAAATCGAAAAAAAACTCCTCAATGAGCCTCCCTAATAAAAAACAACTCGAAACTCTAAACTTCAAAAAGAAGCTCGAAACTTCAAAAAAAAAACTCGAAACTTCAAAAAGAAACTCGAAACTTCAAAAAAAAACTCGAAACTTCAAAAAGAAACACGAAACTCAAACTCCAAAAAAAAAACTCTAAACTTCAAAAAGAAACTCGAAACTCCAAAAAGAAAATCGAAACTCCAAATAGAAACTCGAAACTCCAAAAAGAAACACGAAACTCTAAACTTCAAAAAGAAACTCGAAACTTCAAAAAGAAACACGAAACTCTAAACTTCAAAAAGAAACTCGAAATTTAAAAAAAAACTCGAAACTTCAAAAAGAAACACGAAACTCAAACTCCAAAAAAAAAACTCTAAACTTCAAAAAGAAACTCGAAACTTCAAAAAGAAACACGAAACTCAAACTCCAAAAAAAAAACTCTAAACTTCAAAAAGAAACTCGAAACTCCAAAAAGAAAATCGAAACTCCAAAAAGAAACTTGAAACTCCAAAAAGAAACACGAAACTCTAAACTTCAAAAAGAAACTCGAAACTTCAAAAAGAAACACGAAACTCTAAACTCCAAAAAAAAAACTCTAAACTTCAAAAAGAAACTCGAAACTCCAAAAAGAAAATCGAAACTCCAAAAAGAAACTCGAAACTCGACACTCCAAAAAGGAACACGAAACTCGAATCTCCAAAAAGAAAATCGAAACTCCAAAAAAAAGTCGAAATTGCAAAAAAAAAACTCGAAACTCCAAAAAAAACACTAAACTTCGAAATGAAACTCGAAACTTCGAAATGAAACTCGAAACTCCAAAATGAAACTCGAAACTTTAAAGAAAATCGAAACTCCAAACTCCAAAAAAAAACTCAAAATTCGAAACTCCAAAAAAAACACTCTAAACTTCAGAAAAACTCGAAACTCCAAAAAGAAAATCGAAACTCCAAAAAAAATTCGAAACTTCAAAAGAAACTCGAAACTCGAACTCCAAAGAGAAACTCGAAACTCCAAAAGAATCACGAAACTCCAAAAAGAAACTCGAAACTCCCAAAAAAACTCGAAACTCGAACTCCAAAAAGAAACACGAAACTCCAAAAAAAAAAGAAACTCGAAAATCCCAAAAAAAAACTCGAAATTCGAAACTCCAAAAAAAACTCGAACCTTCAAAAGAAACTCGAAACTCCAAAAAGAAACACAAAACTCCAAAAAGAAAGAAACTCGAAACTCCCAAAAAAAACTCGAAACCCGAAACTCCATAAAAAACTCGAAACTCCAAAATCCAAAAAGAAACTCGAAACTCCCAAATGAAACTCAAAACTCCAAAAAAGAAAGTAAGAAACACGAAACTCCAAAGATAAACTCGAACCGTGAATGTCAAATACGAAACGCAAAGCCAAATAGAAATAGAAAATAGAGGAACAGAGAGAGAGGAAGGGAAGGAGGGAGTAGGTGCGTGCGCAATTGATATTCCCGGGGAGGAATTGGGAATTGGAATGGAATTGGGTAAAATTGATCTGAGAGAGAAATTTGGGATGGCGACGTCTGCTACTGCTGCCAGCCGGAAGACGGCGATCCGGTCAGACAGCCGGCCAATCATCCCAATCGACGAGTTCGAGTTCACCCACACGGGCCGCCTCGAGCTCAACACCGGGATATCCCTCTCCAACGACAACGTGGATCGTTCCGAGTTTCGCATTCCGGGTTTGGCCTCCGGGTTTCGCATTCCGGGTATCGTATTTCGGGTTTGGCGTTCCAGGTTTCACATTCGGGTTTCATTCCGGGTTTAGGGTACCTGAAGCGGTAGTTTCTAGTTTCCAAGTTTCGCGTTTCGCATTCCGGGTTACATTTCATATTTCGCATTCCGGGTTTCACGTTCCGGGTTTTGCAATCCGGGTTTCGGAATCCCTTTCTCTATCAAAACGACGTCATCTTCGTCATTCGGTACGCCCATTTCTCTGAGTCAATTACCGAAAAGTTAACCTAAATCCGCCACCCACGCCGGCGGCTGTTACGGTGGAATTTCAGAAGAGAGAATAAGAGTAATTGAGAGACGGGAAAATGAGGTGAAAGAAATTACTGTATGTGTGCTGTGACTTGTGATTGGTTTTTGTAGTGGAAAGACACGTCAGCAGATATTCTTTTACATGTGGCGTGTTGTGGTTGGCTAATGGTGGGGTTACCGTTAACGCTTTTTTTTTACTGTCTCACGAGTCACGAGATACTCAGGGGGTAAATTGAAAATCTCGTGCGAAGTGGAAAAATTGTGTTGCTCAATTGTTCATTAATGTGTAGATACGTGAAGCTGACTAATTTAATTTAATTTTATTTCATTTTTTATTTCATATGATTCAAATCACGGTGTGAAGATAATTTACGATAATGAAAGTAAAAATGGATTAACAAACAAGCGATATGGTTACGAACGTCAAAGAAAGAGGTTTAAATAATTGTGTAAGACGGTTTTATACAATAATTTGTGAACATAATAAAATGAGATTATTAACATTAACTATAATCATCATTTTATGAGTTTAAACAAAGTTTATTTTCGAATAAATTGACGTAAATATAGTGAATATAGGACAATTTTATAGTCAGTTTTCACTGAGCTGAATTTGTGTATTTTCACTGAGCTGTTCATCAAAACCACCCAAAACCCAATCTCCCTTTCCACTAACCAAATAACACAACTCATATGAGTTAGGTGCGAATCGAACCCTTGACCATATGAGTGTGACCCTTCTCCTGTCCAACTACACTCTAACATCTTACTGATTTAAATATCACTACATCACATATAAAGCTATACACCACAGAAATTATGTAATTAAGGAAATCTGATTGATTACATTGATTACGAAAATCACATGTTCTAAATGGAATATATCACATACAATATTTAATATGGAATGTATGATCAAATTTTTTAAAAAAAGTATATACATATTGTATTCCGTTTTAACAAAATAGTTGCATTATTTTTGTTAATAGGAGATTGCTTTATCCCATACAATATTTTACATAGAATATAAAATAGTTATGATTATTATTGTATATCTTTCTGATCATATTCGAGAAGGAATATTTGTAGAAAATATAATTGATTGATTGATTAGAATATAATTGATTGGTTGATTGATTAGAATATGCAAATTTTTATACAATTATACCGTTGATTAGTAGATTTCTATGATTGGTTGATTGATTAGAATATGCAAATATTTATTCTCCGAAATATATGTACTGTGCCATAAATTCTCTTACCACTAAGAGATTAACTCTTACTAACATTTTTTCCGCCTAAAGATATCAACTAACAAAAATTAAAAAATAGATTAAATGCGCAATGTACAAATCGAACTCTTAACCTTATGTGTGTCACCCACTCACCATTCTTCTTTCCAACTACAAACATCTTGCTGATTAAAATATCACTAAATCACATATAAAACTATACACCACAAAAATTATGTAATTAAGAAAATTTGATTGATTACATTGATTAGGAAAATCACGTGTTTTACATATGACATGCAATATTTAATAAGGAATGTATGGTCAATTTTTTTTTTTAAAAGTATAAACATAATGTATATTTCGTTTTTAACCAAATAGTTGCACTATTTTTTTTAATAGGAGATTGCATTATCCCATACAAAATTTTACGTGGAATATAAAATAGTTAGGATTGTTATTGTATATCTTTCTTATCATATTCGAAGATCATATTCTTAACATCGATATAAATTTAGTAACTATATAAAAACGGAATATATACCGATTGTTCATACAAAGCCTAATATATAGTAAAACGGTTTTTCTAACGTGTGCCAACTGGGCACACGTTAAGATGCTAATTAAAGCAAAAACTCACCGAAATACTCTATATACTACTCTAAGACAATAATAGTTACTAACATTTTCCTAAAAAAATACACTAATTTAAATCAGGAAGTAAAAGAACATTTCACTGATGAATTCACAAACTATTCATTTTCATTAATGTTAAAGAAATTGACAAAAAAAAAATTATGAAAATAATTAGAGAAATTTTAAGATATGATGTCATTAACAATAGAAAAAAAACATGGTCTAATGAAAATTTTATTTTTGAAATGAGCTATTTACTTTTACAAAAATATATACTCACCCGAATACCACTAAGATCTTATCATTTACTATTCAAATATGAGGATTATAACTATCATATAGAAAGATCATTTTGGTACAGGGAGTACAAAATATGGAATATACTATTAAAATCCGTATAAAAAAAGTTTCAGAAATTACATCATATAAGTCTTATGTCTGAGACAGGCCATTTAAAAAAAAACTAATGAAAAATTGAATATTTTTTTTATACAAAGAGAATGTATCGCGGTGTGGTAACCATTAAAAAAGTTCATTATTATACAATTTTTGATAAATATTTATGTGTTTTAAGCTATGTTAAAGAGAGAAGTGAGTATCTCGAAACGTGAGATGACATAAACAGGATATATAAAAAATATAAAAAATATTTTCATTAATTACACATTATTTAATACATTTCAAGACATTACTCAAGTATTTTGATTAGCTTTGCGATTTAAAAAATATTTTCCTATATCTAAAGTACGTAGTCAATAAATAGTAAAAATAAAATAATGAATTTTTTATTTTAAATCTTAAATGAAATATTCTATAAAATATTTATATTATAAATACCGTGCATTGCACGGGGTCTACACTAGTAATAATCAACTTAATAAACCAACAATAATCAACTTAATAAACAAACAATAATCTCATTACGAAAATTCTAAGCAAACCCTGATCAGGCCATCGACAAATGCGACATATTCTAAATTCTACAAATTCAATAGAATTATATGCAGAATTTGAAAATCATTGCTGCAAATAATTAACCGCAGTAAAAAGGTAATTGCATCACAGACTTAGACAACGGTAAAATAAAGGCCAAAAGCATATTAATTAAAACATTAAAGAAATTTTGGGCGGAAAAAGAAAAGTTAAAGAGATGAAGAAGGAAAGCGTATAAGAATAAACAAAACTTGAAAACAAATGCAGACTTGTGGGAAAATTGAATTGATTGAGATCGGAAATTGGGGGAGAATAAGGGGAAATGGTGTGTTTTTTTTGGTAAGTGATGAAATGAAAGGGGAGTGACGAGGGGTTAAGGGGGAGAGGGATTGGATACGGATCGTTGGATTGGAAAGTAATCTACAGTAGAGGATTAATGAAGAACATTCGGCACACGGATCGTGCGTAGGTTCTTAAATGAATCAACAATGCACGTTTTTTTTTTTTGACAAGTGGTAGTACTTTATTCGTAGAACAAATTTACACACACCAGAGTTCGGAACTTACTGCATTACATATGTAACTGAAGTAACAGAAATAACATAACTTTAAATCTAATAAAGTAAGCATCACCCTCTATCTAGCTCGATTGTTGAGAACGGGAAATTGATCACGAGCGCTTGATCTAGTATTATCCTCATTGCTGATCACCATGGACTGTTGAATCTTACGAAAACCAAGTTCAGAAGCACCAAGTGTACTTACGTTCTTACTAGAAGAACGTAGAAAGAAAAGAGGCATGGTAAGACGACGTGTCCTTCCAGCAACGGAGAAAAATCTCCTACACTTGGGTATTCGATCCAGGCGACCATAATTCCAACAGTTTAAACAAATCAACTTGAAGAAACACAAGAGCAAGAATAGCCCGTCAACCAAGCTGTTAATCATAACAATCCAACAGGTGACCTTACTCAAAGGAGTAGTGGAGGCCAAAAACATAAAACTACAACTGAACATATAAGTACTAACGAAAGAGTAAACTGTAAAAGGATCATTTAGAAAAGGCCTCCGTTAACTCAGCCACACTCAACATCCAACCCACAACCGCAAGCATACGAACCGAAGTCATCCATCAACTTTAGAAAATCCACAAAACAATCCCCAAAAAGATTAAGGACTTCAGTGGAATCAACCTCAAGCTCTTCACACTCCCCACAAGGCCAACAAACAGGTCACCAAGGAGAAGAAAAAGATAGCCCCCCACAACTTAGAACTAAACTACCAACAGACTGAAAAGAAAAAAAATCCAGACAGACCTAGAAGGTGGGGAGGGGGGCGAGGGGCTGGGAGAAACCTTCTAGGAACAATCAAGAGAGGAAAATCAACGCAACCCTTACCAATATAGAAACAGTGCTCAGAGAGTGGGGGATGAGAGAACACTCTCCGACAAGCACTATCAACCAAATTGGGAGTTAAAAGAAAAACTTAAAAAATCAGGAGAGACACACCAGACCAACCATCTCAACCCTTACCAAAACAGATTCGGTGGTCGGAGAATGGGGGAGGGGGACGAGGGGAGGGGGGAACACTCTCCAACAAGCACCTACACCCAAATTGGGGGTTAAGAGGAACAAGAAAACCAACCCAAAAGAACAGGGGAAAACAGGACGAAAAAACAAAGGAAGGGCCATCAATAACTATCATGGTAACAACTGCCTGAGGCGACGAGGGAAGAGTAAGGGAAGCGAATCACACCATCGTCGAGTTCGGAAACGGCGGAATCAAAGCATGCAGATGTGTTAAAGTAAGATGGGCAGGGAGGTTAGCATAGTTGGGTGACCGGAGATAGGTCGATAAACGACCTTATCTCCGGCCAGCGGTAAAGGATAAAGATGAGAGGTGGTGAGCAATAGGGAGGCAGTGGAGAAGTAAAGTGGGTTTTGTTTTTCTAGAGAGAAGTGAGAGGATTTTTTTTATAGAGAGGAAATTAATTAAGGTAGGTAAAGTCTATCTAACACGTTGCAACATTACTACTCGTATAATCAATTAATTATCCATTTATCCTACCTGCAACATGCCAATTTAATGATCACTTCTGCTCCTCTGCCACATGCACACGTCAAGAGAAACGAAACTTGAAAACAATGCAGACTTGTGGGGAAATTGAATTGATTGAGATTGGAAATTGGGGGGAATAAGAGGAAATGGTGTTTTTTTTTTGTGAGTGATGAAATGAAAGGAGAGTGATGAGGGGTTAAAGGGGAGAGGGATTGGATACGGATCGTTGGATTGGAAAGTAATCTACGGTAGAGGATTAATGAAGAACGTTCTGCACACGGATTGTGCTTGGGGTATTTAAATGAATCAACAATGCACGTTGCAACATTACTACTCGTATAATCAATTAATTATCCATCTATCCTACCTGCAACATGCCAATTTAATGATCACTTCTGCTCCTCTGCCACATGCACACGTCAAGAGACATGATGTTGGTGAAGATTTGATGACGAGTGAGAATCTAGTAAATGGACATTGTTTTGTTATCTATATGTGTTACTTTAACAACAACTTGCAAATAGACAGTGGATATCATCAATCCGTGCGATTTCAAAATTGACTTTCTTATTGACTGTTTTTTCTAAAAGTGGATCATACTTTAACTTGATTAGTATGGACACTTGCACAAAAAAGTTTTGAATTTCATTTTTCCACTAAAATTGTTTGTTATAAATATTTCATCCGATTCTAAATTATTACTACCTCCGATTTTTATTGTTCGTTTCCTTATTGGGTTGAAACACCATTTCTACCATATTTCTATTTTGGGCCATCAACATATGGTCTAGAATTGCCCGTACATTTCTCTCTTTTGAGTCACACATTTTTACACCCTTATTTTTCAAATGGAAAGATAAATAAAAATTGGAGGGAGTACTTCATTTCAGTATATATTATTCAAATTGGATAATCATTTAAAATTAAAGGGATGAGAATAATATCTTATTGATGTACGTGTCTGTCTACCTTACATCAACTTTGTCATATAGTGTCATATACTACTTCCTCACATTCAAACAAATATTTACACTTATTATAAATGAACAATCCAATAAAATTTTACACTTTTCTTTTGACAAAAGATTTTAGCATAATCCGTATAATCCTATGATTTTATCATTCTTCTATTTACACAAAGTGTTACTATATTTTTCTTACATTTGATTTTGGCTACTCGAGAGGTCAAATCGGGAGACGCTTCAGATTATGCTCAGGTTTATATGTGTCCGGGGTTCCTTAAGGATGTACTCTGCCTGATTTCACGTCCAAACGACGAGTACAACTCTATTTTTCGAAGATTAAACGATTTTAGGCCTGTGGTGCTTTAATACCTACCAACACCCTCAAATGTTGTCTATTTCTCCTAATATTTTGCGTGGTCCATCCAACTGACCTGATAAATGCCGTCCAATTTTTGGCAAAAAAATTTCCGAACCCCGATTCTCCCGAAAACGTGTATCATTCACTATAATTTTGGCTATAATTTTGGTTTCACGCTAAATGGGCATGTAAAACTCCATTTTTCGAAGATTAACGATTTAGGCGCTTTAAACCTACCAGCACCCTCAAATTTTGTCATATTTCTCCCCATATTTTTGTTTTTTTTTTCCGGACCCCAGTTCTCCCGAAAAACATGTATACAAAATAATTCACTTTTGCACAGTTCAATTCAATTATTTAGAGTTTTGATGTATATATAATGTTTAAATGTATAAACGCTTCTTTCATATATCCAATTTATTGTGCATATCTACATTCTAATTATAGATATGTTGTTATTTACAATAGTTCCACTTTTGTATAAACGAAAACAAAATACGTACGAATTGTATTAATTTATCAAACGGTACTTCTGACGAGAGCTGAAAAAAATGTGGACAACTAAATGTAGGTTCGCTCTATAAATGGACCATTTAAGTAAGGATAAATTGGGGGAGAGGGTAATGGAATGAAAAGAGAGTGCAGCTATGACTAACAATCCCCGAACTCCAAGGGTCTCTTACAAAATTTTAAGATACTTTGCATAATGTATGCTGTAAAAGAAAATATGTTTGCTCTGCTTCGAAGCCCTATGCAGAGATGGCAAGCCTGCAGGCAGCGGCATTTGAGGGATGCAGACAGCCTTCTGGAAATATAGACTACGCTTCTGTCTCTTTCTCAGCCAAAATCAGTCTACAACTTCTGCCTCTTTCTCAGCCAAATCATACATATACCTGAACATTGACCATAACTTTCAAGTGCCTAATATGAGTAACCTGAGGGTTTAGTTTTGGTCTATAATTGAACCATGCAAGTATTAGAGATAGAGTACAAACGGGAGAGGAGGATAAAAGAGTGCAGCTACGAAATAAACAAGATCACAATCAGCAGAGGCTTGGGTAGAAGTCGGATGATGTCTTGAAGGCTGTAAGATCGGTGATTTTTTGCATAGATGTTTCTTGTGCTTCTTCCCCTTTGAAGCCTGTATTACATCCCCATACACGGATGGCAAGCCTGCGGCACTTGGGGGACGTCTTCCCAAGATATAAACTATACCACTCAATCAGCTCACTCTTCTTCATACTCCCAACTACTTCTGCCTCTTTCTCCGCCAGATCAAACATGTACCTGAACAGTGACAAGTGATCAACGATATCCAACAGCCACACGGCCCTTGGGAAAAAAACATTTAGGCTCTAATTAATAAAATAGACGAAGAATTTGCCCAAGTTAGTGTTGTAGTGCAGGCAGGTCAGATAACTGCAACCAAATTACATGCTCCTGTAGAATTGGTATATACTCCGTACCTCTTATCAACTACTTGATTCCAGAATCGGTCGGTTTCATATGTCAAAGATGGATCTTTCTCTAGTAATTTTGCAATTAATCCACTCTTAAAACTCTCAAAAGATCCATCATCCAGTTTTTCCTACACCAACAGAACTTGAGTTAAAAAGAAATAGGGCAATCGTGAATATTTAAGCAAGTGCATGCCAAGATGAACAGTAAAGTAGAGTATTTAAGTAGATGCATGAACAAAAATCCATTAAAAATGAGGTGGAACAACTCCCAAAATTACAACAATGACCCAGAAAAATATACGAGTAGTTAAAATGGAGCTTCAAAAGGTAACTTTCCATTTCCTTTAGACTCGTGTTGACCTCTCACCTTCATCTACTCTTGTATAGTCCAGAACAGTGTCTCTACACTAAGATCGTTAAGTGATAACCAAAAACCAAACAATAATGACCTTTACAACTCCACTGCATATGGAAATAAAACAATACTCTATATTTATTATATATACATGCAAGGAATTACTCCATCAATCCTATTTATATTGCACCCATTGCCTTCGTAGTTTGTCACAATGCCATCTTTGACTAGTTCGGTTTTGGAGATTATGGAGGAGTACCGGATATGCCACCCAACCCTCGTTAAACAATTTGAACCTTCCGGTTTGGCAACATTCAAGGAATCAAGGGTAATGTCCACCTAGTTTGTTTTGGTTCAAGGTACTTTAATTCAAAACAAAACGTGTTTCATACCTAATTCTTCCAAATGGGCTTTTCAGCTTTAGATCCTTTTGGGACATTAAGAGCCAGGGGGGAGCAAGCGGAAGTATCTAAAGATTGATAAAGCAATGATAACTTTACGAGTAACAAAAAAAAGCCTTCACAAAAACACACTAACCTATACATCAAACAGATAAACTTACACTTTGAAGTGCTACACTGAACATCAAAATCATGACCATACAAAAACAGATAGATGATGGCAATAACCATAACTGTAGATTGCACCCACACTAACGTAACGTAGCTCCTTGTGAAACTCAGTTTTGTAAGTAAACAAAACCTTTAAAGAGATGGTTCTCCTCCTTTACTTAGTCTAGATCATGAATTTAGGTAAAATTAACATTTGGAAGATTTAACATGCAGAGCTTGAGAGTTTATTGAGATCTAACCTCTCCCAATTGGACAGAGGTTATAACTGTGACAAGTTTTTAGATGATGAAAATCCAAACAAAATAAGTTTAAGACTAAATATAAATACAGCACTTTAAAAAACCAGATTTACTGCTTGCGTACCAGAAAATCTTTCAGGCCATCAACAAACTTATCAACCCTATCTTGCAAGTATGCAGGGTCATATTTGGAAGATTGGACACAGAAACAAAATCCAAAGACACGATATGTCATCCTTGGGCTGCACTCAACAACATAGCCAAGCTGCTCCTTCGTCCTATAACCAAAGTGAAAAGGAATAAGTTAGATGCTACTCCTACTAATCAATCATCACTGGACGATGACAAAGAAGATAAGTCTTCCATCTTGTAGTTATACTCCATCCAGCCCATTCAAAATTCCCCACTTTCCTTTTTAGCTCATCCCCTGATCCCCATACAATTGTCCAACCAAACTTCTCCAATCACTAGTAAAGTAACATACTCTTTCCATCCCATTGACATAGTGGGTAGGGAGTGACTAGTGACATCTCTTCCTAGTAAATTGTTTTAGTCAGCCAAATCTGAAATATGGGCTCTAATCAAATGCGAGTGGGGAGAACATAAGTAGGATGGATGGAGTAATGAATAGATTATAGATATATTTACGGAGAAACATGAAAGCTTCACAGCATTGTGTAAGCAGAACTTCACCTTAGCTGATTAAAAAGCGGTTCTTGCACAATCTCATCGAAAAGATCAGAGAAGCCTTTGAGTTTCACCAAGTTCCCAACATTTTCCTGCTCGATTTGATAATAAAGCTACAATAATTACCGGAAAACAGCACCAGCATCAGTCTTTTAAAATATTCTTTTCTTATAATAGAGATCCCAAGACAAACTGGATTACATTATACGAAATACCAACATATACTAACCTCAAGAACCGAGTTTGTTTCAAGTTTATTTATAGAACAAACATCTCTGATTACATTTGCTCCAGAAGACAAGCACACAATATTTTCTTTGTGTCTTTTCTCAACAGGAATTTCTGGTACAGAAAAGTACTGCCTAAATATGTTCGATATGCTAACTGCGTCTTCTTCTAGTAAATTACCATGACAGAGAGCCTCAATATATAGCTGAAGAATAAAAGAGAACAGAAAATAAGAACAGGGATATTAATAGATCAACAATCCATAGGAACCAGGATTATAAAACAACACAAGAACAATCTAATTTAGTCTGTACCTCTAAATTTAGTTCTGCAACATATTTGGGGGAGAAATACAACAAAGATAAGAACAATCTAATTTGGCTGAATGTGCTTAAGTTAATTAAACTGAAAAGGTATTAACTAAATTGAACTGAATGGGACTTAACCTAACTTAATTAAACTGAATAATGCTGAACTGACTGAGATGGGCGGGTTGAACTTAACTAATTTGAATTGAATATAATTGAGCCTTGTGCCTACATGCATATTTTTTCCAAGTCCAAGGATTTTCCTACATACATCAGTGACACCTTAACACCTTATTTGATACCGAACCTAACAAAAGCCATTTGTTGGATCTTCATCAAGGTTTTTCAGATCCTCTAGGAGCACTACTAAGAGTATCTTTTGCAAAGCCATTGCGTACTACAAAACAAAGAAGCTGCTCAAACAAGTTAACACTATCATCTTAACTCTTGTTCCCAAAAGAGGATGGCCTCCTCTTCAAGCATCACTGAGAGTTACCGTTTGCAAAGCCATTATGTAAGTTAGTTTTAGAGGCTTGAACGCTCTTGAAAGTTTGAACGAGGATGTAATGCATAACCTTAAGTAGCCTGATAATGATTCATGTTAGCCGACCCCAAATCTTTTTGGGACTAAGGCTATGATGTTAGTGGTGGTGGTGAATAAAGCATTAAAGCATCCTAAAATCTTACAAAGTAAGGAACTTTCTATGTTACTCCATTTTTTTTCTTCATTCACTTATTCACCCTTTTTGAGAAATTTGCTCTTCACCATTTTACCCTCTCGATGCCCCTAACATTACTCCCACCTTCACATACCAAATCCCCAGCCTCCTGGTTCACTTTTCTAAGTTTCCCCACAATCACCCACTCATGACCCACATTCACCAACCAGCCAGCCATGGCCCACATACAACCACCCACCAACCGTAACAACCTATGACCACTCATCATTCACCGCTCCTACCACCCATCACTCTGACGCACCACCCACCACTCACCACTACCGACCCACTTTAATTTCCCTTTGTGAGTACGTGTACCTGGGGTGACTGTGGATGTTGGAGGTCTTCCGAAATAAGATCTAGCTTATTGAAATGGCTGCACGATAGAGGTTGGAGGAAAGGATGGTAATGGAATGTGGTCGGTGGTAGAGGGTTTAGCTGCAAGTGGTAGTCGGAGAAAAAGGTGGGGTTGGTGGTGGGAGAATGAGCTGGTTACTACTCCTTCCGCTTCACTAAGGTTTTTCCACTTATTATTATAATCCCTCACATTTGAATAAAAGTGGGAAAATCAAAGTGGAGCGGAGGGAGTAGTAAATTAGGATTGGAAGAGGTCTGTGTTTCAATATAATGAAATAGTTAGGGTAATTTATAAAGCATTTAGAGACTTACAAAAAAAACATACCAAAATAGGAAAGAACGGACAAGGGAGAAATTTTAAAATAAATAAATTGGGAAGAAAATAGAAAAGGTGAGTTTGAATTAGTACTTTGTTCATGCAATTTTCATCATGGGTCACCTAGAAACAGCTCTTTGTCTCAACTCAGTGTAACACTGTGCACATGAGATACGGAGGTAATGTTGTTGAAGCTCCATATAAAACCAGAGCATAACATAGTAATAGTATGCAAGCCCAATATTCTGACATTTTTCACAACATAGTTACAATGTTCACTGTCAGACCAGAGGGGAAACCATGTTTACTGAACTGAAAGGCCTTGTAATCCCATGATGTAACATCAAATAAGCCACAAATGGTACGCACTGCACAGTGGTCTGAAATGGATGCAAATGTTGTTGGCCAAAGGTCTAGTCCAAAGCCATTGGCTACACTTAAAGAATGGTAGCTACTGAAGTGTTCACCATATCCCTCATTTCCTAGTGATGAAGAGAAGCTGAATGTATAATTCACAGACAAATAAAATTCCGAGTACACAATTCACTCCATTTTTGCTCTACTTGTGAAAGGTTGTAAATTGGGAGTATATCCAAGAGCATCAAAATGATTTCTCTAACCTGGGAAAATATTCTTGGAACAAAAGCTTGCAATTCAGCAACAGACAAATCAGCCAAGCACTGAAGCTTCTCACCAACATCCCAGAAAGATTTGCATAGAACTTGTAACCTCAAGTATGAGGCATGATTTAACGGCTTCATATTTGTGTTCCTCAAATTTCTTTCCACATCCTCTTTAATCACCTAAAAGATTTCATCAGTTTTTAACTATACATTCTTTAATTATCAAACTCCAATTCACTCCACTCAATTTGAATTTTTGCAATGTTTAGTTTGTAATAGCTTATAGGAGAAGGAGGAATGAGGAAAATTGATGAATGGAAGAGGGATGGTGCAAGATAAATGTTAATATTAAAAACGATCAGAATCTTAAATGTCTCACCTTAAATCGATCATCTTTTGGTGAAAAGCATTTGGCAACAACCAGAATCTTAGAAAGTAAAAGCGGGAGCTTTTCACAGAATCCATTGATCTTCAGCTCCAGTCTGTCACCCGAAACTGATATAGATGTGTCCAACTTGGCTATGCTTGCCTAGAAAACGTAAACAGATACTCCGGTTAAAAACTAAGCGTACGTGCTCTTAATTTATCTTCTATATACTAAAAGAGAAATCTCTAAAAAAGTGTGGGAAACATGTCGCATCCACATTAAAAAAAATCCCACCTAAAAATATTCACTTGTGGATTTTATTTGTGCTACAAAAAAATAAATATAAAATGAGCCCACCAAACAATCTACCGAGTATATACTAAATGAGAAAACATTAGCAAAGTTTGAGACACATGTAGCATCCATATTAAAATATTTTCAACCTACAAACATTCACTTGTGGATTGTATTTGGGCTATAAAAGAAATAATAATAATAATAATAAATAACATGTAAAAATTTGAAGATATGCTTTGACTCTTAAAAAATTAATACAAATAGGTAATGCCATTCTAAATTTATTCTCATCACCTAAGCTAGTGCAATTCTAAAAGTTCATCAATTTGTGAGCACAGACAAAAGTAAATTTAGACATGCAAGTATCAATAGTGTTTACTTCACAGTCCACTTGATTAGCTAAAAACTTTCCACACAAGACATCATAAAATGAGTAATGTAAAACTAGAACTCAATCAACAGAAGTATATTTTAACTTGAGGAAGCATTTATATGGGTCTCAAACCACTACACTCATAGTTTAAAATCATGGCACTGTAATTAGGGATATTCAAAAAGTGGTCCACACTGTAAACCTGACCAAACACATACCGGTCTGATCTTAGGGTCCCCAGAAAATTGATGACCATTCTCTGGTCCGGTCCACATATACTAAAAAAACAAATTTAGTTATTTTTTCCGGTCTCGTATAGTCCCAACCCAAAAATACTAGACCTAATCTGGTCTGGTCTGGGTCTCCGGGTTTGGGTTTTGGAATTAATCAGTCTTCAGGTCTACTCGATCCAACCGAACCAATGAACATCCCTAATTGTAAAGGACTCGTCCATCACGGTCTGGTACGGTTATCACAGTGATAAATTTTGTTTAAAAGCTTTTATAAATTTTGTTTAAAAGCTTTTAATGAGATTCTGTCACGTGTATAGAAATAGAAGGGAAGATCCATTGCGGTTTTCGTCTAATTGCACATCAACCGTTATGGAACAAAATGACACAGAGGGTGATTTGTGAAGCTTAGTGAAAGGGTATTATATCGCCAGTTTGGCACCAACACTTGCATAAGTGTTGCACAGCATAGGTGGCTGGTGAGTGCTTTTAAAGGTGGACTGTGTTAGCTACGGAATGAATGGGTAGGGATGGCAATAGCTATAGTACATGATTACCAATGAGTGCCAGGGTCTTTTGCATTGATTTAATCTAAAAGAAATGCATAGAGGGAAGAGTTTTGAGGTTTATCGTTTTCAAATATCGATAGTCGAGTTACTATTTACTAATGTAGTACTCTTGAGGCTTGGCCCAAAGATCGGAATGGATGTAGTACTCAGTGGGTCTATGCCCACTTTGGTTAGTCATTTCCTTTCCCTATGTTTTAAGACAAATAAAGATAAACATCTAGGCATCCATTATACGTGTAGGAATTTAGAACATCAATGAATTCAATATGACAAACCTGTCACATTAGAGAACATGATACACACCAAGACTAACCTGGTATATAGTTTCATTCAGCTCATCCTTAAGCAGGAGAACGAACAACTCAGTCAAGAGACAGCTCCGCACACTTTCATATGCACCCTTCAAGTTTATGCGAAAATATGTATTTGCACGAGGAAGTTTAAATGTCTTATCAAGCTTGTACCAGAACTTCATTAATGGTTCATCAAGTATACATCTCGGATATAACCCACAAGCCAGCTCAGTCGACATAGTGCTCTCATGCACAGAGAAGTTAACAGGAATGAATTCATTCTTTAAAGGTAGGTGCAATGATCCTTCTATTTCCGGAGGATTCCTCCATAACTTCATCAAAGCTATAGCTATATCTTCCTCGGTGTATTTTGCTCCAAACCATGGTTCACATAGGGCATCTAAAAAAGAAGGGGGGGACAAGAACGACAAAGATAGCATTTTAATAAATTCCATGTTTAAAAACTGAAGCAGTGTGGACCAAATATTAGTCTCACAAGATCATTTTCAACGAGACAAAAACTAGAGTGATATAGTTAGACAGCAGCTAACTGTTGATAATGAGAGATTTGTAGTCACCTCCGGCGTCTGTAAATGATTTGGATAATATGTCTATCCTCATATTCTCAGGTGTGAACAAACGCAGAAGGAATCCTATCTTCTCTACATCCCAATCTTCGTAACTGTATTCACCATAAATGACATGCTCCGGCGGATACAAAAGTAAGTTTGCTACAATAAGAATGAAAATAAAAGAAACAGACAATTAAGGAATGAGGATATAAACTAGCTAACTGCTCATGAGGCAACACAAAAGATGGTCATTCATCCAGCAACAAGAAAAATAGAGGGGGAAATATCCACATGATCCTCCATCGGAGCATTTAGGGTGTATCCAACAGATACAACTATCCAAGATTATGAGGAAGTACTACTCCATGACCACGACAACAAAACTAAAATTGTTTGTAATGTTAACAAGTATTCCAGGGGCACGAAATTAACGCACATAGACTGCAGAACAAGTAACCTTTACCCTCCACAAAAAAAAAATAAGAATCATTTTCCACATCATATGGATGAGGCATTTTCGCTAGAAAAACATTTAGCTAAGAGAATAATTCCAAAGTGCTTCCGTTGTATATGGTTGTCACCCCTCAATGTCTTTTATGCTGGAATTATTCTTTGGTGTACACTAAACGAGACTAACACTAGCAGAAAAAATGCAAAATCAAAAGTTATTCAACATTTCCTAAATCTAGCAAAACAACCAATTTTGTAAACAAAGCAAAAGGTGAACCAATCATCATGGATTAGTAGTGTAAAACCAACAAGTCAACATCTATAAAGATAGCCAAAAAGGACAACTATAAGACTGTACGTCTGTACCTGCAAGCTCAGCAGCGTAATCATCTTGGGGCTGCTCCTCAACAAACCTGAATTCCATATACCCAATGTCCTGGAGTTCCTTATAAATCCACTCCTGGAGAGGAGTTTCTCGTAAAAGTTTAAGGTATTGATAAATAAACCCAACGATCTCATAAATCTGTGAATTTATGGTCATTAAAGGAAACGTAATTAGAACGATGAGTGCAGCAAATGGACTGGCGCAACAAGATGTCAAAAAGAAATTGAATATTTGATTCTATGAAGGAAAGAGACAATTTAGGCTCAACCTTCTCCAAGCCAGAATAGGTAAGGCTAATGGATATGCTAAAAATATACGCTAATGAAGATCGAAGCAACCCTTCATCCCCAACTCCAGCAGAAATTGATGTTATCCATCCTTTGCGCTTCAGAAAGAAATGTAAGCTTCCCTTGCCCTCTGAAACAGTAGCAGTGAAATCATTTTCTTCTGTATTCTAAAGGATGAATTTTATCTCATTCCCCCAAACCATAATGTCCTTACTAAAGTGGAGATAATAAACATGAATGAATTATAACTTTCGAGTTTTGACAGCTATATGAAGGAAAGGAATGTGAAGGACAAGGACTTGAAAAAACAGACTAGCCACAGGAAATTTGGTACTGCACCATTGCTAAATACTAGGTGAAAGCAGAAATCTGCAAAAACTAAATGTTTAGAACGAAAGAAGATCAGGAGATGGGAATCTGGCAAATATTGAAAGACAAACACCATATGAATCTGCTTCTAATATCTAGGAAACAGAGTCAAACAGACAGACATTAGTATCATAAAGTAAATTCTTACCATGCCCTATAAGATGAGCCAAGTAATCTTCAGATTTTTTCAGATAATCTTTGTGAAGACATGGCAGTTTCCATGATATCTCAAGAATGTGAACATCCTTCACAGCCTCCAGTCTGTATAGCTTGCCAACACTCCAAATAGCACCGTCATCCTCAGTCTCTTGTTTGGAAGGAGGACCTTTCTTGATATCACAAAACAATTCCAGAACCCAGCTCTCAAGTATATCAAGCAACTCTACAGAGATTCGGAGAGCAGAGGTGAAAATGACGAAAAAAAAGTAGAGCATCGATTATTCTTCACCTACTTCCCTACTACCATAAACTAAAACTTAAAACTCTTTTTCCCTCGGAAGTTAAGATGTGTTTACCACAACAAAGTAGCTTTTAACGAGAATCTCCATAGGCAAACAGCAAACAATTATTTGTATGCATCAACAAAGGTTGATATCTAGGAAACAAAAACAAAACAAACTTACAGTTTTTATAATTAAAAAAAATAAAAATAAAAAATCAGAGGAGGAAATAAATAGACAGACACAGAGCACAAGTTTCAGCTCCTAAAGAATGACGGTAAAGACATGCACAAGAATTACAGATCAGAAAAGAAGAGGATGTGGACCACCAGACTCTTTATCTCCATTTACACAAAAAGCACTAGTTAGTAGAGATGATATAAGATCCTCCTTTTCAATCCAGATCTAAGCACCCCCAACAAAGTTGGATGAGCATTGTTGAGGTAAGATGGATCACAACAAGGAGAGAATGTGATTACTAGACTCTTAGCAATGGCTGGAAGAGATTTGATAGCATTTCTCCAACCAGCAATTTTTAATGTATAGTAGGAAACAGGATAAACATTGGGGGGGATTTCCAAATAGCCTCAAAATGGGAATCACATAGCCGTCAGCACCGCTACCATGAACTAACGACACATTGAGATATAGAGTCTCATCCACATCTACACATCTAACTATCCATCCTAAAATACCAATATTAGACTCCCCATATACTCGAATGGATACGTGTCAGGCAGGATACAATGCATCTCTGAATCGACAAAAACTCAACTAGAAAAAAGTGTGCCTTACGCCAAGGCTCCAAGAAGCCTACCACCTTAGTGTGCCTCAATAGTATGAAAACTGTGACCGAGTCCAACACTTGAATGCAGGCCTGGTTTAGCTACCATGCATAGCCGTATGATCAAAGCTCTATGGGGAAGGATTAAAAAAATACGATTAATATAATAATAAAAAGGATATAACCTCCACCAATGACAACCAATTTAATAACTCCACCATAGTAGTTATCTTCAAACATTTTCACAATCTTTCCACGCAGATCGACCCCTTTTTCCATGGCTTCCATCAAGCTTTTCTTATTTCCTTTCAAACGGAGTAGGATGTCAGTGAAAATGAAAGAGAGAAATACGAAGATTTTGAAACGAGACAAGAGGAAGTGATAAAAACTCACCCCAAAAGAATCTATTGAAAGGGTGACCTGGTATAGATGTGTGACACTGGAGCTGTTGAAGTCGGCAGGAATCACTTTGCAAAACTTGATTGAATTCTGTTTTTGTATGCAACGGATAAAAAAAAGAAAGAGAGAATGAGCATAAGAAGTCAGATGATATAGGGTAGGGTAGGGTGGGAAAAAAAGGACCTGAATCAACTGCGAGCACTTCTCGCTCCATGGCATCCCGTTTGACTAGGGGGGAGATGAAGAAGTGAGAGAATCTAAAGAAAGAAAAATGCAATAGTAATTTAATAAATAGTGTATGATGTAGGTAAGCAGGGGAGGGGTGAGGAAGGAAGAGTGGGGAGGGAGTAGTAAGAAACCTTTCCAATGCACCTTTGAGGAAGTCTCGCTTGACATCAAAATGGTAGCAAGTATGCTCAGTCTCTGTGTATGCATTGGATGAGCCACCATGCTTGGAGAGATAACTATCATACTAAAACAAAGATACATAGTAGAAGTGTGAGACTAAGTGGAAGGACAAACCCTAGACCCTAAACCCTAAATAAATCCAGGGAGAGACGGAATGGAATGGGAGAGACCTCGTTCTCATCTGGAAATGCAGAACTGCCCATGAATAGCATGTGTTCTGTACAAGTGCAAGGGATGGAAATGAATGAAGTAGTGTAGTAAAAAAACATGGAAATGGAGGAGCAGGTACTACTGGCAAAGTTAAGAATAGAATAGAATAGAATAGAAGACCTAAAAAATGAGCAAGGCCCTGTGCCTCGTAGGGGTCGGAGAAGCTGCCCATCCCGACGCAAACTGCAGCGGCAGCCTGCCAAAGTAATTCAATTCAATTCAATTCAATGGAACAAAATGAAGAAGAGAATAGAAGAGAAGAGAAGAGGTGAGCTGACCTTCTTAGTCGCTTTTTTTCTTTTGTCTTTCGCATCTGATTCGTCGTCTTCATCTTCATCTTCGTCATCGTCATCGTCTTCTTCAACCTCCTCATCATCGTCTTCTTCATCTTCATCTTCATCTCCATCTTCATCTTCATCTCCATCTTCATCTTCATCTTCTTCTTTGTCGTGAATGTCGGGGTCATGAACCAGCAAAACACAGAGGCCGTTGTGGAGCTGGAGGTATCGGTATAATCGCCTGTCGTTAGGAGACTTGTTGACGATGGTATCCGATGACGACAGCTTCACTCTCTCCACCCCCATCTCAACCCTAACAGCTGCTCCTTCTCCAATCAACACTTTACCAGCAGCAGCAGCAGCAGTCCTAGCGTAGGAGGAGGAGGAATAATAGGAGTAGGAGTAGTTGGATTTGTTGTTCCAGATGATTGATTCAAATAGTATTCGCGTTGCAGCAGGCCTCAGCCTCAGCCTCAGGCCCATCAATCAATTACGGAGTAGTACTGTAGTGGTAGACTAGTTACTCCCATTAACACCTTGCTTTTTATAATAATCACTACTACTGTAGTTAGTTAGTGTTAGTGTTTACCCTTTTGCTCTGATTGTTGTTGGTACAGGCCCAATACTCCCAATAGGTAGTCATAGTCTGCCAAATATCTACTCCTCCTTTATCACCTTCATGGGACGTGTGGTGGACAAACAAATTGAAAAAAAAGCATAAGAGGGAGGAGATGTTGAATTGTTTGTTGATCACTACTCACTACTCACTACTCACTACTCACTACTCACTACTACTTGGGAGTTGGGACTTCAACATTTATTTACACTAATAAAATGGCAGCTTCTATATGCTTTAACCCCATCCTTTCTTCTTCTTCTTCTTCTTCAAATTACAACACTCGCAATCTAATTGCACACCTCAAACCAATACTCGTCACTGGCACTGGCAGTGCCAACCCTCCTACCTTCGTTTCTGCTCCTTCCCGTCGCATTATTGCAGGTATAATTGGATGAAATCATCATGTTACTGTACATGCTTTCATTCACTACACTACACTAGCTACCTAACTTAGCATGTATACAGTGGGAGATTTGCACGGAGATCTTGAAAAGGCCAAATGGGCGCTTAACATGGCTGGAGTCTTGACTTCTGATGCTCCATACATTTGGACTGGTGGTCCCACGGTACATATATACTACAGTACTGTATTTCTTTTTAATGATCACCTGAATCATGATGTATTACAGTCAGTCAGTGTGCATGTGTGTGTAATTGTTTCATTTTGTGATAGGTTGTTGTCCAGCTAGGGGATATACTGGATCGAGGAGAGGATGAAATAGCTATCTTGTCATTGCTGCGCTCTTTGGATATGCAAGCCAGACCACACGGAGGCGCTGTCTTCCAGGTCCCCTCCCCTCTCGCCTCTACATTCTCCCTCATTCATTATATATATTCATTCACTCACTCACTCACTCACTCATAGGTTAACGGAAACCATGAAACCATGAACGTAGAATGCGATTTTAGATATGTTGATTCCGGGGGGTTTGATGAGTGCGCCGACTTCCTGGAATACTTGGGTGACTGTGATCACAATTGGGAGGAGGCTTTTCTCACCTGGATTCATGTCTCTGCTGCCTGGAAACAAGACCGCAGAAAATCCCAAAACTACTGGGGTCCTTGGAATCTAGTCAAGGTACCTCCGATCCACCACCCGAAATGCTAAAACAAACCCGGCACAAAACACAAACATAATCTGGAATAATATATGAGTACGTATTAGGACAGAGGCAAAGAGGAGTGGTAGCGCGCTCACTACTTTTTCAACCTGGAGGCCCACTTGCTCGTGAATTAGCACGCCATCCCATTGCTCTTAAAGTTGACGATTGGCTCTTTTGCCATGGCGGACTTCTTCCTCATCACGGTACATACTCCAGGCACCCAGCATCATTCATGAAATCTATATAACCCCCTGAAAATGCTAACACTTTTGGTTGTCATCAGTTGGCTATGGAATAGAAAGGATGAATAATCAGGTATCTTGTTGGATGAGAGGTGATCATGACAATGATGCTGCTGCAGCACCTCCCATTCCTTTCATTGCTACTAGAGGATACGATAGTGTCGTCTGGAATCGCTTGTACTCCAGAGATACTTCCGACCTGGAAGACTATCAGATTAACCAGGCAAGCTCCCCTCCTTACAAAATACTACGGAGTACTATGCTGTTTGTGATTAAATTATGTTTATACCCCACAATTTGTCTCCATTGCGCGGCTGTCAGATTCACACAATCCTTGAGGAAACACTGCAAGCTGTAGGTGCCAAGGCCATGGTAGTTGGTCATACTCCTCAGACTCAAGGGGTGAACTGGTATGTTTTACTTGTGGCATTCTGAGTTTAGACTTCATGTTTGCATTTTGAAAAACTTGATTTCTGTATGTTTGGGTGCAGTGAGTATAACTGTAGCATATGGCGCATTGATGTCGGGATGTCTAGTGGAGTTTTGGGTTCGAGTCCTGAGGTATGTCATCTGATACTTTTGGATGAATGGTTTGCTTTGATGCTGCACGCCAACCTGTCCTTTTCTCTTGCAAAAGACGGTTTAAGCATTCAATGCATGATGTATATGCCAATATGTCAATCTTATTACCACAATCTTGATTACTGCCCCCAGGTTCTGGAAATAAAAGACAACAAACCAAGAGCAATTAAAGGAAAAGGTGACACTGCAAGTGAACTGCAGGTCCTTAGTTATATATAGAATTTGTTCCATCCATGTCAATTGTCAAATTGTCAATCGGTAAAGATAGCAGGCAGTCAACGTCCAAGCACGTTTACGTATTCTCTATCACAGGGTGATTATTTTACACAATCCAGACTTAATACTCCTACTTCAGCGTAATGCATACAAGAAAGTAGAGGTGGTACCTGTACATTGTAATTTGTACTCCAGTAGTTAGTAGGATGAATATGTTATACCCCCGTCGTGTTGCTTCTGGGATGCCACCTAACTGAATCGGCCAACCTTGTCCTTGTGTGTTGAGCCCTTGTGCTGCTGTCTGTCTCTTCTGAATTCCTTCTCTGTTCTCCCTTAAATGTTGCAAAACAGTTGGCGTGCATTCATAGTAGACATTAGACAATCTAGGTGTGACATGACTTGGTGTTCATCTGGTGGTTCTTCGCGTTTATAATTCCAGATTAACAACCATGCCTTATTGTAAAAGTTTGGTAGAGTAACCCGAAGAAAAATACAACTAAATAAATAGAACACTCCTTAACCCTTGTGGAGAGGATCCTAATTCCTATCTAAGCAAAAACATACGGAGTAGTAGTCTATACTGGGGATTAGGGAAAAGGGGACAAAGTTTGAGCGAATAGCTGGTTGACAATAGCATCTCATTATGAAATACAGTACTTTTAACAAAAGCGTCCAGGCTACAAGCAGCTGAACCGCCTTCAGCTATCGCCTTATTGAAAATGCCGCGCACACTTCTTGCTCTCTCAGCCATCTCTGTCCGCTCTTCGCTCCCGGGGTTCATCAAATTCCTTACAGCTTGACCTATTGCTTTCCTTGTAACTAAATTTCCAAGCCTCGGATGATTATTGATAACTCTCCTTTCTACCTTCAAATCATTCACGAGTAGCCTGCTGTTGGGCATCTGATCCCAAAAATTAGGACAAGTCAGCATTGGAACTCTAGCATATATGCCTTCTGGAATTCCAGCCACAGTGTGTCCAAAATCCACCTACCGAAGGATGGCACAGTACCTTGAGTTGGTCGCACCAAGACACCGTGATGCCATTTTCACCCACCCCGTCCTTGAACAAGTATCACAAAAATCGGATTCCGCATTCCTTCCCCTAACTATTTCATTCATCTGAGCATTTGAAACGGACAAAAAACTTCCCTGTGAGATGTAGAGCACAGAATCTTTTGGTTGAGCATCCAGCCACTGGAAGTAGCGGTGCCCTCTATATATGATGTCATCATTCAAGTGGAGGGTGTAGTATGGTATCATGCGGCCAATGGGGTGTAGCTCGGTTGACAAGAGTGAAGGCTTCGAGGATATGGTGTACTAACTTTTCACCAGGTCCATTGAAAAATGTGGTCAAGTTTGCTGCGGTCGCTGATGGAAGCCATGGTATGTAGTCTATCATCTCGTTTCCTCTTCCCAGTCCAGTAGTCCAACCGACAACCACATGTCAACCAAGCTTAGCTATAGAAAGAATTTTTATTTGATTGATACGTAGAGGAGTGGAGTATGAATTAGAAATAGGAGGGAGTGTTAAAGAGTGTCGGTTACCTGAGACATTAAGAGGGAAGTGAGCATGTTGACACAATAAGCCAAAGATGTAAAAGACAGAAGCGGACACAGTAACCCAGATGACCCAATACATGTAGGTGTCGTAGATGACGGTGGTAGGCAGTGGGGTGAGTGGGTCGGGGAGGCGGTGAAAGGGTTCCTCGAGGTTCAAATAAATACGTAGTCAAAAATTACCACAAATGTGCATGCACTATTCAGTCCATGAATATGCAACCCTTGAAAAGATTCACGTATATATTCATCAAGTTGGCCAAAAGGCAATGGGATATTCATTTCAATACTTAGAATAAGATGTTCATTTCAATATTGCAGTGCTTCGGTATCTCACGAGTCATGAACGTGAGAAATTATACTCCCGCCGTTTGTATGATCCATGTAATACCCCTGACAAAATCCAACATCCATTTACAATTTTAAACCGTAGCAATCACTTAGTGTAGCATTTGATGTTCTTCCACCATTCGCAGCTTTCAACGGAGAAATAGGCAAAAGAATTGACAATGCCCGAGAGAGAGAGAGAGACACACAAATACAAAAACAATTACTAGGAGCTAAATGAATTCAAAACGCGCATTAAGAGCTTTACATCCACAAAGCAACACTACTAACTGGAGTACACTTTAAGCCAGTAAGCACATCAAAGAGGCTAGTCACACACGAACAAAGTTCAAGGAGCAAACAGGCCGCATTAAACAACTTGATATGTTCACAACAATAACAGCTCCTCACCTCAGGCCTCAGGTCTCAGGTCTGAAGCCATTCCAATTTCCAATGTGTAGGCCTCTTACTATCAGAGTATCTGTCTTCTGTCTCCTCAAACCCCCCCAACCCACCTAAACCTCCAGATTACTCACTCGATACTACACCATACTAAGAGGCTCACGGATGACATAGCAAATCACTAATCAAACAGGAATCTATCAATCAATCAAGCACTTATACTAAACTAGAGCAATATGCAAAATCACGACTTATGAAGTGCTCAAGCCACTCTAAGCGCAATTTAGGATAATTCCTGGCATATCATCTAACAAGCCTGCCTGCAAAATCTTATCTCAAACACCAGGCTAAGCAGCATAGTATACCTTGGCATATTTGCTAAAACACAACCAAAAAAAGAGCAGCCAGCACTCACCTGAATATTCATTCAACCTACCAGCATTTTGTGATTTATCCACTTGCCTCTATAAAAGAGAGTCACACAATAATTCAAATCAATCCCAACACTAGTGATGAAACCCCTAAGTAAACAGCTACGGAGTAAAGGGGCATTATTGATCCAAGAAGGTGGTCAACCTACCTCTTTATCTCCTTTTGTGAACAAACCCTCTGCGGGAGTACAATAAAATTCCTCATGAAAACATTTTTAAGTACAATGTGGTCGGAATTAGTATGGGCGGGAACGATTTCCACTATAAGAATGCCTATCTGGACCACCTCCATCTCTGTTGTCCCTACGTCGATCACCGCCTCCATAACCACCTTTCCCACCACCCCTGCAAAACAATCAATCAAGCTACTAATCAGTAACACTGCATAGCCATCAAATAATTAACAAACAGAAATACCTAGAGCAGGCACTTACAATGTATAGTTAACATGTCACATATAACATTGAACTACATTCACACTGTATATATACATAAGGGCCCCATTAAGAAATGGCCCCTTCAATATTTAACTATCCCACAGTGAACAACAAGGCTTCAAGCGAAGCAAGAGCAAACAGCAAACAACCCTTGGTATTTTCTCTATTCAGCCTTAAACTTCCTACTTATCAGATTGCACATCTTTTAACATCCTACATCCAATCTTTTCTTTGTGTAGTGTTGGTGGCCAATGTGATCTCACCCACATCTTCTCAGAACTTTCATTTTCCACCATACTCTATACTCTCTCAAATTTTATGCCATTTGACACATCAATAAAAATGATTAAAGGGAGTATAATGCAAAAGTGCAACAAACTAACGACCTTTTCCTGTAACCATATTCAAAGCACAAGCAAACGGCGATAGAGCAACCATGATAAATTCTCATACAACATAAATTTGACACTGAGAAAGAATAGAGAATCAGTTCTGATACCGATTGCCAGCCGATGGTGGCTTTGGCGCAGACTTCTCTGCCATTGTAACACTGATCTTATAGCCTCGCAAATCATGACCTACACAAAATAAGAACATCAATAGATATCAAAACAAACAACACAAGTGAGATATTAGCATATGTACCTTCAAAAAAGCCACCAGCAGCATGAGCTGCTGACGGGTCCTCATAAGTTAACACACCATCACCCTTGTTCTTCCCACTTTCATCCGTGTATAGCTTTATGCTCCATGGCCACTGATCCTTGTAACCTCTCTTCTGTTTGATTCTTGCAACCTGAACAAAAGGAAAAATGTCAACTAGAAGCACTAACATAAGCCTGTAAGTATCTGATTCCAAGTATATTCTTTTGGCCAATCTATTCACAGGTCTACTGAACCAAAAAGGTTCAGGCATCCACAAATAATGTTTCATGGTGATGGACTGATGGGTCCATAAGCTAAAACCTGTACTCCAACAAAGTTTAGTCATCCACAAATAATGTCTCAGGGGCGATCGACTAATAGACTTGTCATGAAGTTTGGCGAATGGATATCAGCGTTCCATAAGCAAAAGCCTAAAGCTATGTGATTTGCCAAAGGAGAATAATGTGGGCATTGAACAACTAGTTCTAAACATCCCTAAAGGAATGTGTAGGGATGATAATAAGACGAAACAGTTCGCATGCAGCTTGAGATCGGCTAGGTCAAAGCCCGGCTTGTGTTAGATCAATTCGAACTCCAGCTCAGTTCATGTCCTTTATGAGTAAAGCCGAGCAAGGCCAAGTTCGACTCGAAAAGTATATTGCTTTTAAGTACAAGTACAATTTGCTGTTGATATTATTTTTTTCCAATGAGTTTATGTTTTTACCGACATTAAATATAGTACTATGAGTTCTTCTATTCGTCAAACTTGGTTAAATAAAATTAAATTCTTTTCCTTAATCAAAATAATGTAGCATGACTTGTTATCTGACTATCTTCCTACATAATAGCATAGAATATGTGCGTAATAAGTTGATTTATTGCATATATAATTCACGAAAAATAATAATCTAAACAATAATTCGTCTCAAGTCCACTAGCGTAGCCATGTTTATTATAATGGTGTCTCAATACCCAAATTTGATATGACAACATTTTATCACTCTTATGAAATCTTATCCCAAGCAATGACAAGGGTTCGAACCCCCTACTAATAGCATTTTTTTATCCCAATTAAACATTGAGCTTGCTAGAATCGAGCTTAACTCGAGGCACGAGCCAAGCTTGTAACGAGCGTCGAGCCGAGCTCATGCGACAAACTCAAAACCGAGCTTGAGCAGCCCTAGACTCATGCTCAGCTCGACTCATTTTCACCCCTGGGTACTTGGGGACAAACGCATATGAGACAGACATTGTCCAGGGATGACAGATGTGTATGTGTGCATGATAAACAGAGGGAGTAGAGAGATAGTCAGAAAGTGGTGAGGTATTACACACATCAAAATAGTACAATGAAAAAAACACGAAGGGAAAAACAATATCAGTTGTATGGGACAATGGATGCAATGGCTATGATGCATTACCATTGTTTCCTACTAACTAAAAATCTACAGCAACGCCCCAATGCTTCTAAGGGCTTGCACAAAAAGTGGGGACAGAACGATCACTTATATTCACCCTTACAATTGTTAAGGAGCGAAGAGATGAGGTAGTTTCAACTTTCAAACACCCATGATGAAAATTGAGTAGCAAAGTGCAGTGATTGTCTGCTATTTAATGGCTATCATCATGCCAATTTCATGAACCATGTTGCTTCATTCAAATATAATACAGAACTAGATTAAAGCATGTGCGTTGTACGGGTTAGTTGGCTTAATTACATTGATTATGTACATTCGTTAAATAAGAACTATGTCATTATAATAAATAAGATGATCACATGATATTAGTAATCAAACTTAATTTCAGCTAAGTTTATAGTCTTATAAGACTATTTAAAACTCAAAATAATACATGATTGCTTTTACTTATAATATAAAATTTCATCACCTTATTATAATTCGATGTGACGTTTGTAGTCTTATTAAGAGATTTTTCAAGACTCAAAAGTTTTCTTGATAGATATCTAAAGACGAATGAATTTTTTGATCGATATCTAAGAACAAAAGATTAGTCTTACTTATAATATAAGATTCCATCGCCTCATCATATTTTTCAAAGCGAGATAATTTACTCAAGGTTTAGATTCTTACAAATTTGCTTTTAAGACCCAGAAAAACGCACGATTACTCTTGTTTATAATATAGAATCATCACCTTATTTTAATTTCTTCGATGTGGGAAAATTTTAGGTTTGTAGTTTTTTTAAAAGCTTTTTAAGACTCAAAAGATGGTTGGTTGATATCTAAATCCGAAAGATTACTCATTTATGATATTGAATTTCATCACCTCATCATAATTTTTCGATGTGGTATAATTTACTTAATTAAGCTTATAGTTTGAAGAACTATTTTTAAGACTTAAAAAAGTTTGTTTTTATATCTAAATTAAAGGACAGATGATTGCTCTTTATTTATATAATCAAATTTGATCATCTTATTATATATTTTGGATGAAATGATTACTCTTATTTATATAATAATAAAAAAAATCTAAGGACGAATGATTAGTCTTATTTATAATATAGAATATCATCGCCGCATCATAATTTGAAGAAATTATTGTTTTTATTTATATAATAAAATTTCATCATCTTATTATACTCTCTCCAGTCACTATTTTTTTCTCCATTACATTAATATTTGTGAGGGGTATTTTAATGAAATGTACAAAAAATAGTGATCGGAGGAAGTATAAATTTTTGATGTGAGATAATTACTTAAATTTATAGTCTTGAGAGTGTTTTAAGACTCAAAAGAGAGGGACTATAATTTTTCGATGTGGGATAATTTACTCAAATTCATAGTCTTATGATTGATATCTAAGAACAAATAATTAGTCTTATTTATAATATAGAAATTCATCACCATATTATAATTTGTCGATGTGAGAGTTTGTAGTCATATTTATACTATAGAATCATCACCATAACTTATTTTAATTGTTTCGATGTGAGATTATTTTTAAGTTTGTAGTCTTATTAAGATCTTTTTAAACTCAAAATATTGTTGGTTAATATTTAAAAACAATGATTACTCTTATTTAGTAGAAATTCATAACTACATCAAAAAATTTCGATGTGGCCGGGAGAATTACTTAAACTTGGTTGATGTCTAACGAAGAATTTTTAATAGTTTTATTTATAATATAGAATTTCATCACCTCACGTTCGGAGTCTTATATATTACTGTAAAAGTTTTTTAAGATTCAAAAGTTTTTTTTATCGATATTTAAAACCGAATGATTACTAATATTTATAATATAGAATTCATCACCCCATCATCATTTTTTGATGTGGGATAATTTAAAAGTTTTTCTTGGCCGATATTTAAAACTGAATGATTACTCTTGTTTATAATATTTTGATATAGGATAATTACTTGAGGTTTATAGTCTTAAGAACTCTTTTTGAGATTCAAAAGACTTTTGTTATACATCAAAGAACGGAGGATTACTCTTATAATTTGTCATTTGTCGATGTGGGATAATTTTACAACTGTATTATGTAATAAATTCATCGCATAATGTGAAACAAATAATATGAAATTTATACTCTAATGAAAGAGTTTTTTTACCACGAATCCAATTATTTCATTTTTATTTACGATAATGTTTTTAAAAATGAACTCTAAGGTTGCGTTTGGGTACTCGGAATTGATTTGAATATCAAGAATTCAATTCCTGGATTTGAATTTCTAGAATTCAAATCCAAATCCAAATCCGAAATGGTGTTTGGGTACCCTTGGATTTGGATTTGGATTTCGGGCGGGTGGAGTCGGGCCAAGGTCACCAATTTTTATTTTTAAAATTTTTTCATTAGAAATATGTAAATGTTCAAATACGGGGGAAAAAAATTAAAGAAAAACAAATACTGACAAGATTATGCGAAAAAACAAAGAAACGACAAGTGACGGAATTGAAATGACTACCGATATACTAGAAATTTGAGAAAATCAAATTTGAACTAAGTTGGATTTGGTGAAAATTTCAAATTCAAATCCCGGGATTTCCAAACGCTCAAAATATTTCAAATCCGGAATTCAAATCCAAATCCAAGTTCCCAAACATGCCATAAAGATTTTTACCTAAGAATTGTAAAACATCACATTAATATAATAGATTAAATATATATTATAATAATTAAAATATTCTCTAATTGATTTTTTTTATTTATTTATGATAAATAAATAATTAAAAGATTCTAGTTGGAAAGCCCATGCGATGCACGGGTCGATTTTTAAAAGCAATGATAACGACACCAAATTAGAGAATTGCATACATTTGTGAGACTAAACTCGGTAAATATTTGGGTTGATAGTTGATATCTAAGAACCAATAATGACTTCAATTTATAATCATATGATCTCTTAGATAATCTTTCAATGTGGTACAATTATACTACGGAATACTTCCTCCTTTCTTCTTTTTAATTATAATTACAATTATAGAAGGGATATTTAATTCATACATATGATGTTCGTCTTTCAATGACATTATTCTTTCAATGTGAGATAATTTATCTAGTTTTATAGTCTTAAAAGCTCTTTAATTTTTGTCGATATTTAAGAACGAATTATGTAATGAAAATTCATCGCCCTATTATATAATTTTTCGATGTGAGTTAGAGTTTTCCTAAGACTCAAAACATGTTTGGTTAATATCTATGGACGAATGATTACTCTTATTTATATACAATTTTAATCAACTTATCATAATTTTTTGATGTGGATAATTTTACTTAATTTTATAGGCTTAAAAAATTAAGGATCAAAAGATTTTTCTGTTGATATCTAAGAACGAATGATTATTCTTATTTATAATATAGAAATCTATCACATTAATATAATTTTACGATGTGAGATGATTTTACCATTTCTATATGTAATAGATTCAATACTTTTTCGAGCAAATAATATGAAATTCATACCTTTACAATAATTTTTCGATGTGGAAAAATTTTCACATACATTTATAGTCTTAAAAGCTTTTTTAAGACTCAAAAGAGAAATTTTTACATAAGTTTATTATAATCCTAAGAGCTTTTCTAAAACTCAAAAGACGTTTGGTTTATATCTACGAAATTCATAACTTTATAATAATTTTTCGATGTGAGAAATTTACTCAAGTTTATAGTCTTAAGAGTTTTTTTAAGACTCAAAAGTGTGGAACAGTTTTACTTAATTAAGCTTATGGTCTTGAGAATTTTTTTAAGACCCAAAAGAGTTTGTTTTTCCATCTAAGTTATTAAGGACGAAAGATTTTTCTTATTTATTTATATATTAGAACTCAATCACCTTATTACGGAGTATACTTTTGGACAAATGATTATCTAAAACGAATAATACACGTGTATTATTATAATAATTAAAAGATCTTTATTTGATTTATTATTATTATTATTAATTATTATTATTATTAATTATACTTTCCTAAATTAAGTTTTGACGTAACGGACCAATCATATAGCTCGAAAAGTTCCTCCATAATATATATATATCTCCATTTTTTATTTTGTTTGCGAAAAGTAAATATCCCCATTTGTAATGGACGTGAAAATTGAAACATATACTCCCTCCTTCTTTCCTTTTTCGACTGAGTCACACTTTCTTCCCTTATTCCATTTTTTTTAAGCAATCAATACATGACCCATATTCACTCTTACATTTCTCTCTCGTCCCCTTATTTTTGAGCCACACAACAACACCTCCTTATTTTTGCCCCAAAAACCTTAGGGAAAAAAATCATTCAGGCCCGGAGGGAGTATAAACTACTGTGAAAAAATAAATCACGTTGCCAAATAATATCACCAAAAAAAGTGGTAGCCTCACACACACACACACAATCATTGAAAAGTGCATGTGCATAATTAAAATACATCATGAGTACACACAACTATATGTAACATTGAAAGCAATTTTCCAGCACGACATATTTTCGGTTCAAAAGGTACGGAGTAAAAGTTAGAGTATCAAGCTCACGGAAAGAAACTTACAGTTCCGATGTTCCCAAATAGGCCTTGGAGCTCCTCGACAGTCACATCAGGTGGCAAATTAGAGATATAAATCCTTGCATTGTCACAAGTGTCGTCACATTTGTCATCGCACTGTTTCACCTTTTCTGGTGGAACGGAAGATGGCAGTGCTCCACCACCATAGTCTCCTCTTCCACCACCAGCCTGTCTTGAGCCACCACCATACCCACCTTGTTGGCCACCACGGTCACCGCCTTTATACCCTCCAGACGCATCACCACCATAGGTAGGAGCTCCGTATGATGGTGGATATGATCCAGGACCACCAGAGTAGCTTGACGGAGGGGGTACCGCAGAGTCATTCTCAGCATATGGTATCGGAGGATAGTTGTTTCCACGGCCACCATAAGAAGGTGCAGATTGAGGAGCATGGCCATAGCCACCGTCATCTCTGCCTCCACCCCTGCCACCTTCATAGCCGCCACTATCCCTACCTCTACCTCCTCTATCTCCACCGTACCCTCCACTGTTACTCCTATTGTAACCACCATCACCTCCACTTCCTCCACGATTACCACCTCCCACCCCTGCACCACCAGGAGCAGATTCCCCACATTTGTTGCAAGCAGTTCGTCGTGCAAAGTTCAAATTCCCACAACTACAGAAACAAAAAAAAAAACGTAAATGAACTGAGCTAACTAATACAGCCTTACAGTAGCAAATATTACAATTCTGACTTGTATGAGAATCTTAAAGACTGCAAGAAGACAGCAAGGAGAAATGAGGATAAATTTACCCAGGATTAGGACAACGCCAGTCTCCATCTCTACCACTTCCATCGCGACCGCCTCCGCCTCCGCCTCCGACACCACCCCTCCCGGCTCTCCCACCACGGCCACCTCGATCCCCTCCTTGATATCCACAACAACAACCAATATAAACAAAACAATTGACGAAATACTTAACCAATTAGGGACTAAACTAAAACCTAAGTTCGCACAAGCATGAAATACACTATATATCACACAAATTATCATGCGAGGCCTTATTACCCGATGCTAAAACCCGTGCATCTTATTAAATGAGCGGCAGAAGTTATGGTAAGGTAACGGATGATTCCAAGACAAATGAAGAAAGAGAACGAGGAAAAAGAAAAACCTCGGTTATCGGAGTAACCACCGCCACCGCCGCCGCCGTAGCCGCCGCCTCTACGATCTCCGCCGCCGGATGAACCATAACCTCCACCGTAGGGTCCGCTTGGTGGAGCATGAGCGGAACCATCGCCGCCGCCATACATGTTTGGACGAGATCTAGGGTTTTCACAACCGCGTGTTTGTTATGCTGAAGAGGTTTAGTGAATAGGAATGATGAGAGAGAGAGAGAGAAAGAAGATATATAGGTTGAGGGAAAAAGAGTTACGGAGTGCTCCGTAATAAACAAAGGGGGGAGATTCAGATAGGAGAAGCCTACCTGTCTTTTGGTTAGGCCCCTCCTTTTTTCGAGCTCCTTGGTTTTGAACTTTTGCACAATTGAGTACTTGAATTCAATTAAATTCAATTCAGCCCATTCAATTACGAGTACATACTACTCCAGTATTTCTATTTACGAATACTTATTTAGGGCACTATTCATCATTGTCGATAATTTTACTTAACGTCGTCGATAATTTAAGGATAAATTACATAATTGTTTTTATTTATTTACTAACATAATTTAACCTAACTATAAACGATATCAACGAACTCACACACCCCCACACTCTTCCATCACGAAGAAATCTCTGCTCTTGTATTGATTGAAACAACTAATCCATGAAATTTCTTTCAATTTATCATCAACATAATCAAACCCGACAATGCACTTGAGTTTGCCATTTATCCATACGCGTACTACTTAAGTAAAAAGTATCACCGTACACGATCATAACATCTTATGGTTGAGTTCCATTTATATTCTATCACTCCCTAGTGCAGACGGCGGTTGGAATAGATGTTCTTCCAAGAGTACTCCTTTTCGGAATTACTATGCAACTATGTTAACATGATGCTGCTAAACAACAAGTGATTTGGTTATGCACCAAGGTGTTGCTGTTTTTTTGTTGCTGAATGTAGTACGTGGTACTACAAAAAAAAACAGTCTAGTAGTAATATATAACATAACAAGTTTGTTCAACTATTTTAAAGAGGGAGTATAAAAGAAAATCCATTAGATTTCAATGATGATAAGTTTTGCATCCGAAACTTGAATTATTATTACAGGCTTATGTAGTAGCATGTCGCCTGTGGGTATTACTCTTAATTTGTCGCAAGAGATACTTATAATTACATGATCATTCTAGAATAAAACGAGCAACGTCCTGGATATTTCAGCATTGTATATGTCTCGATTTTAAAAGACTCTTGAAGGTCACTTGTCTAGGTGAGTTTATTGAAAAGAAAGTCTTTCCCTATCCCTATATTGTGGCAAGTACAAAATGGATCATATCATAGTACTCCGTACGTGGTTGTGGAGTGACTGGTATTTTTTTCACAAGGAAAACAGACATAATATCCATGAGGTTTACATACCAGACACATACTTTGGAGTAGTCGTGTATGGTTGAAATTGTTATAAGTATCAGATGTCAGCAAATTCAGAACATTCTAATTGTGAGTTGCTTGGATCACAATGCACATACATGCATATATATGCGAAAGTTTGAAGTTGGTTGAGATCTTTATGAATGCTTTCTGATGTTATGTACGTAGGTAAAACTGTTCAATCTCCGTTCATTTCATCCGGCCGCCTCCATTGCTTCTGTTGCTTGGTTGCTTCCATGAATGAATAAAATGGATCAACTACAGTTCACTTATCTCACCCATGCGACATCCGCCCACCCATAGATATAGCACTGACCGCTTCTTTGTATGTATCACTCGACAACAATCCCTTCGTGGAGACTGCGAGATTGAATAATAATAATAATAATAAAAATAAAAAATACGAGTAGTAATAAATAGATTGGTTAATTAGGCGTGAGATATATACACATGTACATACCTTGTGCCAACGGAGGGAATCACGCCTCTTTAGAACGACGACGGAGTCAACCTTTTCAGGACTGTCCATCTTCCAACGACAGTAGGGGTGCTTGTACCTTTCATAAGCACGATAGACACCAATGGTTTGGCCTCTACCGCGATCATACCTAGTTCGACTCATATAAAAAATAAATGGGGACTGACAGGGGTGCCTAATCACGGGTCTGGTATTGAAAGAATAACCCGTGTAATCAGCTCTCTTGTACCAATTGAGGAAAGTCCGAGTTGGCATTTCCAGTTCCCGTGGGGAGATGACGCCTCTAATGATCTGAACCACATAGCCCCAGGATACTGAGATGGACCAGTATCTTTTCTTGTCATAGCATATGGATTGTTGTAGTATGCTGGCCGAGTCTAGGTTTACTGACTCAAACAAGTGACGAATCGCTTGGGGACGTGTCATACGTGGAAATATAGGCTCCACCACGTCCAGATGGTGGATCGAGATCAGCGGCGTTACAGGATGGGCTGCTAAGAGGCCCAGTAAGTTTCCGTACACATCATACTGCATGCAAGGAAGCATTTATATACATATATACATATATATCAAGATTGATATTCCAGAAAAGAAAAGATTGATTTTACCTACCTGATGAAAGCCATACTCCTTGGTCAGGGGAACTCCAAGCTCGGCCATGCAAGCTTGAATTCGATCATCACTGCCATACAAGGCAGGGTAACGCTGGATGCAACGATCCTGCATTCTGGCAAGTTGGGTAGCAAGGGGGTAGCTGATGGCAAAGCCACCCCCACCATAAGCCATGGCATAAGAGAAGATGATGTTTTGGACATGACTTTCGGAGGAGCTTCCGATGTAGTACAATTGGCGATGGTCATATTTAGAGAGCATCCTGACCACATTTTCGACTATGAAGACAGTGTCATCGTCACCCATCACGAACCAGCGAACATCCTTCATTCCAAGCTTGAGGGTCTCGGAGACCACTCTGGAAATGCGAAGGGCAGATCTGCTTCCCATTCTATTAGTGTACCTGAATTTAGAGGTGTCTTCAGAGATGCGGATTTCAGGGAGATTCTCGTTGCGGTAAGTCTTGACTTTCTGGTCCAGCCAAACAACCCCCCTCGTCACATTTGACTTCCACCATTGCTTGATGTACTCTTTTCTCTTCTCCCACAGACTAGAAGAGGCTGCGATTCCAAACACAATGTGCTTAACTTGGGTCTCGTCTTCTCCTTGTCCTAATTGATCTTCATCTTCTAATGAATCACTACTGTTATTCTTTTTCCATGATTTTATATTATTGTTATTGTTATTGTTATTAGGCAAAGCAAGGTGAAACATAGTGGTAAATAATAATGACGACTCATTATTATCGTCTCCTTCTTCCTCCTCCCCGTCCCCGTCCCCGTCCCCGTCGAGGAGGGTTGAAGTCTCATTATAATGACTATGACTATGACTATGACTAGTTCTGGATGAAATGGAAATGTTGGAGACTTCAATCCTGCTGGAAGGACATTCAGGATGGTGATACAGCATCTGATTAAAAGAGTACAGAAAACATATGCCAAATGTAAAGATGATGATCCAAGCAATCAGCTTGATCATTGTTTTGTTAATTAATTAATTTACTCCCTCGATCCCTCCCTAAGCTACCTAGCTATTACTAGATAATTTGGTTAATATCTTTTTTTTTAAAATATTTTTGTTGTTTTATTTTTTATTCTTGATTTCTAGCCATGGATTTTGTTGGAAGAGTAAGAAACGTATGTATGTAAAGCTAAGAATGAAAAGAAAAAGGTAAAGAATAGAGAAGGATGCCAAGTAAGTAAGAAACAAGTAACAACCCACCCTATTCTCTCTCCCTTTCCTTCATCTAAGGATAAGGAGGAATTCACCTTACTACTCGCATCTTATGTTTGATGTATATTTCCGAACTTTCAGTCTACCTTTTCTTTCCCTGCCATTCATTTAGCCTGCCCTACATCTTACTTGGATCATGCAACCATTGAAAATCTCCTGGATTAACTTGTTATATACTCAGGTCCAGTGGCGGAATTAAGGTAGTTGCAGACATGGTCGCAATCTAGCATTCAAATTTTTCACATCCTCGAGTATCAATTAAAATTTTGAATATTTCTAATCCTTTATTCTAGTGTACCTTACTACATCAGTAATCCCCCCGGAAAATTTCCGCTTCCCTAACTATAAATCCTGATTGCGCCACTGACTCCGACAATTCAATTGCACTAAAACCCTAAAAAAAACACATAACTGCATTACTACCTAACCACAAATCATGATTACGCCACTGAGTCCGACAATTCAATTGCACTAAACCCCTAAAAACACAAAGAACACATCACTGCATTACTACCTAACTGGAGTACAACTCATGATTACGCTCCTGACTCCGACAATTCAATTGCAAGAAAACCCTAAAAAAACAACATTGCTCCATTATTACTACCTAACTACTCGTACAAATCATGATTACGCCACTGAGTCTGTCAATTCAATTGCAATGAAACCCTAAAGAAGACTTTAAACTACATGAATAATACATGTAACTAAATTCCAGAATTAAGAATACAATACAATACAATACAAGGGGAAAACCATGAACAAATGATGATGAAGATTGCAGGTACCTCAGCAGCTGGAGGAAGACTTGACACTTTATGTCGCCTAGATTAATGATTTTATTTAGAGAGCTAGGGGCCTGATTGTTGTACTTGTCAACTTGTACATGAGCCGAGCTTTGAAGTAGATTGTAGACGACATGACATATACAATGCCCTTTCAGACTACGAGTGAGTATAATAATCATAATGATTTGTTTTACTACTATTCATCGTCAATTCATTCAGGTTTATTTTATTAGTACTAGTACTAGTATTATTTTTGTAAAAAATAGTCATAGGTACACAAGTATGAGTATGATGAAAGTAAGGGTTTGGAGTTTTAATTGGAGAGCAGCTAGGTACGTAAATAGAGTAGGAGAAAAGGAAGGCAGTGCCAGTGCGTGGTAATTGAAATGATGGATTGATTGAGTACTAATTAGCAAAAGAAGTTAGATACTACGTACTATGTATTTCGATGATATTGTTTTGTTTAATTAATTACCGAGTAAAAACTAAAGATCAATACGAGTAGCAACATTATTTATGACAGGATAGTCCTCTGGGTCATGTAAACCCCAAACTCTGGTTTGCTGTTGCACCACCAAAATGGAAGCTCCAATATTGGGATTAAGAGCAAGCATTTCCCCCAATGGCCCCAATTCCCCAGGACAGTCTCCCCCCCACTGTGCCAGCTCTATCATGTAGCGCGAATTCCTATGTCGTCTTCCAACCATTATCAGGTCGTGGTTCGAGTTCTCTATGCATCTTATCATGGCAGCCCAACTCATTGTGCCCGTTAACCCCATTTCTTCGTACACTATCCTATCCTCCTTGTGCAGCGTATTCAGCCGAAATTCACTTAGAATATCGTCGTCAAGCAGCCTGCTTTGCTCCCCTTTTCCTATTATATCCTCCGTACAACACCCCATTAACCTTAACAACGTTAGCCTCACTCTCCCATTTTCCGACATCCTCATCGCGTAAGCTAGTGTTTCTCGGTCATCATGGCCTCCCAAAAAAAGCACCGACACTCGATATACCATGGGCTCAAACACGAGGGGTGGTCTCCCTTTCTTGTTGTTATTGCTGCGTACCCCTCCATGGTCCACTAACACCCCTACAGAGCAAGGAGCCTTGTCAAACACATTTCTGTTGAGATTTCTGTACACAAATGAAGGCTCAAGCTTCCCTCTTTCACTACACTGCTTTTGGAAAGGTATTATAATGAGTGTAGTCCTCTTTTCCAAGGCAATTGAACAAACGTCATTGTGCATCGATGCATTGGGGGAGATGGCCTTGAAGCAATGCACCATCACCAAGTGGTTGTTGTTGTTGTTATTGTTATTGTAGTGATGTTCAAACTTATTGAAGGCATTGAAGATCCTCTCAGACTGCGTAGGGTAATAGGATGGCTTTTCTCGAGGTTGATGAGCAACTAGTAGGGAAGAAGAACGGCCCATAAGTCTTATGAGGTGCATGACTATTAAGTTAATGGGACTATCCTTGGTGGGATTAGAGACATGTAATAGCTCCAACAATCCCTTCACATTGTCAGCACTATGAACACAAGCCATTATGCGAAACTCCTCGTTGCGCCGATGATGTCTTATAGTTCTTCTCTTAAAAGCTATATACCTCCTGGACGGATCATAAAGAGCCTTTACTACTGGCGACAGAGCTCCCGTGATCAGCACTACCGAGATCATCATTATTGCAAATGTTTCTTCGCTCATACCCTGTACATTTGTATCATTATAATACAGTAAGAAATTATTGACAATTTAATTAATTGAGCCTTCAGGAGGAGGCTAGCTAGGGGATACTTACATTAGTCTTCATCTGTTGAATTAGAATAGTTAACTCGATTATACCCTTAGCATTCATGATGAGTGCGAGAGAGAGGGCGTCTCGGAAGGGCATCCTGTAAAAGAGAGGAGGTGCCATAGTGCCTACGACTTTGCCTAAGAAGGCCACAAAAACCAGTAGCTGAATCACGCCAATGTTCTTGGGGGTCTGGATGGCAAAGACATCCATTTGAAGACCGCATATTGCAAAAAAGATTGGCATGAGAAGCACAGACACAAAAGAGTCAAGTTTTTCTGATAAGGCAGCCCCCAAAGGAGGTCCATCGGGTATGACTAGTCCGACTATGAAGCAAGCAATGACTGCGCTCACTCCGATGGCTTCCCCTATGAAGCTGCATCCAAAAAGAGTAATGAATACGCCAAAGATGTAGACTTCTTTGATAGGCTCCCCGTCAGGGGTTTGCCTGATGGCCCACAAGACAGCAGGGCGAATGGCATAAAGGGCAAAGACGACAAAAAGGGCAACGGAAGAGAAAGATCCTAGGAAAGAGGAGAAGGTTTTGGCTTTGACAATATTGAAGGCGAACCTAATAGTGAGAACAGACCATTGAAAGACATCGGAAACGACAGAAGAAGAAGAAGCAAGACGACCAATCTCGGAGTTCAGGATCTTAAGATCAGTGAGAAAACAAGCAATGACAGGAAAGGCAGACATGGATTGAACCTCGACAACAAAGGGAAGTATCCTAAGCATGTCGGGGTCGAGGGAGAAAGAGTGCTTGATGAGGAAGACAACGAAAGTAGCGAAAGCATAGGGAATAAGGAAACCCAAAACTCCGATGGCAATGGGCTTCTTGCCGGAGCTGAGAGCGAGGGCCAAGTCCATTTTGACGCCAAGGAGAAAGAGGAAGAGCATGAGGCTAAATACAGATAAGTTGTCCAATATAATTTTGCTTTTGGTAGGGAAAAGTTCTTCAGCAAACTCTTTATTACGGCCAAGCAAGGAAGGACCCAGAACGACACCGCCCTGCATGCATGCATGCATATATATATATAAAATCAAGCAAGCAGAAGAAGAAAGAGTATGTAGTACTAGTATAATATATAAGTACCAGAATTTGGGAGACAATGGTAGGCTGGCCAAAAGGCTTGAGAAGAAAGTGAGTAGCGCGGGTGATGAGGGTGATGAGGGAGAGTTGGAGCAATAATGCAGGAACGGTGAAATGGAGGGGATCGTCACCGAAGAAGACACCGTGGGAGCCGGACCTCCCCAGGGAATGACATACGAACCCATTTGTGATATGAAACGCATCATCATCATGCTCTGCTTTCCTATGCACGCCGCCAGATTGCATTCTCGCCTTCGCCTTCGCCTTATATTAATTCTTCATCATCATCATCATTTCTTAACTTAATAATTACATACATACATACATTAATTAATTAATTGCAGCCAGCTGCTGTATCCCGTATTAATTACAATTAATTGCCTCTCTTCACACCATGATATGCCACACAACACTACCTGCGTACCTTTCAATCACCCTATCATCATCATCCTCATCCTCATCCTCATCCTCTCATGCACAATCATTTTCAATGGATAAACAGCATCAGCAGATTAAGATTAGAAAGCAAGATTGATTATTCAGATAATGGATCAAGATTTGGGATCAGAGTTTCCAGATGAACCAATTTAATTTCTTTTTTTTTGATGAAAATATTCTTGAGAAGCGCAACTATCGTCTTTTAATTTCCATTGCCTTTCTTCCAACATTTGTCTTCCTAAATACGATTATTAACATTAACATTATTACGAGTATTTATTTAACAAACTCACTCACTCTTTTAATCCTCTTTACTCTTTTTGTCTACCTAATTTATATTATTATTATTATTACAGTATTATTACGGAGTACTCCCTTCGTATCTATATGTTCGTCCACTTTTAATATAATATTCCACCCATATATTAAACTTTGTGGACGAACATATAGATACGGAGGCAGTATTATTTTACATACTTAAATACGGTCTTGCCGAGGCTATCAACCCAAACCAAAAAATTGTGCCCCTCACCATGTAAATCCTAGCTCTGCCATTCAATTTGTCTGTTGATTAGACGATGATTAAGAAATGATGAGATTGGCTAGAGTACATTTTAAATTTTCTACGAGGATTATATAATCCTACATAGATACGAGTAGTAATTCCATTTTAAAAGAAAATAGAAAAATGATAAATTGCATCGATGTTTATGTAATTTGGTTCAATTTCTAAGTTTATACGAAGTATCAATTTATTTTGTAAGGTTTTAGGTGTTGCTAATTTACTTAGTGAGTCTAGCAGTCAAGTCGCGACAGCCCAACTACTTGGACTTACGCCAGTTGGTGGATGCCGAAAACTGGTTCATCCTCATCTCTCTACCTTCATGCCCGACAATGTTTCAATTCGTACGTACTGAAGTAGTAACATTTACAGGTTGCTCAGCTCTTCCAAAGTAACCAATCACTTCTTCCATTCTTTGTTCGCAACAAAGAAACCAACAGGATCAGACAATCTGAATAATGGAGTATGTAGAAAGATATCAACGCTCACAAAAGCAGCATGCCTCGTGTAGAATTTTTTCATTATATCACATGTTCAAATTATATCTGCAGCAAATCCAACGAGGAAACAATGTACAAGGTCTACAAAACAAAAGAAGACTTCCATGCAGTATCTCGTCCTTACTTTTGCGGTGGTATAGACTTGACTAGATCTACTTCAGAGAAACAAAAGGTTTCAAACAAAGAACACAAAAAATGGCTGAAGCTATTGAATCTTACTCTCGGGAACTCTCCTTTGCATATACTCTTGTATCTTCAGCAACCTTTGACCACAAATTAGCCATTTTCTCAGCACAGTTCACCTGTTCCATTCAGAATGAAAACAATATCAAGTAATCATTCAGGTAACCTATTTTGTCAGCCAAACACATGGTATGCCTCATACCTATTTTAAGGGAACCAAACGGCCCCTAAAACATAGCTCATTCATTTCTTCAACTATTCCAATATACATATTCAAGTTTACCTCTATCTGGAGGGTTTATTGTACTTTAACTAATTCATTCATTAACAATACCTTACAGGATGGAAGGTTGGTAGGATCATCTAAGTACCTAACATATGCAGAGCTCGTAGCTCAGTAGCGACTTCCCCAGGACTATCAAAGACAAATAGCAAGTGGTAAGGGATGAGCAAAAATATAGAATATCTACCTGATCGTGTACAAAGCCCTTCAACATATTCAAAAAGTCCATGTGTTTGTCTTTGTCAAGCCTTTCAAGTTCACTCCTATTATTTTCCTGAAAAGTTTACCAAATTGGAGGCTTGAGCAATAAGCCGCAGTTGATAAAATTCTAGTTAGGATACCAATTAACTTACAAGAATTAACATCACAAATACTACGTATGCTGCATGAGTTCTCTAGAAGTCCAGCTAAAGTAATACAACAAAGTAACAAACAAGCGTAAAAAAACACCAATGAATTAGAAAGTAATGCAACCATGAGGCCCTTGCATTGCAAATCAAGTCAAATTTTCTATAGCAATATGAAGAATCCCTCATGCAGGCAAAGGGAGAATGTGTTAAATGCCGTGTTGCCATATGTCATCAGCAAGCCAGCTTAAGTTAAATACCATTATGTGTACTAATTAGACACTCCTAAAGCTAATACATAGAATACCCTCTGAAAAATACAGGCAATCTATATACGGAGTACTATATTGTGCGGAGTAGTGTTTTCTGCACTCCCGATAGTCTATAGTACAGTGTTTCATGCACTCTAGCCTGAAGCCCCAACCGTAATTAGTTAAGCAGAGCAAGCTTCAAGTCCTCGCTCATTTTGACCTAAGTATTACTCAGTTCATATGTAATTGTCCACTTTATTGTGCAAGTCCAAATGATGTCTAAGTTTATTTTGTTACCTTGATCCGTTCATATTCTCGAACTGCGCAGTTCTTCGAGTCTTCAGTGATTTTTATAGCTTCCTTCAATTCCGCCATCTTTTGATTTGATTTGTCGCCACCAAAGACCTTAGATGACGCAGCCTCAAGTTTTTCGGCCTTCAGTTGCAGAGAGGCTAGCTCTGATAGAAGCGTCTGTACCGTCAATAAAGCATTAGCACGATCGGAATATGCATTGCGAGCAGCCAACGAAACTCCGAGATATTCATGAAGAGTATCCTGTAATTCAAATGGAAGCAACAAATTATAGGCAAAGTGAAATGCATATCAAGAGCTTTAGAATGAGAATGAGCATGAGCAGAGCATCTCTGTTGTGAAATGGACATGAATAACTTTGCTGGAATACCTGAGTCAATAGCGCATTAAAGAATGAATATCAAGAGAAAGGCAGACGGAACACACACCAGATTTTTAACTGTCTTGGCATTTAATTCTCTGTGTACCCTGCTTCCTTTAACAGCAGCGGTTGCTATATTTTTTGTTTCAGCGGCACGTGCTTTCTGAGTGTCTAAAATTGCTGTCTCGTTCTCGAATTTGGTTAATTTGATGAGAGATAGGCCCAACTCCCCCATTGTATCTGCCATGTCTTGCTGTGCTTTGACGAGTGATTCAGCCTGAAATTGAACACATGAATCCAACGTCACATAATGAGACTATCGTAAATCCTAACACGAGAAGATGCAAGGAAAGAAGGTGGTGAGAGGGAAATGACCTGCTTGGATGCCTCGGTAAGATGCAGCTCGAAATCAAGGAGCTTTTCTTTCTTGTCCAAAAAAAGTTTGTCCTCCTCGACAAGAGAGGGCTTTGAATTTCCCCAGTCATTAGTGACAGACTGCTTGAGCTCCCTGAACAAGCGCAGCAAATCCCTTCCGCCTTTAGCAGGCTGGACGGCCTCATGTGGAGCTACAAAACTACTCCTGGAGTCCCCGAATAGCTGCTTGGGTAGGTGGACGGCCCCATCAAGCATGCGAGAAGCGACATCAGTAGTGGTAGGCAAAGGAAGCTTCCCGGGGACCTGCAAAAAGACCCTGAGCTCATCGCTCATCCTAATGACAGGATGGGCGGCTAGCTTGGTCAAATACTTGTCCAATGCCACACATCTGTGCTCCACGAACTCCTGTTTCTGCATCACCTGGCTCTCAACGACGCTCTTATCGGGTCTAGGGGGTATGAAAAAGCCTCTGTAAGAGTCGGCTAACCTGTCGGCGAGAGTCAAAAAGTCTCTAAACCTCCTCCTGACAGTGAAGTGGGAGGCCCCAAAGGCGGGGATATTGGTGTTAGTGGTAATCAAATAGGTAACGTAATTATTACCCCCGGGGACAATGGAGTTGGAGGGCAATTGAAGCTCTTTCTGAGGGTTTGAGACGGAGATCCTCAGATACGCATCGTTGCGGGCATTGGGGATGGGGATGGGGATGGGAGTGGGAGTGATAAACAAATCGGAATACTCCTCCTCCTGTGAATCATCGTCGCCATTGAGATTGAGAGGGGTGGTCAATGGATCAGAAAGGGGGGCAACGGAGGAAGATGAGGATAAGGGGTGGTGGGTATGATGGGATAAAGGGTCGTTAAGAGCAAGGGTTTCCAAATCGGAATCATGAAGAGGATGAGTTGGTGGTCCATGGATTTGAGTTACAGAGCCCATCATCATCCTCCTCCTCCTCCTATTCTAATCAATCAATCAATTGAACTCTCAAGGAAAGAGGATGAGTTCAAAATTCAAACAGACAATCAAATCGAATGGAATTGAATTGAATCCGATATTGTAATTAATAATGATTGGAATAAGGCAGTAAAGGAAGTAGGGAGTTGTAATTAGGAGAGAAATGACGGACCGGAAGGAGGAGAGTAAGGCCGGCGATGGAGGAGGGGGAGGAGGAGTTATCGATGATTCTCTACTCTAAAAAATACTGGGAGTAAATAACACCACAAGTCACCTTCCTCGGGTGGGGTAAAAAATACTCGTAGAGGATTTAGAATGTGATTGGGTTGGGTTGGGTCGTGATTAAAAGGATTTAGAGTCAATTTATAATCCTAACTCCGTTTCTAAATGCTCCAAACAAATATCTCGGAATTGCATTTTAGGAGCATAATTGGAATTGGAATTGGAATTGGAAGAAGCGTAGCATCCTGGGACTCAACAATGAAGTCTCCTCCAATCCATATCTATGAAAGAGATGAAAAGGGGTTAAGAGTTTTAACGTTCCTAGACTAGACTAGACTAGACTAGACTAGATAGGAGTAGGTACTTGAGTGTGTTCCAAAAGGAGATTGGTGTTATTACAGTTAAGAGTATCCTAGAGCAAGGAGGGAGGGAGTAGTTACCTAAATAGAGAGAAACACACACCTGGTTTCTGTCTCATCAAAACCCTCCCTCCCTCCCTCCTACCACTCCCAGGGAAGTACCTTCCTTCATTCTCTTCATCACTTCTTTCCTTCCTTCTTCTCCACTCACTCACTCACTCAATCAATGGCTTCCTCCTCCTCCTCCTCCAAAGATAAAGATAGAGATGTAGCAACCATGATCAAACAAGGGTTTATATCAGACCCATCCATCACTTCATCTCCTCTTCATCTTCATCTTCCTCTTCCTCACAAACCCCTCTTCCCCAATATCTCCCCTTCCCCTTCCAGGCCCACTCTTTTCGAGATGATGTCTGAAGAACAACTCAGAGACTCCTCCAAACAATCCTCCGATACCAACCGAAGGCGATTGCATCACAAATTGGCCCACTCCATCAATGCCAATACCAATACTCTAGGTCTTGGTCTTGGTCTTGGTGCTGCTGATGTTAAGCTCACTGTTAGTGGGAGGGATGGCTTTAAGATTTGTATGGATGTTCACAGGAGTGTTTTAGCCCACAAAAGCAGATTCTTTGCCGACAAATTCACGCCCAATGCTGCCCTTGGCCTTCCTCTTTCCGTTGAGATTTCTGATTGTGATGATGTCGACATTTATGTTCACACTCTTGTTTTGATGTATACTCATGATTTGAGGACTCAATTGATGGCTCAATCTCTCAACAAAGTTTTGGGCTTGCTCAAGGTTTCTTCTTCTACTACTACATGTCTTCTGTTTGATTTTATTACAGTACATCTTTTAGTTAGCTTCATTATTGTCTTGACTTGAGCTGCCTTGCCTTGCCTTAGATACTAGATACTACTCGTATGCAAGTTATGTGACGAATTGTAGCCTTGGGAAAAGAGTTTTGATTTATGCTAATGTTATAAGTAGGTATCTGCAGCCATCATGTTTGAAGCTGGAATCTTGTCATGTCTTGAGTATTTGGAAGCAGTCCCTTGGTCTGAAGATGAGGAGCAAAATGTTATTTCTTGTCTCACTCAACTTCAGCTCCATACCCCTTTGAGTCACCATGTTCTGCAGCGTGTATCCACCCATGCTTTAACATCTTCTGCAGCCGATGATATCTTCCTCACTATGCTTAACGCTGTCCTCCAAGCTAAGGATGATAGAGCTCGTAAGGATATGAAGTCTCTTGTTTCTCGGTTGCTCAAGGAAGATATTCCAGACAAAATTGATGTTTCCAGGGATACACTTTATGGTCTCTGCCACAGGTGTCTGACTGCACTCATCCTGTGCTTGTCTGAAGCTACATGCATGGACGAAAGCAGACAAGATCGAGGTTCTCTAATGGCAGAGATTGCTCGGGAGGCTGATAATATGCAATGGATCGTCGATATCCTCATCGACAAGAAGATGGGAGATGAGTTTGTAAAACTGTGGGCAGATCAAAAGGAGCTGGCACTCCTTCACTCGAAAATCCCAACTATGTACAGGCATGAGATTAGTAGGGTTACGGCACAACTATGTATAGCCATAGGAAGAGGGCATGTTTTGGTTGGAAAGGAAACACGGTATGCACTTCTTTCGACATGGCTGGAACCATTATACGAAGACTTTGGGTGGATGAAGAGGGCATGCCGATTTGTGGACAAAAAAGTGGTGGAAGACGGTCTTAGCCAGACCATTCTAACATTGCCACTTCCCCAGCAACAGAGCATCTTGATGAAGTGGTTTGACAGGTTTCTGAGCAAAGGAGACGATTGTCCAAACATACAAAGAGCATTTGAGATTTGGTGGAGAAGGGCTTTCATCAGGCACTATGTACCTGATCAAGATCCGTCTCAGTTGCAGATTACTGTGTGCGATTATACTGATTGATACTTGGTAGTAGTAGTAGAAGTATTTGGTTTTGTGTAAATATAAGGTCATTTTGGTAGCCACATTTATTTGAACAAATGACAGGAATGATGTTGCAGGCTGTAATTGATTCAAGTAGGGAATGGGTGAGTGGTGTAAGGTATCAGGTCCGTGTGTATGGAATTGTGTTAGTATATGGTGTGTGAGGGTCTTGCTTACATGAGTATGAGTGTGATGGAAGTAGAAAGGGAAACTTGAGATTCATTCATGAGGTTAGTTTGCAGAATTGCAGCAATGCATTGCATTCTGAAGATTGTATTTGCTTAATCAGAGGGAGTTGAATGTGCGACAACTGAGAAGCCTACAAAGCTCCCGAGTTATTCAATTCAAGGGTGAAGGCCATGGCCTTCATCAGTATGGACTTATTTGTTCCTTGAGTAATACGGAGTATTATTGTTCAGGTAGCTGCTTATCATCATTTCAGGCCATGCAAATGAGGCCCATCTAACAAACGGGTCAATCGGTTTTCAACTTCATTCGTTTGATATAATAATGAATACAGTATTTGTTACGCCGGATCAATTAGGTTACGAGTCAAACTTGGGTTGGATCAGTTTGATTAGATCTAATCGTAATAAGGGATTCGAGTCAGTGTAAGTTGGGTCAAGTATTCAAGTTATGGGTCAAACTGGATCTTTAATTAATAATATGGATCAATTTGATCAATTTTTTTGTTATACTGAATACCGCAAGTCATATCACATCCAATCAAAAGAAATTAAAATTGGTGTAATTAGTTTTAAATTTGAGAGAGAGAGAGGAAATAGGAAGTAGTCCGTCGGGAGTAAGAATGTGTCATGTATCGACATCGTGGAGTAGAGTAGAGTAGTCCGTAGGGTTTAGTTATAAAAAAAATAGTAGTCCGTAGAGTAAAGATAAGAAAGAGTAGGAGTGTAGAAAGGGTAGCGTATGAGTGTGAGTATGAGTATGAGAAAGTAAGATAATGCAGCAGAAAACATAGAATTAAATACTCCGTGAGGGACAGTCAGACTCAGGGATACAAACAACAGAGTAGTCTAATAGTAGTACAACTGTAGAAGAAGACAGAAGACGAAGACGAAGACGAAGAAGATAGACGTTAAATGTCGAACCACTACTATATTTTTCACCACGCACTTAATTAATTACTCCAACGCAACATTTTAATTCCCCTGTCTCTATAAAAGAGTCACAATTTCTTTTTTGGATCATTTCTCTAAAATAATTACATTTTGTTTTTTTATTTGTCTCTTGGACTATTCTTGTGGGTACTATTGGTTGTAAGCTTGTAACCCCATCTAATTTCCCATTTTTCATTTTCCACTATCCATCTTAATTTATACTCTACTGAGTACTCTGTATTAGCTAAATGAGAAAATGTGACTCTCAATGAGACAAATAGAGTAGATATTAAATACGGAATAATCTCTTAGCTAGTTATGCCTACATCCCACTTCATTTTTTATTCAGTGCAATACCAACTACACCAAGTACTCATTTTTATCATTTTAACTTTTAGAAATATTTTAACTTTTAAGATTCTTCCACTTAATTATTTAATAATTTCTTAAATAAATATTCAATGAGAAGATCATACCGATTATATTTTACTTTTGAAAATCATAGTTACTCATACAGTATTATTTTAATTAGTTACCCAATACAGTAATATTTTAATGTGGGAATAATGCATGTATGTTACGAGTACATTAATTTAATTTGTTTGTTTAGTGAGTGAAGTAAATAAAAAAGAATGAATGAAAAGGTGAAATGAAAATTGTCCTTGTTGTCTCATCTGATGCAATGCAAATGAATGAATTGTGATTTGTGACTAGACATAGAGAAAATGAAGAAGGGAAAAGTGTGATGTTTTGATAACAGAAAATGAAAGGTACATATATATACATAAATAAAAGGGAGAGGGTAGCGTTTGTTTTTGTTAAAAAAGGGAGATATTTACTCATACTAGCTACTGTATGTCTACTAGCTACTGCTCCTTATTTTCGGTTGATTTGGAAGGGAGGGAGCAGCAAGAGGTAGTAAAAAGACGACTAAGGTGCTGTCACTTTCCTAACTACCCTGATGGATCATGGATCATCTAGTATTGTGTTGCATTATTCACATCCAACGATGATAACAAATACGGCGTACTCCTATCAACAGTAATTAATAATACGGAGTACTTCATATAATATCTCTCCCTACATACATGTGGAGTAATAATATACAGTATACTCCGTACAAAGAGGAGTAATAGCCTAGCAAGTGACCTGCTGGGTAAATAACATCTTCCAGTTCAAACGGGATGTTTCGGATTTCTAAAAACTCGTGTTGTTGGACCACCTCATTGAAATCTATTACTCCATTATTATTATTTATCAAGCAAGTTATTTAGGGATATCGACTCATATGCATGTGAAGAATAAACTCTCGGATCAATTCGGGTAATTACAACCCCAACTAACCCAGGCTGGCCAACTTTAACAAAACACCTCCGATCCCAATTCAAACCTTGATTGTCTTCAAACTTGACTTGTCCAGTAGAGTAGTTACCTGAAACTAACCATAAGATATAGAATACTAGTAGTGGAGTATAAAATTTGAAACTAAAGTAGAGGAGGATGCATGATGCATGATGCATGTAAGACCAAAAAATACAAAGGGGAAAGAAAAGCAAGGGGTTGTCCAGTGGTATATGGTTATTCTTGAAAAGGGGGAAATAAGAGGGTAGTGTAGTCTGTAGTGCAGTGCAGTGCAGTGTAGTAGACTTTTGTGCATGCAGTGATTCTCTAGGCTCACTCTGAACTAGTCCCAGTGTTGTAAATTGACAAGCCAAGCAGAATGCAGAATGCAGAATGCAGAATGCAGAATGCAGAATGCAGAAAACAGAAAACAGAAAACAGAAGCAAGCCAGAATTCCACCCACCCAACAGGAACAGGAACAGGAACAGGAGGCAGCAACATACAGGAGTACATTAACATGAGTCATGAGATTACAATTTTTAAAAAAAAAAAAAAAAAAAAAAAAAAAAAAAGGAGAAAATGACGTGAGAGAGGAACACAAGAGTTATAAGAGAATAGTAGCCCATAAAAACAAGGCTGGGTAATAGTAATAATGACAAAATCATTCAATTCCCCCAACTACACACACTCCCAAGTTATTAACTCACTCAGTACTCTCTTCCTTTTGCAATTCCTCATTCTGTCCCCTCTTTTCTAATTACTCACTACTCACTTCTATACCACTCTCTCTTCCATTCATTCCACTTTTCGACTTTTCTATTTACTCACTTGTCACCCTCCCCTTGCCAACCAAGATTTGGTTCCTGGAACCCATATTACATCCTTTATTGAACATAAAAACGATGTCACAAACTACGTTAATACAATAACATTAAAATAAAGGCGTTAGATGATAGTAGTGAGTTGTTGGTGAACGGAAGATTGAACATGATCATCTTCATCCACTCTAACAACACAACTCAACTGCTGACTCCCAGATACCATCCACATATGCATCGTACCGTGACGAGACCAAGATGCACTCACCCTCCCTTTTAGTATAAAATGGGTAACTACCTCAATCTGAGTGATTACTATGAGACTGTCTCACTACACAACAAACTTACCATTTTGAATCGTGTATCTCAATCACAACCGCAACCATTGCATCAATAAAGAAAGCGTTCATATCTTGTCACAAAGCAAAAGAAAAAAAAAGGAATGAAGAGGATGAAGAAAAAATACAGGCACATGTTAGTTTTCATGGTATTTCAAAGAACAAGCTAGCTGATCTCAACTCGATCACTTGTAACAAATAAATAGATTGTGCTATCGTAAAAGGTTGGGGACTCCTGACGCAAGTATTTAAAGAGACTCACCTGATCTCAAGTCTCATCTCTAATCTATATATATTGTGATACTGGTTTATGCATGCATGATACGTAATGTATGTCTTAATTAGAAAAATTTAACAGTATAGTATGACAAAGGTGAAAGCTAATTACATGGTACTACATATAAAAAGATGAAAAGTAAGTAAACATGGGCGGCATCAGTTTAATTCGTTAATTTAGGATTTGAGATTAAAAGAAGGCCAAACATAAATTCAAGCTAGGAAAAGTAAGGGAACTTAATTAGGTTCTCTACACTAGAGTAAATGGACAACTTTCAAAGGTAAATACTGTAGTACACAAGAGGGTATTAATATATGTATGCATGGTACTTAATTGAGGGTGAGGCATTCTCTAGAAGACACTCTTTTGTAAATACTTCATTCGTCTCAATTATTTGTTTATCTTTAATTAAAATAATAATATTTCGATTGTGAAATATATATATATATATATATGAGAATCATTTAAAATCGGAGGGAGGAAGTATATACTAATATCCCTAGTTAGGCCAGCCAGTGATGATGTATTATCCCATGGGCCGGGCCGGGCCGGGGCGGGGGTCCATCCATCTATATATAGACATACTTGGGTAACGTAGTGAAGTAGTACGTCTCATTCACCACCTATGTATCCTAGCTTAGCTAGCTAAAACCAAAACTAAATTCCCTAAACAAACAAACAAACATACCTACCTACCTAGTAGGTTATAAATTTATATAGTTTGATCAACGAAGGAAGGAATGTCACCGGCAGCATCGACGAGATGGTGTCCAACAGCGGAGCAAGTGATGATATTGGAGGAGATGTACAGGTGTGGTGTAAGGACACCCAATGCAACTTACATCCAGCAGATCACCGCCTACCTCTCTAGCTATGGTAAGATCCAAGGTAAGAACGTCTTCTATTGGTTCCAAAACCATAAAGCTAGGGATAGGCAAAAGAGAAGGAAGAAGCAGCAACAGCAGCAGCAGCAGTTTCTAACTGACAAGCAGCAGCAGCAACATATGATGATGATGATGATGATGATGATGTCCTCTCCACTTCCTGACCACCATGCCGCGCCTAATGCTAATGCTAATGCTTTCCACCCCCATCTTCATCAACTTCATCACTTTGATTATCCACTTCCTTCCATCCCCATTTCCCCTACTACTGCTGTTTCTTCTACATCTACTACTACTCCTACTAATTTTCTTGGTTTCCATAACCCCCCACTCTTTCTAAACCCTCCTTGCTTTCCTCCTCCTCCTCCTCCTCTTCAGGTACATACTATTTCTTTTATTATTTTTTTACTCAGCATCATATTTCAAATTAATTTAGCATGGAAAATGCAAAGTAAACCAACAAAGAATTGACTAAAACAACAACAACAACAATAATAATAATAATAATAATAATAATAATAACAATAATAACAATAATAACAATAACGCAAGTGCGGGCGTGCGTGCGTGATGAACTACATACTTGGAGTAGCTTATTACTCTACTACTTGAATTATTATTGTACGTGGTGAAATGAACTTTGACAGTGTATATGTGAGTAGTTAATTATTAGGCAGTAGTAGTAGTATTGAATGATCAAAATGTTGTACCTACCTCCATAACTTTCTTATAATAGATACTCCAGCATGCAATAGTACTTTGAATTATTATTGTGCCGGATCGGAACATACAATTGATTACCACTCTATTTGCTTACTCATTCAATTTCAATGTAACTCCTCCTACTTGCTAGTTTGCTACTACAAATTAGATTACACCCGCCCACTTTCGAGATCCATCTCATCTATATATGCTCCATACATGCTACAAAACCCTTACTTGATTTAAGTTATACATAATACACACATACATACCTACCTACATAATAGAATAATACTCCCTAGTCGGTAGTACAGAGCTTAATTATTACTCCCTCCGGTCATTATTTTTCGCCCCACTTCATGAATATATGAGAGGAGTATTTTAATGGAATGGGGCGAAAAATAGTGACCGGAGGGAGTATTTATCAACTAAATAACTATCAAAGGGAAAATGTGGAATCTAGCTTCTAATGAGTAACGTATTGGGGGAATCTAGTTAGTTGCAAAAATGATTAAAATTGTAGGCTTTTGTTACCCCATAGTTCTTATAATATGAGATCTTAACATAAATATAAAACAATATAAGGAAACTCGCTACCACAATTTTTAGTTCTAGATTCACCCCTAATTACGTACGGTACATGTTTGTTAGTTGTATAGTACTCCATTTGTCATACTGTATGTGTGATATTGTCACAATACAATCTACATGATAATACAGGAATGGACTTGTCTTTACCCTAAAGTTCTAAACTAACTAACCACTTTATTCCTCAATACACAAAAAAAAGACTCCTTTGTTGCTACATACAAATACATGTACTCCGTAACTACTTTGACAAACCAAATACCCAAAACAAAATACTACTCGATCGTACTATACATGTATATATATGGAGTATAACAGTATTATTAGCAGCTTCTACAACAATTATTCTCTACTTTTCTTGTTATACCACTCCAATACTACACAATTTATATATGATCACTAAAGTACGATCAGTAAGTAGGTACTCGTATAAGGTATATCATTTGTCCCATTTAATTTAATCAGATTTATTTATTAACAGTAAGCCTTGTATTAAATGGCCAAACTATAACAGTAAGCCTTGTATTAAATGCTCATTATTTACTACTATTTTCGACTTAATTATGACTAGCTCCCTAGTAATTTGAATAATGATAATAATAATAATAATACAGTACTTGGTAATTAAGTTTACAAGATGTATGCAGGTATGACGAAATAGGGTTTTTAATATAATTAATTATGTATTTATTTGAGACATTATTAATTTGGTGTTATATATGCCCTAATAATAGCCAAGGTCTTATGAAGATACATTTGCGGGAATTGGGAACAATTGGAAGGGAGAGAGTAGTAGTAATAAAGAAGGGCTGAAAAAGGAGAAGAAGAAGAGTGGTGGTGGTGGTGGTGGTGGTTGCGGCCTAAGAAACACAAACAACTATGATTGGATTATGATCAGAGATGATGATGACAATGACAACGACAACGATGATGATTATTGTGATCATCATTGCAACTATCATGATGATGGCTATGGTGATGATGATGATGGTGATGGTGATGTGCATTCCAACGGACTCAAAACTCTCCAACTTTTTCCAATAAATGACCATTTAATTTAATGATCCATGAGCCCTAACAAAATCTTTATAATAATAATAATAATATTATAGTAATAGTATTAGTAGTACTAGTAAACTTAATTGGAATGAGAGCTTGCTAGTTAGCTAGCTATAAATTAATGTGAGATAGATAAGAGTATTCATTATTGTATGGAGATGGAGACACTAGAAAGTGTTTGTTGTGAGTATGTTGATGAGACTCGATCTATCTATGTTTGAATGGTACGAGTATTAGATTAGTGCAATTTCATAATAGAATGAAATTGTACATTATTATCCATAAAAATAGATGACTACTCGTATGAACGAGTGTATGTGATTAATTAAGGCAATACAATAATAATGTACGGCCTTAATTAGGGCATACATACTAGCTACTCTATATATGAATCATCAGGTATGCATGCATGCATGCATGTCGAAGCTAATTACCTATTGTAGTAGCTTAGTGTGCATCTAATCTAAAATAAAGGTACGATTGTATCTATTGTGGTGCTTTTCTTGTATGTGGAGATGATCGGACTTGAGATCGAGTAGGTAGAGTGAGATAATGGGGAAGGGGGATATGGGGTTGAGAGAGAGAGAGAGAGAGAGGGAGAGGGAGGGAGGGGGGGAGGGAGGGGGAGAGGGAGGGAGGAGAGGGAGAGAGAGAGAGAGAGAGAGAGAGAGAGAGAGAGAGAGAGAGAGAGAGAGAGAGGGAGAGAACTTCGTTAAAAGCTAGCTGATGGATTGGATCCACAGATACACACGACACATGACATGATGATACTCTTGTCTATATGCAAATACTAGAATACAGTACAGTAGTAGTCTCAGTGTGCATGTCATATCATATATGGGGCAAATTTGGTTAACTGACTTGACAAGGAAACAACAAGCTAAGGGTGGATGGAGTACGTACCTACTTTGTTGTTGCTTGATTCATGAGGGAGGGTTGAGGTTGAGGGGGACAAAACATCATTTTATAATCACCTCCATTCTCCTTTTATGTTCCTTCATTCATGCATGCATCCCACACCACTTTTTAGTCTCAAATCTCAGGATACATACATTCAACTTCATACATCAATACATCCATTTAATATTATTCACCTCTACCTCAATAATCTACTGTAGCTACTGATTAGGTACATACGGCGTACTAAATTTTATGGGTCCATATACTAGTTAGTGTAGATCATACGTCAAAATGTACAATTACCTAAATACTTGAAACGCTAGCTACATACTTTTAGAGTTATGATGAGACTTGCATTACTGTTTACACGAATGAATATTATTACCACACTACAAAAAAAAAAAAGGACCAACTCTATCGCAACCTAATTAATTAGTTCGTAGTATACTTTTACTTTTTCATTTGATTATATACGTGTTACAATATATGCAAGAGATTTTTGAAAAACGTATACAATCAAATGGAACAGATGAACGTAGGTGCAAGGGATGTTTTTGTTTGTTTCTCAAATTTTAGGTGGCTTCCATTAATTAGAAGTATACAATCTAATGGTCCCAAAAGATTAGTTATAACTTACAAGACATGGAAAAGACAGTATTCTTGTAAATAAAGTTTATGTAATTGAGATCAATTTGGGTGTGTATAGTATTTGTTGGTTGGCCGGTAAATATGTACAGTAGAAGGGTACAAAAGGGAGAGGACATACAGAGGGTGAGAGTTGAATCTAAAAGTTCTCCTTGTGGAAGTGAAAACGGGTGGAGGTGCTAAGGCTGAACTCTTGGCAAAGCTTTTTCAACGATTTCGTCAATGTCGGACTTCCGCAGTAGAAAACTCCTGCCATTTCACACCAACACCATACACAATGTCACTAAAGAAAGCAACCTAAACAGCAAACTGGCCTTGCTAAGATATTGTGTTCAGAGATTTTTGCTAAGATATCATGTACATACATTTTTCGGGTAGTGAAAATCGACAAATTTTTTAACTATTGTTTCGCAATTCGGGGTAGTAGTACAGTCCGTGTTACCCATGCTACTATTTAGTCGTCCCCTCTTAGCATTAATGATGCCTTGACTAGATTTTGAAATCGTCTTTTCTAACATCAAGGCTGAACATAACTCTAATGTCACCGGATATTCCAAAATATGAATTACCTATTCTTTGTGAAGGATGATTTTGAGCCAGTTGAGTAAAAACCTTCCTCCAGTTGGGTCTTGCAAAATGGGTTTTAATCTGTACATATTCGGATGTCAGAGATAATAGAGCATGCACCACTTATCGATACTACAAAAGCAAGTCTAGTTATTGAGTGATGTAGATTTGCAATACCCGGCTTTCAGACACCACATCCACACCATTCTTAGCGTGCTGTAAGGACTGTACCATTTGTATAAGTGCTGATCGAGCATCGCCTTCTTCATACACACTTGTCAAGTAGTTGTGCATTTCTATCACATTCTATTAATTCACGAATGTCCATTGGATATATATATACATATATATATACAAACAAAGCCAATGATGATGATGATCATCATCATCATCATCCATTATTGCATAGAGTAAGAAAAAATGAGACTTACATCAGTATCACACTCTGCAATATCATCCATCACCCCTTTGAACCAATCAAAGGAGGCTTGTTCTCTGGTCACCCAGTAAAAGTAGGCTCTTTGAGGCCCTTTTCTACTCTCTATATCCTGCATTATTTACACAATTATGTTCAAGATCGGGAAGTCGATACTGAAAAAGTTGCAGATAAACCTAGAATATTGGAGTACCATATTATTGGATTCTTCCTTCAAGTTATTCAACAGATCCTTGATGATACTGACGAAGGGCGTTGCTCCTATGCCTAGCCCTATGAGAAGGAGAATGTCATACTTTTTGTAGTTTTGAGCTGGTGCTCCATAGGGTCCCTTTATGATTACAAGCGGAAAGCTGCAAGTGAATAATGTTAAAATAGCTCGTTAACCTTTCCACCAAACATATATGGATGATAAAACATAGTTCCGTGTATATACATACAATAAGGACAATTCTCTTACTCGATTGGATGAGGGTCATATTCTGTTACTGCTTTCGTTTCCATCCTCATCAGCCTTCCTTTTTGCGGCTCTTCTTTCGGAGGCTCACAGGCATGCATTTCACAATTCATAAAGTAGACCCAATTGAGCTCAAAAGATTTGAAGGAATGAACTCGTATATAACATTCTTAAAATGATACCTTTGCAAATCTATCTCTAAGTGCTGTGGTCCAGTCTCCTAAGGCTCTAATATGTACACTCAAGTAGGGATCACCAGGCGCTGATGTGATAGAGAAGGGATGCCTGTTGTTACAGATAGCAAGGTTAAGCTATATACAAATTTGTGGAAGAATAGTGTTTTTCTATTAACACTGTGTTTTCAAATACCATTCAAAGCTCGAGACATCTGGACATTTCACGAACAAATACATTCCACTCTTGTACTTAAAATTAGGGGGTTTGCTCATATACAAGGCCAGAACATTTCCTGTGTATATGACAGCCTGCAGTCACAGAGAACTGTAGAGGTTATAAGCTTATACCACAATTTAAACAAATTTCAGCATAAGCCTAAGTGAAATAAATATCCAAAGACCTTGAGCATGTTGACATGATGATTGAAATCGTGATAGGGTGTCGACGTTCTCTCACTAGAGTAAAGGGCAACTGGGAAAACCAGATACATCCAAGTCTGCAGTATTTGTCATACGTACGTCAATCATTATTGTTGTTGTCACGGATATAGATATAATAAGCCAGCATGATTCACATATATATACATACATACCGTTTTCTTGTACCACTCCTTGGAGAGAAACATAAAATAGCCATGAAGGACCAACATAGCATAGACAATTACGAGCAGATGATGTGCATACCAGAAGGCGTTAAACCCAGCCAAGTGGAGGAATGGCCATGGTAACTTGACGACATTCCTCCTGAAAGAGTGAGTTGCAAGAGTGAAGGCAAACCCCATAAGGATTACCATGATAATACCCGTCACTCCCGGTACACTGATTACGAAATCCTTATAACTTGGCTGCCTATAGTCAAAGTTTGGCCCCAAATACTTCATGAAGGTAGTTTTAGGGCAGGATGTAACCCTCGGAAAATCACAAGTTATGTGCATCACAACATGCAAAATTGTTCCAGCTGTGATTCCAGCTGCCACCATCTTATGGAAGTTTATATTATCATCGAAAGGAACTATTTTACAGAGAAAGGTTGAGCGCAATTGGGTGAGAATTTTTCTAGATACAGGTATCAAAATAAGAGCCATGTTAAACTTGAGTGTCTCAGCTGCACCCTTGGCAACACAAACACAATATCCCATGATCTGGAAGGCTGGATGGTGCTTGTAATAGTTGAATTTGTAGGCAAAGAGGAGGGCATTAACGGTTAGCCAAAGCACAACCACCCAGATCCTCTTCCAATTATCTACCATGAAATCCAATATAGTAGAGGCCGCTTTTGAAATTGGGTTTTGAAGATCTTTTGGGATCATGGTTTTGGTTAAACAATCGCTCCCTTTCAACTGAATTCCTTCATCAGTAGATGACATCACTCCTCTTAACAGCGACTCGAGCTGCCATAACTGCAAATTAGTCAAATATAAGAAAGTGGAACATAATCAGAAGTAATGAAAACGACTACCATTATATATGAAGCAAACTGTAAATTTCACCTCGATATAACCTAGGTGGTTTGGATCTAGCTCTTCCATTATCAAAGCCGCATAGTTACTTGCTTGTGTCTTGAGCTTATTTAGTTTGTTAGCCGAGGCACTCAGCACTAAAACCTCTCGAACTTCATCCTCAGATAGTCTCCCATCTCCATTCTTGTCACACCTGAAAAAACCCATCAATGTATAATTATTCGATGATTAAAAAAATAGATGAATCTGCAGTGTCAAAGAGGCCATATATAGAAGCTAAGGTCATTTAATTAATCAGCTGCTTACATGTCGAAGAAAATCTGCAGTCGAGCATCGATATCTTGGGTAGTCATATCTTCCCAAAACATTCTCATTTGATCGATTGTTATCCCTTCTGAAGCATCCACATTCCTTCTCCTCGACAATGTTACATACAACTCGCCTGCAAATTCTTTTGATTCTCCCATCCCTTCATTTTCCAATCCCAAATTAACTAATTAGCCTGTGTTCTTACCTAAATCATCAATGGATAAGAGAAGAGAGAAAATTAAGGAATAATATAATAGAATGCATACCAATAACAGCCCCAAACTTGTCTTTGAGAAGCTTGTCATTAACAGCATTCTGATAAAATCTCTTCTCAACAAGTTTCCAGGAATCACCATCTTTTGCGGTGCCATTGAGAAACCGCAAACTCTTAAACCCATTGGCAGCTCTTGATTTCATTCTCTCCATTTTAGGAATCCCGTTGTTACCTGCGGCATTCCCTTCCATTCCCAATCCTAGGCTTATTGCCTTGCTTCCTATCCTTGTAAAAACTCCTGCAACGCTTTCAACATTGGTGGTGGGGGGCACGTCCGTCATTTGATCAATCTCAGCTTTACGAAGCATGCACGTAGTTGGATTATCTTCGCTGCTATGATTGCTCATCAGAGACACCCGGCCACCATAACCTCGCTCCCCCGACCCCTACAATGTGCTCCTCCTGTTCGTCGAATTCTCTTCCAGGAGGACGGGTCACTTTTGGGGAGATGATGGAGGGAGGTTGGGGTAAGAGAATGAACAAATTATTTCATATTTTAACAACATGGCAAATATTGTTCTGAAACCAACAAAATAGCAAATAATTTAGATCAGAGAAAACAGGAATTGTTGGAGAGAGAAATGAGGGGAGAAGGGGAAAGTTAGTTATGAGTTGGAGGTAAAAGATGGCAAATATTCAACAGACAGTTAAGTTAGTTATAGGATGGAGTAAAAATGGTTACCATGCAAATCATATACAGTTATCTTTTTAATGTACGGAGTATTAGTCATAAGTAGATTTAAACTTGACAATGCTTTAGATTATTAAAAATCAAGATGATTGAGTAATGTCACAAAAAAGTACTCCGTATGCATTTTGTACTCCGTAACCTACTAAATTAATAATTAAGATGAAATTTTATGAGATTAATTTAATAAAATTTCTTTTTGTAACAAATACGTATAATATCAAAAATTCATAGTATTGTTTTAGACGATGTACTATGTTTCAAGTCTTTCTCTAATAATAAAATGTTAAATAATGTGTAGTTTATACCCCTCCGTTCGATTGTCCCATTTTCCTATTATGTGTGAGGAATATTTTAATGAAACGGGATAATCTTAGTGGTGGGATGAAGATAGGAGTTTTGTTTTAGATGTTCCCAACCCAATAAATCCTCTTATGTCATCACAATCTCTAACGAACATGATCATAGTTTTTCTTGCTTGCTTATTCTATTTTCAGCCCAGAAAACTGCATTGGTTTGGCCCATATTAACAACGTGTGAATGTGTGATACGGAGTACGAGTAGTTGATATCTCATGATCTGTCTAATCCCAACAAAAATAAAAAGATAGGAGTTGATATCTTCGACTGGAACTAGACACTATCAAAGGAAAGTGTGTGTGGAGTAAAAAATGAATTTCTACTTGTTTAGTGTGACATTTGACAGCAAGAGTCCCAACATGACGTGAATTGCATAGTAGTCAATTTTATCACTTTGACTAACTAATTTATTCAACGCCATTTTACTGCCTTTTTCTTTCGTTCGCTCAAATTGCCTATAATACAATACGAAAGCAATAAGTGACGACCAATTTACCTGACATTTCCTTCATATGTCACTTAGACATCTCCAAGTCCAATCTATGTAGTAAGTAATTTGATCCCCACATTCAAATTACTAGCTCCATGATAAGACTCCTGCAAGTGTCATCCGTTGGTGCGTTGACATGGAAAATTTGAAGCACCGTCCTACGATGTCACATTACGGCAGTCCAATTGACCATGAACATATCAGCAGCATCAACACATTTTTGAATGGTTACATCAAATGATGTATAATTAGGGAATATTACTGTTTACATGTTCACATTTCTAAATCATTTCAATTTTCCACTATTGAGCACTATATTTACAATTGTGCACCCACCTTTGAGTCTTAAGAGTGTATCACACAAGGAGGAGTTAGAGTAGCTACAGGGTCCAATACTAAGAATAACAAATGGGTGATGGAGTTATATCAAACTATCAATGGTATAAATTTTGACACTCTTGCCTTTAGTTTAGTCACATATGGCAAATAGAGGTATGACACACATCAAATCATGAAAAGATGCATTCGACCAAGAAAATAAGTAACAAAAACGAAAACAAAAGAACTTACCATAGCACCAAATTGACATATACTCCGTATTCGCTTTCAGCAAACATCCTTCAGACGTACGCCCATGCAAGTGATTGAGCATGCATCTTATTCTTCAACCAGCACCTAAAATCAAATTTCGGTATTAATTTGCTACTTGATCCTAGATTGCTCCAAGTATTGCGTAGAAGAATGCCAACAAAACTTGTCCATAATTGAGCAATATCTTTGATAACATATAGTATGACAATTCTTCGAAATCGTTGAGGTTAAGGATACAATATTCTTTCTATTTGGATTATAATGTAAATCACTGAAGTTAAGGATACGATATTATTTGAATTTGGATTATAATGGAGTGAAAATGTCTCACTATTCACTAAGTGCAATTTTTTCTCTGAAGTACAGGGGGAATAAAGGCACTATTTGGGGCCATGCAACTCTACGCTTTTGGAGCATATATCAATGTTACCCACGTTTCTCAAGTGTTTCCCCAAATGACGAAGTATGGGCAGTCAGATATATATAACTCTACCCCTATGTTAGTATGTTACCATATATCCAGACTACCCATGACTACAATGGCGTCCACTGTCCAAACGATAATGGCTAGAAAGCTGAGGCCCCGACCCCGATTGAGAACATAGCCAAATACAAAAGAAGCAAAAATGGCTAGAAAGCTGCGGCCCCGCCATGGCATAGCAACCCCGATCGGGGTTATAGAGCATTACACGGATATTGCCAATTTTAACATACTTATACACTTAACACCTTCAACTCGTACTTAGCTTAAAAAAGCATGCACTCCGCGCGCATTCCCAACTCGTTTTATAGCTATTCCAAATTTACCCTTCACCCCGACTATACCATATAAATTAGCGATTAACTCAATCACCAGCAACTCACACTATTCTACATTTCTACACATAAAAAATTAAAAACTAGTTACCATAATTTTCACTGCCTTTGCTACTACTAAGTTCAGAATTTTCATTTTCTAGACTGGACAGTGCACAGAAGGCTCGTGACTCGTGAGTTACTGACATGTACAGATGTACTAGCAGAGTACCTGGATCTCTAGGCTCTTGCGATGGTCCCTCAATGTGTAATTATTGGGAAAGTGTCAGACATTAACACGTATGCATGAATTACCATATGAACCCATGAAAATTCAAAATTGTGTGCTTACATATTCAGTCACGTTATATGAAATAATACTGACAGCATTTGCTTTCAATCATGTAGTTAAACTCTACTAAAAGAAAGCTTATGGGGAAAAAAATAAGTCTGGAACCCTTTTCCTGGTGGAGTGGGGGAAAATAGCAGTATATCAGTAATGATAAGCTCTAGAGAGACACTTAAAGTGTCTAGTGTTGTGTGGTGTAGGAAATAACTCAACCCTATGATCAAGAAAAGTCCTAGCCTCTTTCTCATATATATAAGTCTCCAAAGACACATAAATTTTCATACCCAACCCATTCCAAACTGTCAAATTTCAACTCTTTCTCTAAATCACAACACTTTCAGGCACAATGTACAATCATAACTATAACACCTATGACCAGACATCGGGTTCCTTCGGCCAACTTGACCCTTCCGATTTATCAACTCTGAAATGTGATTTTGATTCCATTCAGGAGATGACAATGTTGGAGGATGGGAATGCAATTACAAGTAATGTGAGTGGATGCACGAGTAGTTATTTAGGGTCACCAAGCTCACCTATAAATTGTACTAGTGATCATCCACCTCATTTTACGAACCTCTTTCAGAGAAGCCTAAGTTGCCACTCCCTCCACAAAAATGAACCCCACCCACTATTTTCAAACTCTTCTTTGGGCATTTCGAGCTTGGATTTGGGCGCCGTAAAAAAAGTGTCTATTACAGGTGATGTGGAGCAGGTAATTCTTCAACAAACGGAAACATAATATTGCCAAATAACTTCTAACAAAAACAGAAAGAAGAGGATGGATAATATAAACCAAGATATGTGAAAGAAGTTCTCTTACAAACTTCAGCATTCAGACGCAAAGAAGGCAGAATTGTTACCTCTTAGTACACCATCCAACTGATGTTTGACCTTCTTGTGACAGGGTATGACACAGCCATGCCGATATAGTCCTGAGGAAAAGAAAGAGAGAATTGAAAAATACCGCAGCAAGAGAAGCCAGCGGAACTTTAACAAGAAAATTCAGGTCAGTCTTACGCTATTCCATCTATCAGAAACTAAGTAACTAACAAATTATCTTCGCTTACACAACACAGTGGCAATTATATGGGGCTTACACAAGCAGCATAATAAATATCACACTGATAGTATATTATGGCCTGCAGCATTGCACTAACCAATCACCGAGAGTGTGAATCATGGCTTGAAGCTGTTTGTCAGTTGTCACAATCTCACTCCCAAATGCGAACTTTTCAAAAAAAAAATGCATGCTTGTCAATGCACCTCCGAAACCTATAAAATAAGTTGGATTCTACACTAAACAATAAATATATGCTTCGAAGCAACTGACTTTGCAATTGACTACAACTATTAATGTTTTCACATAGGTCCATCATCCAAAAAAACATATCAACTAAACTAAACGAAAAAAAACAGTATGCTTGCAGGAAGACATTAGCTGATAGCAGACCAAGAGTAAGAGGTCGCTTTGCAAGGAACGACGAACTTGAACAGCACGATTACTCTCAAGATGTACTATGGAATCAAATGTCAGGTGAAGAAGATGAAGACGATGAAGAGCGTTGGATTCATCTCCTGGACTCCATTCCCCCAGTTTTTGACCCATAATTATCATATCATTTAGAAAATTCATGCAAAAGAAAAACACAAGGCAAGGTCAAACTAGTCCACATTCCTAACTCCAATTATCAATGCAGATTTGCTTGCTCAAGGGGACTTAAGGCTTAAGCAGGTATATAAAACTAGTTGAAGTTATGTTATGTAACTTGGCTACAATAAATTAATAGAGTAATTGTTAAGCAATCAAAAGACTGTCTAGCATCGAGTAGTTTGCAAGAGCTATTAATAAATGTAATGTAACAATGCAGGTGAATTCTATTTCGAATGTCCAATTCAATTCTACTGTTAACTCAATTGAACCCTCACGTCATTTTCCTAGATCTTACAGAAGAACAGTGCCAACTTGTCTCTTTCATAAGGTGCATAACTCCACATATTTTAATGCTTTAATACTAATCATCAGATTATTTAAGCATGTCTATCAGATTATTTTAATACTAATCATCAGATTATATAAGACTCATTAGTATACACAATCGTTCTATCTTACCACAAACATATGGAATAAAATCAACAATGTTAATCCCATTATTTCAAGTTAACTTATCAAAATACCACACAAAAGGTTGTAAAACTGGGGCATTGTACTAAAATCAAATGCTCAGAAGGAGAAAAAAAAAGTAGAAGAAAAGTAAAATAAAAAAAGGTAAGACTGACCGATAACTGCTCCTAGCCGAGATCAACACTAAGCTGCAGCCTATGTGACCCCTATAAAACAGCAAAGGGAACTTGTTATAGACCATGAATATTAATCATAGACTAAAAACATACTCCGTAGTTATTTAACTAATATGACTATATTATAGACAAAATCAGCAGCCGTTATATCTTGTCATGATACTTCCAGGTGCCTCCAACCCACTTGGAACACAAAAAAAAGGAAAAGAATCAGTTGGCACATGAATGGCACTAGTAACCAGTCAGAGAAAGAATAAGAAGAAATTTAGAAAAATAGCAATGTATCATATTATAGTCTTTAGTGGAACTGCGCGTATAATAAATTAAGCCTTTAAAGAGTTGCTTGGGTTTAGCATGCATGCCTTTCGGCAAAGATTTTTGCCCACTAGAAGTTACCTTTCAGCTTGCTAAACTATAGTTGCTGCTCCGAGGTCACTAGCTCCTTTAATTTAGGCAGCATCATCCGGGTCTCTCATCACTCTGATTTCACTTCCTGCAAATCAGCATATTTCAGGACAATCAAGCAGATTGAATGCTCCTATTTATCACTGAAACTTCCAAAACATGTCACTCATACCAATATGAAAGGACGTGAATTCGACATTACCCATCAACCATCATTACTTCACATTGCAGTCACATCCAATCAAATTCCGCACAACCGTTCTGTCACAGGAGCATGAAGTTGTGGTGGAGCCATGGTATAAATTTTTGGCCACGAGAGACCGTGAGACACGGTGCAATTATCAAGGGGAAGGTTACTGCCACCATATTTTTAAAATATATTATTAACCGCTGTCATAGCAACATGACCGCGATCATGGCAACTACGTGTTCTGAAAGATCAAGTCATAAATCAAGATGTAATACCATGGTGGATCAACTATGAACAGTGAAAATGCAATAATTGCCTCAGAAGATCTTCATATTTTCAGTCTGTGTAGTACAATCATTAAAAAATCAAAGCATATGTATCAATCACACAAGAGATTTAAGTATATGCAGGTGGATAAGAGAAATATAAAGGCTATAACACTTAGCAAAACCAGCTCTCTATACCAGGTGTCATACCATAGGAGTGTCTCTACTCTCCCTTATGTGCATCGACCCTGCCACGAACTTTCTAATTGAAAAGAAAGAGATGAATGTCCATGCTACTCACAATTTTTAAATGTAGTCATTAAAGCATAACACAGTACTCTGTCATCTCAATGATACAATTGAGTCAAGCATTTAGAAATCACAAGATTTTTTGGTCAAGAAGAAAGTAAAGTACTATAGATCATCACCGCAGAAAAACATTCTCTCAATTTCACAATGGTTGTTATCTTGACTCATCCAAATATTATGAATAGCTTGTCCAATTTTAAATAAGCTTGGCCTGTTGCATCTATTCATAATAAACAATGCTCTCATCTTACCCATGTCTTTACCCTTTTTGGTGGACAATCGACGTCCGCCTTGTACTTGAAAGTTGAAATCCAATTTCATGACCAAGCAGCCACATAAGGAGTACTCGTATTATTAAGACCGGAAAAGATAAGGGAAACAGGATTTAGGAAAAACCAGTTCATACCTCCTAATCCGTATTGTAATCGATTTGGGTACAACTTGAGCATCGATACCGAGCTTAGTCAAATCCCTGACCTTGTCCATATATTCATCACCTTCCACTAGTGTTTGTCATTTTTCAAGGAAATTGAAAATATTATGATATTTCTTTGTTTTGTGCTTCCCTCTCATGATACCTTGACTAATCAGAATTAATTAATGAATTTCTTTGAGAAAAGGATGATCAAAGTTGGGTAACGAAATTTTGAAACAAAGGTTTCGATATAACTAGAATATTTTAGGAAATAAAATAACAACAAAACAATTGTGACCTTCACAAAGCTGACATGCAACACTGCGGAGACTTACTTATCATAATTTTCTGAAAAGTGAGATTTGAATACCAATATCAAACTTCACTAGGTGTGTTACTCAGTTTACTACTCTTCACCAAAAATGCTACACAATCATTGAATTTCTTTTTAAGAGCAGTAAGGGACTAAAGACTGATTCCACCAAAATACCTCGACCGTTGAAAGGGATCTTTTCTAATTTAGAAAAGGAATGTCTTGTGTTTGAATACAAACAGTTTCCACATTGGGAGGGAGGAACAAAGTGTTGGAGATAAATAAAAAACACTACCGTGAATATCAATTATCTTAGGATCTGTTTTGAGGTACATGTATAGGCATACTTAGATAAAGTAAATAAAAGGAGAGATTACAAAAAAAAAAAAAAAAAAAAAAAAAAAAAAAAAAACTGACAATAACATCCCTGTACTTACCCCTTTTTGGTCTTGTACATGGATGTTCTACCTTTTCTCTTAAACTGTTGTAGTAACAATCGCTTAAATGGAAACCTAAGAACTGGGCCTGATGCTGATTTCTTCAGCTTATGGTTGCCTGCAATCATGGAGCATAAAAGTCAGCTAGCAAAACCAGATAAAAAAATTGGCACAGGATTGCCTGCTTGTGAGAGACATGTAAAGGAGTCTAAACGTTCTAACATTGGAAAACTGCACAGTACATCACCTGATTTCCTTTTAACGAAAGATCTATCCTCAGCATTCACAAGCTCTTGTGCTTGATTTATTGTTTCCGTCATAAGGTCCACTGCCAGAATCGATTTTGCAATCAAATTGTTATCATTCTTTCCCTGGTAGGATGAATCCACTTGCATTATAGTGCCAGAAAGTAGAGATTCATTTGTGTCAGTTTTGACTTCATAGTGGTGCTCTTCATTTTGCTCACGATCTTTGATCATGTCCTCCACACAAGGTGGTGCATCACCAGAATTTCTTTCGCCTATTGACAGACTATCAGACTCAACAAGCTCTTGTGCTTGTTTTTTTGTTTCCAACATATGTTCAGCAAGCATAGACCTTGCATTGATATTATTGTCGTCGGTTTTCCCTTCATAGAATGAATCAACTTGCATCATTGTCTTAGACGACAGACATTCTTCTGTGTAAGCTTTGACTACAAAGTGATCCTTTTCACTTGGCTCACACACTTTCGCCACCTCCTCTATACGTGGTGAACTTCCAAGCACTAAACCGTTACTGCTGATCCTCTCAATAGATGAGTCCACATTCATTATTTCATCAGCATGTACATCACTTTGTTCTGACTTATAGAGCAATTCCTGTACATCACCAGATACTAAACCATCAGCATTGCTCTCCACAACACAAGAATCGGTACCCGCCATCTTGTCAGCTCTTTCAGCTGATGCGTCATCATCCACTAAATCTACGCTGTGAACAAGTGAAGTAAAGTCGATTGATTTAACAGTCTCAGAGACTCTTTCTGAGTCAGAAAATGCCCTAGCCAACTCCTCTAGAAGCAAATCCCCTTCACCGCTAGAGATGGGATCCCAATTAAGATCATCAATGATCCATGGCTCTTTACGGTTTATTGGCCCACCAGATGGCAACATTTCAACTCTTATAGCATCTTTGTAAAACTGTTTTTTCCTCAAAGCACTAGCTATCAGCAAGCTGTAACAGAGATTAAAATTAGGCACACACCTTGCTGAAAAGCCGAACATTACTTGCTGATGAAACGGTTTCACTTTTTCAAGCGAAGCTTAAGATCACATGGAAACACACCTGCAGTTTTTTGATATAGCCGTTTTCGCTTTCTCACTTGATAGCCCAAGCAGATGTAACAAGTTAGAAACATCGTTTGGACCTCTGAGCTCATGAGAAGAAGAAGAAGCAGCACTAGAGACAATCAGGTTCTTCCCTCTAGTCCACTCAACCAGAAGCTGACATCAAAACACACAACACATAAGATAAAGGTTTGACTATTGACGGATCAGCAGATGAAGCTGCCAACTGCCCACAACAACAACAACAACAACTACTACTACTACTACAACGGAAGAGGCTACTTCTCAACAACAACTCATATGTAATATCATGAATTGCTCTAGAAAAGTAGGAGATCGTATAACAGAAATGCACACACCTTGGCACTAGAAATCATTTGCCTTCTAACCTGAGCATCCTCCAAAAAACATGAATACATGATCTCGAAGTACACGCCCCGCTGCAATTAAAATCAAAACTACATCATAAAGAGCACTACATATTAAGTCGTCAATCAATCAATCAATCAATCAAAAACGAAATAACCTAACCGGACCTCAATCGCAGATTTAATCGAAGATATCTTCAATCTAAACGGCAGCCTTTTACCAAAATCAATAGATATCATATCAACCTACATGAAACACACTCCAGGCATTATAGATTATACATTATCCTCAACTATTCCATTGAATTGCAGAAAAATTAGTTATCGGAAGGGGAAAACCTGAGCGGATTGGCAGGCATGATCAAAAAGCGACTGATTCAACGGTCTCACAGCAACCAAATCATAAGTCTTCAAAACAGGATTACCGGAATTTAGCGCGGAAGACTGAGAATCGGAATCAATGATAACCGTCAGTCGCGTATACTGCCGAAACGCGTCGTTTAGGGGAACTCCGAGGAGTCGGCGGTGAAACGAGGAGAGTGAAGTGTAGTGTTTCGGGAGAGAATGGAGTGGAAATCGGCAGATAGTACAGGCGTCGGATTGTGACATAGCACCTTTGATCGTACGGTTGTAAGCTATTCCTGAGTATCCGAGTTCAACCGCTTTCGCCATTGTTACGAGACGAATTTCCCTATTGCTTTTTTTGTTTTTGTCGGATTCTAAGTATGGGATGTTGAGGTCGAAGAATTGCATTTCAGCTGAATTTTTCAAAGGAGGGAAGAGAATTGATTAATGGCGGGAGATTCGAGTATTTTCAGAGGGTTTAGGGTTTAATTGAAGAAGACGAGGAAAGGGGAAATGAATTCTATAGGACGGACAGTCGTAGGATGAGTCCAGAATCGACAAGGCCCACTCTAATATCTCGATGGCCTTGGGCCCTGTTTGGCCACCAGCAATAAGTCAATATATCGGATTTGTAATACGAGTAACCGATAACATTATTGTACTATGGTTATCAAATTGTATTGCAGCTTTAACTATCGAATTAAATTAGTAAAAAAAGTTAAAAAATTGTTGATTAGCATATTACTCTGTATACGGTAATCGAATTGTTTTCATGTATTGAATATACATTTCAGAATGTTGTTATTAGCATCTGTTCCGGTCACGGAAACAATTAACCCGGTCTTGGATCCGGGTCGTATAATCGGAATGTTAACAAGTATTGGATCGCTTGACTTCCTTCAGCCTCTCCTTCCTCCTTCTCCTATGATCGGACCTTCCCGGGGGAGTTGGCCTGCTCCCTGCACAATGAACGCACAGGGCCCCGGAGGTTGTCCGAGGGAACCCTCTCCGCCTAAGTTAGTCCGTGGAATGCCTTGATGAACCTAGCTCGTGAGGAACTAGGCGTCGTTTTTAGGAGTAAGAGTCTAGAGAGAGAAAATCCAACCCCTCTCTAAGTGGGAAATGAGTGGGTATTTATACCTTCCCACAAGAGAGAGGGGAGGAGAGAGAAAAAAGCGGGATAATGGGTGGACATGAGGACTACACGTGGCCTCGCCTCATCCACCCACTTTCCCTTACCTGAGGCAGAATGACGGATGGGCCATCGGTTTCCCATACCCGTACTGGGGGTTTGGGCAACCTAGAAACCAGCACGTAGGGGACTTGGTGGCCCTGCTCGGCTGACAGCGGGACCCTGCCGAGCAGGCGCAAGCCTTGGAGTGCTTCCAGTAGTCTTTTGCAGGGCGGGCCTGCTGGGCAATCTTCAGTTCACCCTGGGGCGAATTATTCCAGGGTGCCACAGGCGGGCAACCCGTGGCACTTAGTCAACTCCCATCAGCATCATTTTCAAAAGCAGTATCAGATGATCTTAGCATAGTCTGTAGTATGTACACAAAACCACATCCACATCTCATATCAGCTAGCTACGTCCACGATACAATACAATGTTCAAATGATCGGGAATATCAATTGGATTGTCACATGCTACAAAGCAGAAACTTTGGGTGAACATCTGCGACATGCAAATAAGGTCGGCCACAATCGAGTGAGAAATACGACTTGCAAACAAGTGTCCAGTACTAGCAACATTAAAGCACCATACGACTTGACTTACGAGGCAATACAAGAACGATCATCATCATCAACACACCCAATCACAAACCCGTCATTCCAAATGTGCAAACCTTCCCATGTCACTACCAGGGAGAACTCAGGGGAAGTCAATGAACACTTGACCAATACTAGCCTTAGCTAGTCTTCACAATCCACAGTCTACCTGCAGTTTCATAAGACCATCCCTTGACCAGGTCACAAGTTACGACCCATATTGTACTCCTAATCCAACCTTATTTATTTTGAATCACTTTCACCTTTCAAAACAGAAAGTCGTCAATGGTTCTTCACTGTTCGATATTTCCAACCAGTACTTGATGGACATAAAACGCTAAAGAGGTCACGACCTGAATCACAAACCTCATAGGAGATGGTCACATGAGTATTAATTTTGTTGTTAATTGAGGATTAAAGTGACCTAGGTCCACCTTGGTTGCTTGGGGGTGGTCCAGTAGGCAGTCACACACTTACAGACAAAGTCGCAGCCTTGACAACAACACACGGGCACGGGCACGGGCATGGCCATGAACACCACCACCACCACCACCACCACCGCGATCATGCACATACGACAAATCTTTCAGGGACCGCGGTGGCGAGGATGACAGATACTCTTTCAGGGACTCAGTTACATCTTCATCTTCATCTTCATCTTCAGTGAGTACAAATTTCCCTCTCTATTTCCATTACCAATCTCTTCTTCTCTGTTTACCTATCCACTACTAAGCTACCAATGAATTAGGAAGAAAAGTTCACCATATCCATATGTATAATCTATGATCACAAAAACTAATCTTTAGAGACCTCTCGTATGTATAATGGTAAATGGTGTACTAATTTTGTTTACCCCCACCGTCTGTCACTAGACCTACTCTCATATGATCAGGATTAGATCCCATGTTCGAATCCCATCCCCAATCCAATATTGTAATGCCACTAAGTACGTTCGACGGTAACTTGGAGTATTTATTGGTAATCAATGAGCGGTCTATAATTAGTCTCACCCTACAATTACTGCATTTTCCGACAACAATGGAATAGAGGGATTATTATGAGGTTACATAGTTACAAGCATACGACCTTACTGAGAAAGAAGTAGAGTCGGTAGGACGAATATCGCTGGATTCCTCGGAAAATAGGGTGATGCACTGTTTGCCTCTTTTGAGCAGAACTCAGAGTGACAGTATAGCATATTGATACAGTTTGGAATTTTGTACAATCCTTCATAAGAAGATTGAATGCATCCACAATTGTGTCAATAAATGTGATAGTGATGCCATAGCTAAAAGCCATTTTTATCAATTACTCCTTTGTTCATCCCAATTTACACTATCCACCATCTCGACCCTAGAGCCCTTTACCAGTAGTAGATACTGAGTAACTTCCAACTCTTAAATGCATTTCTCATTTCATCAAACCCTCATCTACTCATCTTCAACTAATCTATCCTGTATTCCTGTGCAATTTCTATGCATTAATCGCCGTTTATTTAAACTAACTACATACTGCTCCCTACGTTTCGTTAATTTGTTTGTCTTTGATTCAAATACTCTCACAATAATATTAAACCGCAAACAAAGGGAGTAACTACTAACTAGCTTAGTCACGTCTTTTCCGAGATTTTTTCTGAAAATAATGCCTCACTCTAAGAAGTTGGATTTTACTAAGTGAAAAGGCCCATTAATCATATGAGTCGTAATTTCATTAGCCATGTACGAGTAATTTTTTTTGAAATTATAAGTGTGGTGGCTCCTACCAAGCGTCACATGAGTCACCCACATTCTTTTCTGTTGCACTCCCATTATTTCTCTTTGTGACACATAATCACTATCACATAAATAATCACTAATTTTATCATTTAAGAGGTCGTTATAAAGATTATGGGACACGAGATGTGACATAAAAGTAGGACAAATGATCCCAACTTCTTTCTTTTGGGTCAAAACTTTCATTAAACCAAGATAGTGGACCCACATAACCTTCCTTAAAATATAGCCTCATTTCATCTCTATGCTTCAACCCCCAACCTCTTTTCCCTTCAAAAACATAACCACTCCATACAACTAACCAAAATGCCTATGAAAATTAAGAGTAATATGAAGGCCATAGATCTATCTTGTGCTTCCCAAGCGTCGACGGCAATTCGTTCTAGCACTAAATCCATCAAGACCCTTAATTCTTACTTGGGGGAGCATTACAAAACTTTAACCAACAACATTAGTAGTAACACTTATTCTCCTTCTAAACCTCCTTGCATCTCTGAGCTTCCCTTCAATCCTAGGCCTTCTTCATTCTCTAGCTACCGCGAAAAAAACCGTAAAACCACATCAGTTCTTAACCATGGCGGTGTTGTCCCAAGAAGAAGAAGCTCGGCTGATGTAATTGACATAAAACGTTACAATGACAAACATATATATAATCATGATCATAGTACTAGTTATCTCTTAGGCGAGTCCAAATTTTCAGACTCATTATCAGAAACTAAAAATATTACTCGTCCAACAAAATTTAGCACTCCTGTGTTTGGGTGTGAGGGAAGGAGAAGTACATCTAGGATAGAAACAAGGCGGTTCGGGTCTGTTTTGGAAGGTGAGAAGGAGGAGAAGATTAGGAAACATTTCTCACTGATTGATGTTGGAGATGAAAGGAAAATTAAACAGAGGAATGCAGGGGAAACATGCTGTAATGGTGCAAGTCAGAGGCAGGGGAATGATTCCTTTGTTCAGGATAAAGCTCCTCCTCGTGACCAGGTAATTTGTTTATTAATTAGGCCTAAGAGTTATTTAATCTAACACACTTTACCCTATGTTTAACTGTACATATACTATTTGGACTACTTCCTAACTTGTATTTGTTTGTGCTCGTTTCATCATATTGTCGATAGTGGTCATTCTTATACTATTAGTTATGAAATGGTCTCACACTAGCTTATCTATTAATCTTTTACCTAGTACAAACTTCGGAAATTTGTTTAAATTAGTTTGTTGAAGTATGATATACTTATATGGCTCGATAGGGTGAATGCGTTATTCTTAAAATGACCAATACTCCCTTAAATGGTTAGTAGCTCTTCCAAAACTATCAAGGAGCTGTTATACGAAGTACTCCGTAGAAAAGTTCTGATGAAAGTGGATTTTTAGGAAATACAGTAGTCTGTGATAAATTCTACGGAGTACAATGACAGCTAACTTTAACACCGCCACTTATTTCCGTTACTACTTCAAATCTTCAATACAAGTATATATCACTATTTGATATTGCTATATTCACGGGTTTTAAGACTAGTTTGTATAGTAGATGGTGATTAATAGTTGCACCTGTTTCGATAATTGCCTTATTTTCAAAATATGCGGGAGGATACAAGTTAAAAAAAAGGGAGGGAATAATTTTTGAAAGGAGGATGTCATACTTAGAATAACAATGCTAGAGGAAAGTGGTGTTACTATAATAATAGTATTATATGAGGTGGGTGACAATTTTGATGAAGTTGTCTGTTACTGTCCTTTTGGGGTAATGTTCATATTTTGGATGCACCAGGTGGTTGTATTCAGGGTGTCACTACACTGCAAAGGTTGTGAAGGCAAGCTCAGGAAACATCTTTCCAAAATCGAAGGTATATACTGCAACTGCATACTTTTGCATATTCTTTCTGTCTCAGTCATTTGTTTACTTTTTATATTCATTGTGGGGAGTATTTTAGTCGAAGTTAAACAAATGATTGATTTGGAGGGAGCACTACTCTTGCTTAGCTTCATCCTATAGATGTTAAACAAAAATTTGCTCTACTCTAAGGAATTGATCCTTTGTTACTGTAGGGGTGACATCGTTTAGTATAGATATGGCGACTAAAAAGGTGACCGTAAAGGGAAATGTGACGCCGTTGGCCTTATTAACCAGCATTTCCAAGGTTAAGAATGCTCAGTTTTGGCCTTCTGAAGCTTCAAACTCGTCAACTTCTTCCTCTTCATCGTCAAGTTCTTCAACAATAGACTTCAACTAAGATAATGTTGATGATTTGAAGGTTGACTTACTGCAGACCTTCTTTCAGTAGAAGTCTACAACTACTACCACCACTGCTGCTAGGGTTTTTAGTACTACATGAAGTTGTGATTTATCGGTCTTTATTGTATGGTACAATGTGAAATTGCGGATTCTTTTGATCTTTACCATCTTACCTATCTAAAAAATGAGTGTTTCTGTAAGTACTTGATCTATTGGTAAAAGTTGTTCTATCTTAACCGAAGGTCTCAAGCTCGAATTTGAGAAGACATCGATCCTAGAGGTCCTACTACCTGACTCGAGTCCTGTCTTTGCTTTTTTTTTGTTTGTACTCGTTTGAAGCAAATGGAAAAAGTAATTCTTAATTTGTACAGCATCATCATGGTAAAATTATGATGACAAAGTACAAGTGTATCATCCTTGGTAAGTTAGAAAAAATGATACTCGTGACAAATGGATAATGATGAGTGGTTGGATTAGTGGTATTAGCATTTGATCATGAAGTCCATGATCCAAAGGAGTATGTAAAGATCAGAAGTGGCATGAATATTTGAAGCATGCGCCAGTAACCGTGGTTTACATTGTTGTGGTAATAACACAACTTATCATTTCCCTTTCTTCACTCCTAGTCCTTCCCATGCATGATTCACTTTACCAAGTACTAGAACGCCGCGGATTATTATAGAGCAATTAAGACGGTTGCATATAGTATAACGATCATTTTATCTAAAAATGTCCCTTCTTTATTAGCTTTGTTCTTTTAGACTAAAATGAGCTGAAAGAAGTGAAGTACTTACACTTTTGGACGGTTATACGGTGTGAAATCGTCTCACGTAATAATTACGAGTACTAAATAAATACCACGAATACTCTTCAAATGACTTGAGACGGTTTCACACTACCTTAATTTAGTCGCCACAGATGTTTCTACTATGGGGGAAGGAGCATGAATAGCTTGTCGGAAAAGAAATGGCTATGTCTTTGAATTTTGAGGATCATTACGTATTGTATATTTTAAGCAACAGAAAAAATAAAAGTCTGTTGTTTTCTTTTTGTCAAGTTTTATGCGGCTGGAATGATAAAAAAAGCGGAAACGCACCCACTAAAGAGTTAAGGATTGCATTACTAAAACACTACTCTGCATTAATTATGACTTGTGGCTAAAACTTTAATGCATTGGCTCGGCGCATTTTCAATGGCTGTGGTATGCCTGCACTTTATCATCATCTATCTTGTGCCATCAAGATTCATCTACAATTCCACAATCAATCTTTTCTGCTTTGGACAGGACCCATCCAATCATCCAAATAATATAAGAAAAATACAACTCCAACTCGCTTATATATCAAGTTATGTTTTGGCTTATTATTGTCATCGCTCTTGAGTACGTTATCCTATTGGAATAACTATCTCATACGACAATTTGTGCTTGCTAAAAGGCGGTTTAACTAGTGAGTCGCGATTCCATGAACGAGGCTGTAGTACTGTATAAAATCCAAAGTTGATATTGTAAACACGTTACGTTACATTACATTACATTACATTCCTGTGGTTTCTGTTTCAGACAAGCGGAAATTGACAGTACATGATATGAGCACACAGCCTGGTCCCTACTGAGCAAGAAAGACACTGAACTCGAGCACCGTCTCCAATCCATCAGTCTGCTGTTGCGCACCAATAAGCGTCTTCACAAGCGCGCATCCCTTAGCATTCACATACTTCCCTGTCCCACCCATAACCGCAATCAACGACTCAGACACCGAAGTCTGATGCACTCCAAAGAAGTTGATACTGTCCACATACCCGCCTTCCTCAAACATTGCAGTGATAGCCATGCTCTGTGACTTCCCATCCACTGAGCTGTACACATAGTACCCTTGTGCTCGGCCTACCATCCCCGACCCTAGGTCGTGGCCCTCTGTCAGCTCATCGTCGATGGCTATCATGGTTCCGAACATCAGCTGCTGCAGACTGCTCTGCCCGGCCGACACCTGGGCCCCGTTCATCACAGGGAACCCGTTTCCTCCTATGAAGTTGTTGTTGTTGTTGTTGTTGACGTTGTTGTTGCTGGCCCCACCAAGACCGGTAAGGAAGGGGACGTTGTTGTTGTTGATGGCGTTGTTGTTGTTGTTGCCGGTGGGGAGGACGGCTCCATTGGGCTTAGCGAAAGGCACCTGACCGTTGACTGCAGGGTTGGTGACGATGCCTGTTATGGCTTTGGCTGACGGGTTGCTCCCACCTAGAATGTCATGCATGAAAAACGTCAATGCAGGGTGTTCCATGCCAGAGACAGTTGATGCATCTGCAGGCCCGACAGTAGCCGTACCTGCAGCTCCAGTGCCAGAGACAGTGGATGCAGTTGCAGCTCCACTACCAGAGACAGTGGATGCAGCTGCAGTCCCGGTAGCAGAGACAGTGGACGTATCAGCAGCATCAGGGAGTGTCTGGTCGAGGAGTCGAGCAGAGGCGGCAAAGGCAATGAGGAGGGCCAGCGTAAGATAAAAGAAGTGATTTTTGTATGAGAAAGCCATTGGTTACTGGATATTGCAGTGTATTGAAGAAGCAAAGTGTTAGTTAATTAGATTGATTAGGTGATGATGAGTAGTGTAATGTTTAGGCTGACAGTAGTTGAAATTTATACAAGTATATAGCCGAGATGGAAGTATGAAAGGGATGATGGAGTTGATGGGCAGGGGCAGGGGCAGGGGCCGGGGGTGGAGCAGTTAGACTTGTTGTAGCTAGCTTGCTTATGATGGATGGTGTATTGGTTAGAAATAGAAATCAATGATCACCTAAACCTCAATCTCCCAACTACGAGAAATAATAAATAAACAACGTAACATATACTATATCACAATTAATTCAAATCAAACAATAAATACTCCTAGTAAGTAAGCTCTTCTTATTTAAAAAGAATGCTGCTGCTGCTTGCTAGTAGTAGTACTCCAATACAGTATATAATGCTACTCCTACTACAGTACATAATACTTGATCGATCGCCCTAATTAATTAAACTAAACTAAACTTGGTGTAGAAGAGGCGGAGGCGGAGGCGGAGGCGGTGGTAACTGGTAATGAAGCATCTCCACTGATCACACATTCGACTTTGTCCTTGAACAATCTTCTGTAGCACCACACACACAACTTACACATCCACCACACAAACAAATATATAATCACACATATAAGGAACATTAACGGGATTTTCTCCTTACCAAACTCCTCCATCATACGAGCTGACTACAATTCAACAACAATAATCTAATTTCTATTTCATTCCTTCCTTCTATGATCAATAATGTCAATTCTTTATATTTACGAATTTATACTCGATATTACAGTTTCCATATTAAATTACAAATTTCCATATATAGATTTTTAAAATAAAAAATACTAAAAAATAGGAATACATTCACATCCTTATCACATGTTTGTGTATGTATGACTAGATTACATATATTCTAACACTAAAATCTTGCCTACACAAATATTAATCATATATATATTCTTGTGTACACAAATCTTACATAGTATATGTATATTCTAAGAATATTTCATATCTACAGTATGTTTTCTTAATGGAACCTTTCCTATTTCAGAAGACGGTTTCACTGTTAATTATTACGACTAATTGTGTAGACATAGAATGATAATAGGAGTGAGTGTGACACTGTCGATCACAAAACCAGGCGTTATAATTGCAAACAATATTCCGCCACATAGACATACTGTAATAACCAACCCCAGGCCAATCCAAAACAAGAGGTTCACATTTTATCTCCTAAGCCACCCCATATAAATTCAAAGGGACATGAATGTTAATTTGTTCACTCTACTCAAATGGGCTCCATTCCTATTTTCCACTCACTCTTCTTTCGCTTACGGTAAGTATGTTTCATTACTACTCTGTTCATCTCATTTTTATAAGTTCCTTCTATTGAATATACGTGAGAATTATTTAAATCAAATGTTCGGAAATGGATGGTTTACATACATACCTAGCTACCAACCTGTTGTTATAATGGAATTTCAGCATGCCTAGTAGTTGTCGATCATCATTGTTATTAGTCCATCATAATCAAAGGTGCTGCCGCTTGAGTAGTTGTTGTGCCACTACTACTACTACTACTTTCGATGGCAACGAAAACTTGGACGACGACGATGATGATGATGATGAATTTCAAAATGGATCAGTAAAGTCGTCGTCAGTGCCTCTAACAACATTGGATGCTGAAATTACTTCAGAAACCATCGATTTCTTTGTCAGTGATGCTCAAGGTGACCCTGATAAGCCTACTAATGGATTTTCTTCCATCGACCAAGCTCTTATCACTTTAAAACAAGGAAAGGTAAAATGAATGCATCAGTATGTATATACTTACGTATACGGCTGGTAATGATGTAGAATATGGACAGTTTGTGATTGTTGTAGATGATGAAAACGGAGACGAAGGAAACCTGGTGATGGCGGCATCAATGGCGACTCCACAAGCCATGGCCTTTATGGTCAAACATGGATCAGGCATTGTGTCTGTAGGCATGACAGGGGACCATCTTCAGAGACTCAAACTCCCTCTCATGTCCATGTCCTCCCATTCCGATACTGCTCCTACTTTCACTGTCACCGTGGTACAGATAATAATGGTGTTAAAGTCGAGTATTAATAACTGTAATAGCGTAATAATTGATGCAATAATGGTGTTATTAACTGTAGGATGCAAAGGTGGGGACAACAACAGGGGTGTCAGCTGCAGATAGGGCTAAAACAGTAGTTGCCCTTTCGTCCCCGGACTCTAAACCTGAAGATTTCAGGGGGCCTGGACATGTTTTTCCTCTCCAGTATGAACCGGGTGGCGTTCTAACTAGAGTTGGACACACTGAAGCTTCTGTTGATCTAGTTGTGTTGGCCGGTCTAAGGCCTATTTCACTTCTTTCTGCTGTCATTGATCAAGATGACGGCTCCATCGCCTCTTCAGCCGTTCTGAGAACACTTGCTTCAAAGCATAGCATTCCCATAGTCTCAATTGCTGATTTGATTAGGTAAACCACAATAATTGATTATCACCCCCGTGATTTTACCAACCAATTAAGCTAAGTGACATCTGCATTGTTGCCTTGGCTTTTGTTTGTAGGTATAGGAGGAAAAGGGAAAGAATAGTGGAAAGAAGAGTTGAATCAAGACTTCCTACAAAATGGGGTGACTTCCAAGCTTACTGCTATCGGTCGAAGCTAGATGGAATGGAGCATGTAGCTATGGTGAAGGTGAGGATTTACATAGCAATAGCATCATCGACCTAATTGAATTCTTACATACTTGGTGGCAAATACTTAATTCCGAGTAGTTGTTAATTGACTACAGGGAAGTATCGGAAATGGTGAGGATATACTCGTGAGAGTTCACTCAGAGTGTTTGACAGGAGACGTGTTTGGGTCAGCTCGATGTGACTGCGGAAGTCAGCTAGATTTGGCAATGCAACTGATAGCAGAAGAGGGGAGAGGAGTTGTGATATATCTACGAGGTCACGAAGGCCGAGGGATTGGCTTAGGCCATAAACTTCAAGCTTATAATCTGCAGGATTTAGGGCATGATACGGTTGAAGCCAACCTCGAGCTTGGACTTGCTGCTGATTCCCGCGAATATGGGATTGGCGCACAGGTACAAATACATACACGATACTCCTACATTAGGGTAATGTAATTATGTTAATGGTGTTTTATTTATGAAATGGTAGATTTTGAGGGACATAGGTGTTCGAACGATGAGGCTAATGACCAACAATCCGGCAAAGTTCAGAGGCCTGAAAGGGTATGGATTGGCCGTTGTAGGAAGAGTTCCTGTTATGACACCAATAACAGAGGAAAACAGAAGATACTTGGAAACAAAGCGGGTTAAAATGGGTCACATCTATGCATCCGACATCCCTGGATCGTTCACCGGACCAATTGATGACCCGAATTCTTAAAAAAAGAAGACTGCAACTGATGATTAATATTTTGCTGTCTCCACACTTAGCTTGACAGTTGAAAAATTCAACTAGTACAGTACATACTCCACTACAGAAATTTGATTGTGTATCAGCACATGATTCTTCATTCTTGTCAGCTGCTGTATTTGCATTGATTTGTAAAACATGCATGCATTGCAGACCTGAAAGCTAACTGAAACAACACCGACACTAGCGTCCAGGCCAGATGATACCATTGAAATTTATAATTGAACACATGATATGCATCAGTTTCAAACATAGAAGATGAAGAGTAATCATTTTCCATAGATTCCTATACTTGAGGAAATGGCGTTGATTATTGTCAGTCACAGTCAATGTCAATGACTAATAAGTAGGTCGACCTAAGACGGCAAAGGAATGAATGAATGAATGAAACACGTCGAAATAATTAGCAGCAGCAGCAGCAGCAGCCGTCCCTTATTCAGTAGGCATACACCAATTTTATTAATGCTTCATCTTATTGTCTTTGATATACATTTTCAGTAACATGTATGCCCCACTTCACTTTACATTACGGACAACATAACTTTCCAACCTGGCCATCCAATTCAACTACGTACTACTATACATACGTAAATCCAACCGTTTTCAACTTTTAGGAATCTGATAAAACATTAACATGACTTCATTCAAAATGATCATGTAATTTAAGAGTAAAAATGCGTGATTCATGCCTAAGTCGTCAGGCTACAATTCATAACCCCCATTTATACAATCACATCCAATTTTTATACTACAAAATATCGTCCTAGGGAGTAATTCAGGACATCAGAATTCGAATTCAGAGTAATCTCCGCCTCTTAGGCATACTTGTTGCACCAAAATCCAACACTGGGGTAATCCGCATTGACCCGTCACTACTCTCACCAAAAACAACTCGTTTACCATACCCATTGCTGAGTTGAATCGGGGGGATTGGTCGCATTTGACCCGGTGGATTTCTCCACTCAGGAAGGGACCCTGCCACCATTATCGTCTGCAGAAGTGGGCCTGCCTCGACTATGGCCTGCAACATCTTCCCTTGCCTCGGCCGTGGCCTTCCCTTTGCCAATTTCTCCATCAGCATTGTCGCTCTGTCAACTCCTTTCCTACTACTCCCAGCAGCAGCAGCAGTATTGACGAAACAAATGTTGTTAGAGTCAGGAGAAGATGAGACGGTGGCTGGAGATGAGACGTAGGTTGATTCTGTAATGCCAGAATGTGTTATAGGAGTCGGGAAAGTGGCGGTTATAAGCGGACTGTCAGGGGAGAAAGGGGTACAAGCGAAAGTATTATTAGTAGGTATTGGCATCAGTTGATCAAAACGTTGCGTTTTGTTGTGAAACAATAACATTTGTTGTTGAAGGCTTGTTAACTGAGAATTGGCTTCGTCTCTTTCTTTGGATACGGCTTGTAGCATTAGAAGAAGTTTCTTGATTTGATCATTGTTCTTGGTTATCACTTCATTTGTTTCCTTTCGACTCATTTCTAGCTCATATGTCACACAATGAAGCTTCTGCTTCAGCTCATCAATGTTCTGTACACACACAAAACACAAAACAAAAAGGTAGCTTCGTAAACTAAATACTAACATAAACTTAGTTACATCCTTAAACTTGAAACCAGTGAAATATACTCCTACTTCATAACGATAACACGAAACCTATTCTATTTAGTCTTGAGATAATATGTTGGACAAACTCATGTACGTGCCTAGAAACTAACGCAAAAACCCGTGTTATTGTTGAGATGAATATGTGAGACAAACGACTCTTACAATAAAATTATCACGAGACTGTTTTTTTGGGCAAAAACAATTGGATATACGGAGTAGTGTATGGGCTGAAAAATCTGAGGAGATATGTGATTGGACAGAACGTTCAAAGTTAGGGAAAAGGGTAAATCATTGAACAGCGACCCATGAAAGATGCTCTAATATACTCGTTATACTTCTTCTACTAGGACTTCGTTTCATTTCAGTCAAATCCATTTTCCTCCCGTTATGAACAGAAAGGACACCACAAAATTATGCAACTTTCATCCTTCCGTTCGCCTTGACAATAAAACGAGTCAAATAAGTCCCAACTATAGATGATATTTTCCTACAACCTAGGCACAAACTAACTATTTGACCCGTTATAAATTTGGGTTCATCCATAAATCCAGATAAATCTTGACTGAAAAAAATACCAACAATTAGAATAATACTCAGCAACTCATACAGTCATAATGTCATATCATTTATAACAAAGTTTGTTGATGATTTATGCGTACATAGAATGATAGAACTATAAAAGTAGCACGTAAAATGTGCGGAGTGCTAACGTATTTTACTGAAAAATTCAGTTAACAAGTGACCCGACTCGAAGTCAAGAATTCACAATTTCAGTGGGGGTTGAATTCGAGTGAAAATCAGGGAAGATGGAATTATGAAAATATATTCTGTTTGTAAAAATAATGAAATATACTACTCGTACTACAATTATTATAAAAGTAAATAAATGATGGAGAGCATAGCAAGCATTAGTAAAATATATATTCCTATAAATGATTGAGAAATGAATACCAACCTCTTGATATGTCCACAAGAAACCAAAATTATCTTCCATTGTTTTTGCAGTGAAGTTATTAATTACTCCAGTGAAAGACAAAGAAAGAATTGAAGGTGAGAGAGTGGGAGGAAAAATAAAAAGTGAGAATATATATATATATATATATATATATATATATTTAATTAAGGAGTTTGAAGTGTATATATGTATGGCAGTAGGCCGGCTTCAAATGAAGGTGTCTAATAAGTACGGAGTACAAAAGGATGTGACGTGGGTCCAATTACTTATCACTTCACTAACCTAGTGTTTATATATTATTATGTAACTTCAATTATCTTATCTAATGAGGGATACTAAATTGCTAACGATGTTTTAAATTTTAAAAACAAATATTTCTACGCTCAACCCACGTTATTTATGTTAATTAGAGAAAGAATTATGACAATATAAATCATACTCCTATTATTTATATTGTCTAAATATGACAACACAAATACTCCCTATGAGCATATATAATTGAAATTAACTAAAATAGTGATAGTGATAGTGATAGTGATAGTGATGGAGGAGTTATGGGAAGGGGCCGGGATGATTATATGGAAAGCATTCAATTCCCTGCTTTCATGCTCGACCTCCTTGCTTTTCTCTCTAATTACTACTCCTACTACTGTACGTACCGTGATTATGTATTTATGTCAACGTTTTTCTACTCCTTTTATGGGATAATGATATATGCAAACCCTAGTGTATTCTCATTCATCTATATTACTCTTATATGATATGATATGATATGGATAATTATTTTGTACGTACAATCGATCAGTATGTCACCATTCTGTTTTAATTTGTACGGAGTAGCATGTTTTTTCGTGGGTAATTAAAGGTTCAATTCCTATTACTGCCCACCCCTCCCCACATTAAGGATTACATTTTTTTAGTTGACGAACGATTAAGAATACGGAGCATTAATGTAACTAGATAGTTTGAAAAATCCCTCACACATACAAAAAAATGTACTGCAATACTAGTAAGTATGGAGAAAGAGAGAATGAATACCGAATGTAGATGGGAGGCAATGGCACTGGCACTGCCGCGCCGCATAGGAGTGTGAGTGTGCAGTGCAATGTGAAACTGGGCGCCCAAGTAATTAAGAAGCCAAGACGGCATTCTCTGGTTTTAGAATTCAAGCAAAGAAACGATCAAAATACCTTGTCCGTCTGTCTCAGTCATTTCTCTGTCTCGACATAGAAAAAAAGACATTGATGTATACACATAGTAATACACTAGAAGCATGGGATTTCTTACAGTACTACATCTGCATGCATGCACGTGGTACTTGGAGACATTTGTACAGAGTAATTATCATGGGAGAATAAGCCTGGATTATAAAGTGTAGGTAGTAAATTTAAGAAAACCCTACATTCATTCATTTCACTGTCTAAAAGAAAAGAAAAGAAAAGCACCTACCTGTATATACAATTATACTCCACACTGGAAGTAGTAGTAGTAGTAGATGATGGGTCACCTAACCAGCAGCTAGACACATAAATGAATGAGGTTTACGTGGGCGGTCCAATCCAGTCAAATGACTCAACTTCGTAGTCAACATACATATATAGTGGTCAGTGGATGTGGATCCATTCCACTCAGTATAGTATAGTATATACTCAGATAGAAAGAATCATGACTTATGCAATCATATTAATTAATGTGAGCGACCCATCAATATAAAATATAAATATTGAGTGAGTTCATGTTCATGGCTCGCCCCAGTAACTTCCATCTAATCAATAAACACAAGGAGAGTTCCATCTAAGGTTGATACAGATACAACATAACAAGAGTTGTGTGTGACTGTACTGTGGTGACTTCTCCATGGATATCAAGCTCGATCTGCTCCTGCGTTTCAGGCAAGCAAGGATTGTTAGACTGCAAACTCATCGCTAATAGTAGGAGTACTAGCTAGGACATTTAAGAAAGCTAAATTCGATAGAATTTGGCCCAAGTAGTGTACAGTACAATCCAACACGAGAGGATACACGCTTCCGCCTACAAGGCTATAACAGTTTCACTTTAACAACATAGGAGAGTTGGGTTATAGAAGTACAAGTATAATGATGTGTTGGACCTCATCTTATGAACTTAACGGGCCATCTTAAAGATAAAATCCATTGTGTAAAAGAGTTGCTGAATTGTAAAGTCATAGCCCAATAGTCACCCTAGTTAGTTGGCCACACTCACATTCTCGTTGTGGGCTTCATTACCCTGTGAAATACACACTTAGTCGCATTACGATATAGGAGAAGAGAATATCCAAATCTGCGGCCTATTGTCCAAGTTATCCACTCTTAACCATTAAGACAAGACATCTCCGGTACTAAGTCTTCATATGCCTCCCGAATATACGAAGTATATTTTTTTCATTTACTCCCTAAATCATCATCATCATCATCTAAATTAATACTCCTACTGTAAATAATAGTAATACAGTAATTAATACGAGTACTACCAGTAATAAAAATAGCTGGAGATAATTGACAAAGTCATTGAGCTTCTGATATTAAATAAGATTGGTAATGCAAGCCAATGAGAGATCACAAAATTGAGAGGGACATCAACTCGATTTTTTTAAAGGATTAAGGAGTCTTTTTATTCCAAACCAAGATAGCTACGGTTACTGGAGTATATTATAGGAGTAATTACCATATTAGAAATTTTTCAGATAGAATTTACTCTGAAAATTATACAGTACTTTAATATCAAATCATAATTAGATGCTAATATCAAATGAATGAGTAGTAGTACGGAGTATGTCATAGCATTAGCACTAATGAATTCTTAAACCCAAGAGATAATATTAAGGAAAAATCAATAACTTATACCTTCAATAACTTCATTTTTTAAATTTTATACCTCAGATAATTTTTTTTCAAAACTTATACCTACTTATTCAATTTATTTCATAATGCATACCTTAATCCAAATTCCATCAAAAAACTAACGGATTCCGTCATACTTTAGTTTTAAGTCGCAAAGTTTGTTTATCCTTTTTATCCTTATTCAACGTAAAAATTGATATGCAAATTAGTGAAATCGGGTCAAAAACTGATTCGGAAACCGGTTCAAAAACCGATTTATAACAAAGATAACCATATTTTGAAAAAACCGGGTCATAAAAACCGGATCGATTTCGGTTTACAATTTGGACAAAAAAACGGGAACCCGATTCAAGCCGGGTTGGTTTCGGTTCAGAAAAAAAACGGTCTTTAAAAACCGGGTAACCAAACAGGTGTAGGTACTCGGTTTTGCTCACGCCTACTTATGTTATGTCCAATGTTACTAAAAATAAGGGCAAAATGGTCAATTAGTAATAGCCCGTTAGTTTTGTGACGGAATTTGAATGAAGGTATGCATTATGAAATAAATTAGATAAGTAGGTATAAAATTTGAAAAAAAGATTATCCAAGGTATAATATTTGAAAAATAAAGTTACTGGAGGTATAAGTTATCAATTTTCCCTAATATTAATTCAAATAGTTGCACTAAAGCCAACCCCAACTAACCACTCCTTAATCAACAATTACACCCTACTACTACAGTACTACTGCTATAAACTAACCCCCACAAAAAAAAAAGGCCGGTACACCAAAGACTTGATCAATCATTGACGGACCCCATCACTAGTTTTGGCCGGTGATCAAAACAATTCTCCACCCTCTGATCTAAATTTACACCACGTGGCATCATCACAACGTTTTGGAGGCCCCGACTATTACTCCAGCATATTGCACAAACTATACATAAACATCATGCAGCCGTAATGACAAACCCCCCCCACCTTTTTGTCATTAAAGAATCACAGATTCTTGTTTAAGATGGTATATCCGTCTTAAGTTTATGAGGGGTCAAATAGTTAGGATAAGACAAATCTCACGTGTCTAGATTATTTGTAGCAAATATTTGACATTTTCTTCCCAGTTGGGGTATATAATATATTTGATCTGTTTTGTCAATCGTAAGTAAGACCAACTGTTAAAGAATAAAGAATGAATAAGGCCACTTCTTGTTCTAAGCTGACTATTTTAGTTCTAAAAGTCCCTACACAAAGGTCAGTATATAAGGCTCACTCAACAATGGGTTATTCATCAAACTCCACCCTTGACTCAAGGCATTCAAAAGCTAGTCGAGAATTATTAGCTTAATCGGGTTTTAAGAAGAATGGCGATTCCTAGACTTGATGTTGGTTCGGCCGCTGAGGCTAGCCACCCATCAACATTCAAGGCTGCACTAGCTGAGTTCATCTCCATGCTCATTTTTGTTTTCGCAGGAGAAGGCTCCGGCATGGCATTCAGTAAGTTTCATTTATCCATGCTCAAAAATAAATAAATAAATAATGGCTGGAAACATGGCAACTTACTGATATGAATTTGGTGTTTTGTTTGGTGGATAGGCAAGCTCACAGACGGTGGTGGTGCGACCCCGGCAGGACTGGTAGCAGCTGCACTGTCACATGGATTCGCACTTTTCGTGGCTGTATCAGTCGGTGCTAACATTTCTGGTGGACACGTCAACCCCGCTGTCACCTTTGGTGCTTTGCTTGGCGGTAAAATCTCATTCGTTAAAGCCGTCTTCTACTGGATTGCCCAGTGCCTTGGCGCTGTCGTTGCTTGCCTCCTCAAGTTCTCCACTGGTGGACTGGTAAACACTCATTTCATATTTCTGCATGTAAACCTCCTAAAGATCATTCCAAATGCTAAACAAAGTTTGTTGTCTGTTCTCCTGCTGCAGCCAACATCGGCCTTCGCGCTGTCCTCAGGGGTAAGTGTCTGGAATGCTGTTGTCTTCGAGATAGTGATGACCTTCGGACTTGTCTACACCGTCTACGCCACAGCTGTGGACCCAAAGAAGGGTGACATCGGTATCATCGCCCCCTTGGCCATCGGTTTCATTGTTGGTGCCAACATCCTGGCCGGGGGTGCCTTTGATGGAGCTTCCATGAACCCCGCTGTCTCTTTCGGGCCTGCTGTTGTTAGCTGGTCATGGGCTAACCACTGGGTCTACTGGCTCGGCCCATTTGTTGGTGCTGCAATTGCCGCTCTCCTCTACCACATTGTCTTCATTGAGTCAGACAACTACGAAGAGCTTCCTTCATCGGCTCGTGATTATTAACCACACTTGGGACTAATATGCTTGAAAGCTCTCGGGTGAATGTATATTTTATAATTATTCGCGTGTTTTATTGAAGTTTTCTATTTGCATTAAATTGTGAATCCTTGTAAACCTTTCATTTCCCCCTTTTCCTACTTGAATGAATTACCAGTTTTAGTTTACCATTACTGTGTTCATATATTTTTGTTGCTATTGCTCAAATACCATAACAAGGCTAACAAGAAATATCCACAACATCAACAAAGCCTTAGCCCGAAAATTATTTGGGCCCGGCTAACATTTAAAACCAGAGATGTCAAAAAAGTAAATGCATCTAAAGCAATCTCATCACAAACTTCTAAATTCTACTCCAGGGAGAGGTCTTAGAAACTTATGTGGATGAAAGGATCGCGAGCAATATGCAAGCATATAAATGATCATCATAAAGAGCATGTGCGACATGACATGCATTGTATAAAACAAGTCTAACAATGAATTGGGAAATGAATCATCATTTGTGAATTAAATTGCATACAAACCTTCAATGGATCTTCTTATCATGATGTTTACGCAGCTTGGACCGTCTTTGTTTGAGTAAATAGAGGTAAAGCTTCAACCAAAGAAATGGATAGCACAGAAGCACCACCTAGCATAAATATCACTATTATTAACAGGATATGGAAAGTCAAGTCCTGAACAATTAATTTGATTAGCAATGCACAAACGCACAACGCACAAACACATCATTTAGCAATATTGGATTAATAACTAATAAATGTCTACAAAAGATATGCTCAAATTGATAGCAAAGAATAGAACTGAGTATGTTTGGGTATGCTGGTAACTCATCGAGTGTCTACTGCAGAATGATGTATTTTAAATTGAATGTTGACATATTGCATTGGAAAACAAATTACAGTATATGTTACCTTGACAAAAGTGCCATAACTGAAAGGCATGCCACTGAAGAAATCTCCGTAAAGGTCTTTCTCATTTATATATGGAAGTGCACTATACATGAGCCACACTGCAACACATCAACCAACGCTAATTTGTAAACAATTTTGTGCAACTCCCGAGAAGCAAACTAAGAAAAAGATCCCGCACATGTTCTCTACACACACAAAAAATGGAAATCACGAAGAACTTACTTTCACCCGCAACTCCCAGAGGATATATTGGGATGAATGCAGTATACCTGAGATAATATGAAAATCGGAATATTATCTACATTGCAAATATACATGATGGCTAGATCAACACCAATATCAATTGGAAGATTGTCTTTGATAGTTTGAAGTGAGCAAACCTGATGAAGGTAGACCAATAAGGACATTTTCCAACGCAATTCAAAGCATAATGCGAGTACCGAATGAACTGCATCCATTTTGAGCATTAGATGCTTGTCAAATGCATTAAACAAAAACTGATGCCCATGTATACCAACATAACCATTGTCTTCAGTAAATTGAAGACATAGAGGTTATTGATAAGTTTAATGAGAGCGAATAAAAGGTGAGTGAAGCAACTCACTTCACCAATACTCCAGCAAATGAAAGTTATGAAAATGGATGGAGACTCTTGCACCTGAAAAGATCAAAGACAATGGGAAATAAAAGGTATAAGCCCCATATAATATAAGGCTGCATCAAAAAGTGCGCAAGACTCGAGTTGAGTTCTAGCAGCCATTCAAATAGATCATACCTCGTCAATTTTCCTGACAAGGGCCAGAAGATAATGAACTTTTCCTCCCCATTGCATAAGCGGAAGCAACACTCCACTTGGAACAATACCTCCACGCAAAAAACAAAATCAAAATCAAAGCGACATCCAAGTAAAAGGAAGACACCTTCACAATTTTACAATCTACTAATGACACATGACTGGTCAGATGCAATCGTAATCGTAACCCAATTGCATGGTTTGATGTAATTAGGAGTAATGTAAAGAAGCAAGGCTGATTTCCAGTTGAGACAATGAATACAAGTCCATATAATGAAACTGAAGACTAAATCAGCAACATAATTGTCATTCTTTCCTGGTAAATTGAGATTCACAAGGCGATTATGGTGCTGAGGGTTCTCAACTTTCAACCCATGTGGTGAGTAGCAACCATGGTTACCGAATTCCCTTGGATACCCAGCGAATAGCGAAGTCTATCACGTTCTTTACAACGAATACACATAATGGCTGAGCGCGAACTGGGTAGCCATGGTATCAAACTATGGACGTGAATTTACGAGCTAGTTGGGGATGCAAAATGTTAGGTTTACGACAAGCAATCAAACAGCAGGGTATTACTTCTCCATTGAAACCACAGCCAATAAAACATGTGAATAATGGGAAAACTTACCCAATGCTCCATGGATAACTTCCAGGAAAGCAATTTTTTGCAATAAACCTTAAGAACCCACAAAAAATAAAGTAATTAGGATGCAATTCAATCACAGATTACAGTAACAATAGTAATCAAGAGATGAATCAACTAACAAACAAGCTCCCCAGAAGATGCATAGGCTTGGTTGAATGAATTTGTGGTTAAAAACCCAAGTATAGTCCTATAAAATACAACAGCCCTGCAAAATAATCACGTTACAAAGTGCATTGAGTCAAATCCCCAGTAGAAAAAGGTAATTAGTGCATTGGAAAATTACCAGCCAAGGGCTTGAACCGAATTGTAAGTGAGGAGGTAAAAGTTGGATAATCTCCCCATTTTTATGTCTAAGGATTTTCAGGAAGAAATTCTCATGTTTTAATTGGCCTTTTCTTGGTCAATCTTTCGATAATACTACCGATGTGCACCAACTACATTTAATTTTTGGGCCTCAACTCAACTGTAGTTATCACCTCCCTACCAGACCTACATACGTGGTAAAAAAAGAATTTTTTTAAATATAGGAGTATCGTGTTTAAAAATCTTCTTACTATAAAAGAAGACACCGCTTGTAGTGACTTGGCACAATGTAGGAAGAGTATTTCGAAATAAGTTTTTTTTTTTATCTTTTGGAATAGTGGCATATATTAGGGTAAGAAATTGAAATGAAATTGTTTAGGGGAGAAGTAATCTCAGCCCTATTAATCATGCATTTTTTGTGAAATGTATCTCTCTATCGGTGAATGCATTAGTCTTCTATGGAAAATGCACACAATCAATGTTTGCTCTTCATAATTATTTCGTATCTTTCCCATGCTCACATTGCATCTACAACATCTTTAGTGGCATACGAAAATTTTCAGATGCTTCAAAAAGTAGAATTGAAGTATTAATAAATGCCCAACTCATACAATCATACTCCAATTAATTGATGTAGAGCCAACGTATATCATATATCATATATCATACAATCATACTTCTTTTACGTTATTTTCAGTCAATATCATATTTCCGTTCATCTTCACATGGATTGTGATTTGCCTCTTCGATTCAAAAAATATTTCAACCCCGTGACATGTCACGGGTATTACACTAGTGTTTTTGATAATTGAAATGGCGGTCCACGAAATTAATCACCAATTCACCCGTGAAATTTTACGCGGGAACTAATTGTTTGTCTAACATTATTCTTTAAACATGTCCATAGATTATTTTTATACGTTAATTTGATATTTTATTCATTTAATAGATAGATGTGAATGTAATGCACTAACTGTGCTAAGATCATCTGGTACTGTTTTTGAATACAGTATCATGTTAATAGCAGCATACTGAAACATATATTCAATTTATACATGAAAACAATTCGATTATCTTATAATATGCTAATTAACAAATTTTTGAAAATTATGATAATTTAATTTATTAGTCAAACCTGTTATACAATTTGCTAACCATAGTAATGTTATCCGTTACTCGTATTACAAATTTGATATATTGACGTATGTTGTTGGCCAAACATGACCCAATTGTAGAGCCGGCAAATCGGGCTGGTCCCATCTCGGCGGCCCGACCGACACAAAAATAAGCACAACACAGCCTAGCACAGTGATGACACAGCGAAAAGCACGAGCACGGCCGACCCCAATTTGAAGAAAAGTCCATGCCTAGACACGAGGCACGATGGGCCCAAGATAACTATAAATTCTTAAAAAATGAAAAATCCTAAAAAATTGGTCCGACACGACACGACTAGTCCAAGATGGGTATCGTGCCTTGACGCATATTCTCAGAGTCGGCACGGCAGGACGGACCGACCAGACACAACTGAGTCAAACCGAACGAACACGAAGCACGACTGGACCGACATGAAGCACGGTCCAACACGTCCAGTTTGTCAACACCAGACCCAAGGCCATCGAGATATTAGAGCGGGCCTTTTCAGTTTATCATACGACTGTCCTATAGAATTAATTTCCCCTTTCTTCTTCTTCTTCTTCAATAAAACCCTAAACCCTCTGAAAATACTCGAATCTCCCGCCATTAATCAATCCTCTTCCCTCCTTCGAAAAATTCAATTAAACCCTAAACCCTCTGAAAATAATCGAATCTCCCGCCATTAATCAATCCTCTTCCCTCCTTGGAAAAATTCAGCTGAAATGCATCCCATACTTAGAATCCGACAAAAACAAAAAAAAGCAATAGAGAAACTGGTCTCGTAACAATGGCGAAAGGCGTTGAACTCGGATACTCAGGAATAGCTCGCCAAATCATCACACCCAAATCTAAGCAGAAACAACATAGGTTCATCACCTTTCACCTTTCACTTGTTAATTCCCCAAGCAACCAAATTATTTTCCAGAAATTCTTAGGGTTCACCTTTCGTCATAACCCTAATCGCCCTTCGAATTTCGTCCAACAATTCCTTCAACTTCCATTTCCACTGATTTGAGCACTTCTAGTACTAAGTGTGTCCTTTTCGAGTGTTGTAGCTCGGATTCTAGCGGCGTTGTTTCGATGATGATGATGATGATGATGGAGCAGTTATTTGGATTATCCAAGCCTTTGCCGTCTGGAAAATTCTCTATCATAAGGTCTGATTATATGCCTACCACCTTTTAATTCAATTCCCATCATTGTTGATAATTAGTTGCACTTCATGCTTTTATATTACTACCGAGGTGGCCTACTAGTGGCTTCGTCACTGCTGGATAGTAATGACTTAATGAGTAATTTTTGCTTTGGGGGCATGGAAAAAAGAAAAGACAAGTATACTCAGTTTACCTCCTCTATCTTTGGATCTCTCGTATTGTCATTAACTTATTACAAAGACGGTAGCAATGTCATTCATACGATAAAGAACTAAGATGATGAAGTATTCAAAGATCTGCTGATGAAATGATTGGATAAATTGCCACTAAACTTCAGTACAAGTAATCTTTGTATGATACATGATGCACAAATTGAAATACAACTTTTAGTAACTCTTACGATAACATGAACTGGAAATTGAAAGCATACACTACCTACTACCTAGAGAGTCACTCTACTATGAAATGGTACAAGCGTCGGTAGAACGCTGACAATTCTGTTGAAAATACACCATACTGTACAGGTCGGGTTTCCATGGCATGAAACTGTTGAATTTTACATGAAATGAAATAACTCAGCCAATCATTAGTGGACTGTTTTAATGGTATGACAGAATGGATATTTCAGGGTCTGTGTGAGTTTTCTTACAACTTTAAAATCTCGCCCATCATCCATTATCTCGTCCATCTTACCGTCTGTCTTGCATAAGTGTTTTTCAAGCTAACTAATTAGAGACACACTTATGATAGCAAGGAACCATGACTTACTCAGATCAAGAGAACATTATTTTACTTGCATCTTCATCCAATCTCCATAATGTGTCTGGACAATACTCCCACAAAGGAGAAGCCATTGTTGGACATGGGAAACTGTTTCCTTCACTGTACCCATCATATACTGGTTTAATTGGTTCATCTTCTGAAGTAATATCTTTCCATATGTCATCCATGGAGAATGATTCTCCGTCCTTATTCTCATCTTTATAATGTTTATTTTCTTGCAAGGCTGATCTGTCACAAGGTTCTGTGCTCTGAAAGCTACCAGTTGTATCAGTAACAGTTTCTGAGTTCACTGCTGCACTGTTTGTCGAGGAGTACGAATTTTGTGATGATGATGATGATGGCGACACCATGGATGGAGATGATTCTCGTTTCTTCTCTTGCGCTTGCTTCCGCATATGTGTTCGCCAGTAATTTTTGATCTCATTGTCCGTTCGTCCTGGTAATCTTCGAGCAATCCTTGACCATCTGCATTTCAATTATTAGTAAAACACGTGTGTACTATGAAAAGTATTACTGCAATGATATTTGAAGCATTCAATTGATTAAATTCTGCTTTACTATACTCAATTACATACCTGTTTCCCCACTGTGAATGAAGTTCAAGGACAAGTTTCTCTTCATGAGGAGTCATCTTTCCTCTTTTAAGACCCGGATGCAGATAATTAACCCATCGTAACCGGCAGCTTTTGCCTGTTCTTTTCAAACCTACAAGGAAACTTAGGTTAAACAAGAGAGGCTCCTGTAAAAATTTCCCCATGATTCAAACACGCATACCTATGATTTGTCTCCCGCCACCTTCAAACCTGAAACTTTTGCTATGAAATCCCATCGTCGGTCGCCAAATAATCCTACAAAGCAGACCAGTTCAAGGTCTTCTTGCTCTGTCCATGGACCCTTTCTGACTTCCACTGTAACCATTCTGAGCTCTTCAATATCTTCAGCTTTTACTTCCTGAAAGATGGACACTTCCTAGTTGTGGTGGTTATGGATGGAAGAAAAGTTTGTGTTGAGCTGCTAATATTTATACACACATTTAAGACCTTACTGACCAATGAGATAATCCCATATTGCTAAAATAATGATGTTTTTGATCATCACCGTACATGTGTTCACCACACATTCTTTTTATAATGCTAACCTTATCAAGTGATGTAATCCACTTCCAAATAAATTAAGGTTTATATTTTACATGTAGCATCTATTGCTTAATCTAGTGTATTAATTGCTGGTTGTTACTTACTGTATAAAAAACAAAACATATTTGGTGATATTTTGAAATTGGATGTTAATTAATTCGAGTAGATCTAATTTTGAAAGAAAATCTGTATCATGACCTTTTTCTATTTAGGGATTAAGTCTCTTAATTAATTTTGCTAGATTATTATTGCTCTTCCCATTCATATTGAATAATCCTGGTTGCATGCTTTAATTGTGGCGGAGGCCACTAATACGTATACGAAGCATAAGAAAAATAGCAAAAGGACAAGAGCTTGAGGGAAATATTAAGTAAAGCTCTTTTTGTGTTAACTTGTCTCATTAAAAGACCTTTTCTTCTAGATATACTATTACTTGTCTATTTTGGTAAAATGTGGTTGTATTCAATTTCGCATGCTTGTCTTAAGTCTGATTTGCAGATGATATATTACTCGCATTTTAGCTTTTGACATTTCCTAAATCATTTTTTTCAAATTTCCTAAACCATTTTGATAGATGTAGATTTCAGCATGTCTGGCCTAGCAAGTTATCACTATCTGTAATTTTTTCTATAAATTTGTGTATGAAGTTGAGTAGTTGACTGTAAAATTTGGATGTGTTAATTACCATGATGTGGTGATTATCGTCTACATCGTAGTGTTTTAATGTCATTCGTTAATCGTGATTATAAAAGGTGATACCCTGTTAAAACAGAGAAGAGTTAGTGGCCTTATCAATATCTTGTTTTACAAAGTAGCAGTCCCTTTCAGAATGTCTTTATTATTACAGCAACAGCATTAGCACTAAGAAACAGTAAAACTACAATTTACTACAACTATAGCATTGGTGCCAAGACACTGTAAGATCAGAAGATGCCCAACATGTGCAGATTGCAATATGATGTGTATATGGTGTTAAGAAACCAACTCAACCAAAACCTTAAGGCTACTTAAGGTTACTTATATTTTATCAACAGTGGTGTCTAGTGTAATTATCAATATTCATTTGGTATGGCTTGCTTACTTATATTTTACCGACATATTACAGGTGACCTGAAACAAAGATGGATGTGAGTGATTACTTCCAATACTCTTCCCTCAATGTATCTATCGAATGGAAATGGACGTGTTTGCAAGCGGACAATGTAACGTGTAACTGAAAATGCAAGTATGTCACTTTTGCTTAATCTTGTTTTTCGTAACACCTGTTGAAATTGTAGTTAGGGTTATAACACATTCTGGTATCCCATCTCCTATAAGCTACGAGTTCATCTTTAAGCAAATGCGGTGCACAACAATTGCACACAATAGTCCCGGGAATGTTTAAAATGCTTTGAAACTACACACACAAATAAAATGTTACAAAGAAATTAGTAGGGACTAGGGACTTAGGGAGTACTTGTTCGACTAGTATCTGTTGCCCTTGTAGTAGTAAGATTTTTATTTTTATTTTTATCTTTTTTTTTGGTGCTGGCTGTGGGGTTGTAGTAGTAAGATGATGCTGCCTTTGTTACTTTCTCTTGCTTTTATTATCTTATGTTTTTGTCTTTATTTGATCATGTATTCCAATTGAATTTATTATATATGGTCATGATCAAGGGCTTAGAAAATGAAAGTGAATATTCATTTATTTTCTTTCAAAATTACTATTCTGCATTGTTTGTCTGCACTCTGGAGTAAATACTGCAAATTCTACCAAAGAGGATAAGTATTCTCTGATTAGGTGCCAATTAAAATATACACCTTGCTATATAGAAAAAGATTGGACCATTTGCTTTACAAAAAGATATGCATATATTAGGGATGAAATGTTATCACATAGCAGTATAATATTACATGTGTTGTTGCTGTATCTGAATCTGCCTTTCTTGGTTGTGCCTAGTGAGAGGATAGAATGAAGGGTTATCTCCACTGATTTGGGGGAGAACAATTGTTTTTGCAGCATTGAGTGGGGGAGTCATGGCGCTGGGTGATAGGGATTGGTTTGTCCACATAATACAACATTGCTTTGTTTCTACTCTACTTATTTACTGTATTTAAAGGGATGACCTCTGCCGACAGTGACATTCATAATATGTACTCCTTTGTTCTCATCTATATTGTCCTTAATTAACATCGGTGATAGAAAAAAAAAATCAACATTTAACAAAGGCTTTTCAAATGATACTTCCTCTATTTCATATATTTTGAAAAACGTAGTGAAATGACTTGAAGGAGTAAGTAATATGAAAATATCGATTTTGGATTTTTGATAAACGATCGGTCATAAACTTGACATCTGTTAATTGTAGTATTAATCCATGATTAGAGGGTAGCCTCTTGCATCTGGAAAAATCCTTGGAGAGTCATCAGAATCATGATTGGAGGGTAGAGAGTGAAAGAGTGGAGGTGATAGCTTATGTTCACAGAGGCATAGGAAGTGAAAAGCTAAGCTAGTTATCAGGGAAGTGATTTAGAGACGTTATTAGTGGGTCATTGCTGTCCATAATCTACTGTCCTTTGCTGAATGTAGTAATGAGAACAGTGTCATCCTCATTGAGAGAGTATGGCTGTGGCCTGTGGGGTTTGTTACTGTGTTACAGCCACGAGGGAGGAACTAAACCCGAATTTGAATTTGTATAAAATTGCCTTTATAAATCAGTGCTATCAGTGTAAAGTCAAGCAATAAGTACCTATCCTGAAGAGTAGATCAATTTTGTTTAGAAGTTTTACTTGAACCAGAACGACTGTACACTTGAATCTTAGGCTTGAGGCATGTGCTATATCAGGTCTTAGTATAGAAAAGGAGACGGTCTCGGTTGATCAAGGAATGTTGCACAGCGATTATTTCTCCATGAAATTCTGATTAGAGGTGGCGAGATAGATATAGGATGATGAGAGCTTACTACCGTAAATCAGATGGCGAGATAGATATAGATATAGGGGTGTAAACCATTTGCTTTAGTTTGGATTCGAGCTGCGTTGGACTTTTGCATTCTTATGGCTGGAGCTTTAGGCATTTTGTGGATGGTGTTTGATTAGTCGAGTTGAAGACAATGTTTTATTTGTCAGGCTAGTAATATCATATGGCTGTAGACTTCTACTCGTAGTATACTAGCACATATTATTAGAAATAATACATCCATATTCTGTACTCTTAGCTTATAATTAAGTCGGTACCCTAACTGTTACAGATAAGTATTAGGACGTAGTACAAAGTTAAATAAAATCGTAAGTAATTTTCAATATAATGTTTGTTTACTCTTTAGTGGGTTCGGATCCTTTAATACGGCCGGGTGGGGGGCTGCCTGAATGTTATTCGACCCTTCTGCTGCAATAGAGCCAGTGATTATAGTTTAGTGTAGAGCCGTACAGCTAAATAGACAAATACTACAGTAAAGTTAGTAAACTGTGCAGCTTGCCAAAACAGTTGTTCCTCTTGCGACGGATATGTTATAACGAGTCAAATATTACCCACATGACTAGACAGAACAAAATCAGAATGGCTCGGGAATAACAAATGTTGTCTTTATATAATACTTGGTTAATATTTAACCCGTCACAAATTTATGATAGATATACTTGGTCACAAACAAGAATTAGTGTTTCCAAAAACAACTGCAGGTGATGGCATAGAGGGTCCATAACTCCATATAATGCAAATGTTTTGGAAACATCACAATCAAAACGTGATCACTTGATCATAAGATAAAGGGGGGGCTAGTTGATGTGGGTTGTGGACTTATCTGCTTACAAATAGAGTAACTATTTTTGTGCTCTAATTGCCAATGAGTGCAACGTTGTGACAAAGCATTAGGGAGGTGAACGTAAGCATTTACATCAAAAGTTAACAAATCTAATTTCATCCAAGTGCGCTAGCTGCTTTGGTGCAAATAAGGCCCCTCCATCTCCATCTCCATCCCATTCCTTCATTTTATGGTGCATGTCGACGTAGATGGGGTATGGGCAATTTAAATTGTGGTCTTAATATACCCAATCAAAAAGTAATCCATGGGTCAGATGGAACTTGCTATCGGAGATGACAACAGTGACTCTGAATTTTGCTTTTAGTCTTGTTTATACTCAAAACTATTTTAATTTCCTCTTGGATGCACTAGGTTTAATGATTTTCAAGTGCGATTAAGTAGTCCTGTTATTTTATGTCGCTTCTTGTGGGATTTTTTTTATTATCGAATCTTATCATTTAGGAGTCCTTTCTTCTTTGTGAGGATATGAATATTCATAGGTAAAAAAGTGACACGTTATTATTAAATCGCATCGCTATTTTATTTTGTTTTTCTTTTTTTTTTTCCCCGCAGAGGGTATGTATATTGATAGGTTTAACATCTTTTTCGTATGTCGCTTCTGATTTTATCACTTAGATACTCCTTTGATCCTTATGTTCAGACACTTCGACAAGTGCTGATGAGTATTACTAACATAGTCTACTAATGTATTACATTTAAATCTTCTTTTTATGGCCGGATTGGGATGAGTTAATTATTAGAGGAGTAATACAACCAAAATGAATTAGAAAATGGAGAAAAATATTGATGATAAGCGGAAATGGAGAAAAAGAAGGTAATGTATAGCTTATTTTGGGGAAAATAATTACTCCCCCAAGTGATTTATTACCCTCGTTATAGGGGCAATAGTTTCTACCGCAGCTCCTCTTCACCATAAGCTACCACTGTTTACTGCTGATCTTCTCTATTTTCTTCTCATTTTAAGTACCTCCAATAATTATCCTAATTCAAATGTTTTTTTTTTTGTTACCGTGAGTTGAGTTGATTTTGTACTGATCGTATGTCATCTTCTCTTGTCAGCAGGTGGATGGTGGATGCTCAGCTGCAAAGATGAAACGCCAGCTAAATGAGGCAACAAATCTTTCTTCTGGTAAGTATTTATCAACTCACCAACTCTCGTATAAAACTGTTCTACGTAGAGTATTACATATCGGGAGCTCAAAAGAATAGAAACACATTTGTTGTTTATCGATACATGATTAAGTACGGTTTAGCAGTAAAACTGTTGTATAACATAGCACGAGCCCAAAAGAATAGAAACACGGTCTTTGTTTATCGATACGTAATTAAGTACTCCATAGTCCGTACTATGGAGTAGCAGTTGCTCTCATATGGCCTATTGTGGAGATTCCATACTATAAATATTGGACTGACCATTAAGGAAGCCCAGTTTGTTTAGTTACTTGGACTTTGTCTTTTTGAACTAACATGACTAGTACTAGAGTAGTAGCCCATTCGTTGAGGAAAGGTCATGAGTCCAATATACTGTAAGGTTGTTTCACTCAACGCTCCTTTAGTTTTCTGGGCTTTCACTTCAGCCCATGACTCAATTAGCCTAAGCCCTCTTAGCTTCTTTCTTTGCACCTTATTTTCTCACTTTAGTTAAATTCAACTTAACTTTAGTTAATTCTGTTCAATTTAGTTATACTCATTTTTTTCCCCTTAATCTCCCTAGCTACTCCCTACCTAATCACATTTGTTCCAAAGGCATCAACAAGTCCAAGTTTAGTCATCCTTTTCATATGGCTGGAAGACTAGAGCGAGATTAGAAAGTAGTTGAAGTTTGAATAAGTTAAAAATAAAGACAGTGTACTTTTCTAACCACAGAGGTCAAAGAATATATGGTAATATAAATTAATAAATAAACAAGTGCTGTGGTTAATAAAATGTAGGTCAAAATCTCCAGCACATGTTGCATGTTGGACATGCAATGCGTGAATATTGCATGAAAAATAACTAGGGATTATATAAAGGGATTAGTCTTAGTTGTTGACATAGTAGCAGCCCCACGGTGACCAAACTTGGTTGAATCACGTTATGTGTATGAATATGAAGGTCATTAACAACGTATCATGGAGGTACCTACCTAATTCATAGAATGTCAAATAGAAACATCCCAAATGTCAATTCAACCAAAACAGTTTAAGTACTTCGTCACCCTATACGTATACCTGATCATGTCATTTTAGGTTTTTTCCCCCTAGGGTCACTAGTTTTATAAACTAATTTGATGATAAAATTTATGAGATCCACGTCGTAATTGATTAAGTTTTCCTTGTGACTGGTTAAATATAACCCATATTGATGAGTAAGACAACACATTTGTCATTTTCCAAGGGTTTTATTTTTTGTCTTTATCTCTTGTTTAATTTGACCGTCACAAATAAGGATTCGGGTTCGTTCTTAGTTATCGAGTAATGTTTTAAATTTCAATAGGAAGGATGAGTGAATAATAATACTCCATTCTAATACCTCTAGATTGGTTAACATATACTCCGTACGAGTTTACTCGTAGCCCATTATCTCACAAAGAATATATTCCTTTGGTCCCAAGTTATTTGTTTATCATTGATTTAATTGTTTTTAACAAATAATTTTAAAGGTAAATAAATATTTGGTAGACTGAGATGGATGCAAGGAATCGAGGATGATAGTTAAGAGCATAATAAGGGCAGAGGAATGCTATAGTTATATAGGTGTGACGTACGTATCCATCTTAACATTCATTCCGTAAAGTTTTAAACGGATTATATATTCATATATGACCAAAATATGATAATGTAGATAAGAATGTGCGGGTAAAAAGAAGTTGGAAGAGAGCGGGGGCTATATATTAGTAAACGGGATTAAGGAGGAGAGGTTTGAATGGGACACCTTGGAGGGTTTGATTTGGTGGGCATAAAAGTGTAAAGTTGTAAGTAGTGTTGGTGTTGGTGTGCATGGGCATGGGCATGGGCATGGATGAATAGGATTCATTATTGTGTGAACATCATGTGAAGTTGAATTGGTGAGATGGAGATCGGGTAAGACCTGACGCCCCAACGCGTGGATTTCACTACCAAATAATAATATTCCACTTCCTCTCTTCCTACTCTACTCTACTCTACTGTATTTCCTAATAATATACTCGCCTTTCTTCCTTTTACACTTATGCCCCTCTGGCCTCCCTCTGGCCTCTACTTTTATGTCTCCCCATTTTACGTACGTACGTACTACACTACGTAACCCCTTTTGTTCTCCTAATTAATTAACTCTTGCCGTACGTGTTCGTTTACTCACCCCTCAGATCACCACCCTCGGTTTCTATCTTCTCCATGTTTGTCTTCCTACATCCATTCCATATGTCATCTACCTACTAACCTACCTACTTTGAAATTTCTTACCGACTATCTAATTGGATTTTTCATTTATCACAAATTCTTGTTTATGACAAATTCAAGTATTTTACTACTTAATACAGAGTAGTATTTATTTAGATAAAAAAAAGACAAAATATTGTTAGTCCCAAGATATATTGTCTTGTCCTTATTTGACCAAGATAATATTTGAGTTGCATTGTGGATAAAAATACAAAGAACCAAAAACCGAAGAATTTTGTGTGAATCTTAAAATTACAAGTGTGAAATCATTTGGAGGATTTTTATCAAATGACTATGTAATTGACTTACTCCATATTCTAATCATTTTAAAAATCGGGAATAAATTAATCTAGAAGTACTAGAAAGAGCAAGTAGAATGTACGTTTGTCAATAGAATACCGTCATTGGTTGATAAAGTGGACTTGATCGTGAGGGTGGGGATAACGTTTGTGAAAGGAGATCCAGATAAGCTAAGCGGGCGAGGAGTCTAAGGTTGGACTGTTTCCCCATTGGTCTGCCGCAAAACCCCCTTCCCTTCCCTTCCCTCCATTGGTTTGCTTACGCCACCTTAAGCTAATGCTAATACTACTCCCAACTCCTACCTTGCTTGCTTGCTTATTATCTACTCAACCCCTTCGGATAAACTTTAACATATTTATCTACGTACTCCCTCTGTTTCAATGGGTTAATAAAGATTAAGTTCTCAACTCTTAGGATTGTATCTAAGTCTCTAAGAGACTAAAAAAGGAAACAAAATGTTACTCCTCCGTAATACTTATATTAATTGCATTGATTTATGTGTAATTTATTGTTAAATTTCTAACTTTATACTACCAAATACATGTGTTATTTAATGCTTATATAAAACCTTTAAGGATCGTATTTTACATTACTTTAATAATAAACCAGATTAAAGTTTAACCCGTAGCCAAGGTGCAGTAGGAGAATAAATGTGTGGGCGAAAGCGATTTCCAAGAAAATGGTACTTAGGCTAGTGATTGATTACTTAATTAATAATACAAGCGCGTAATTTGATACGAGTATTATTAGTAAGTAGTACCCGTAAGTAGTCAGTGTAGTACCGAGTACTACTTCTAAGTTCTAAGGAGTCAGTCAGTCGTAAATCGTAATAGCTAGCTAGCTTAGCCCCCAAGTCAATGAGGACATCCTCGTCATTTCCAAATAATAATAGTTCGCCTAAGTCGGTTTACTTGCCCCACACTACTTCATCCTATATATACCCCCATCACCACCAAAACTTTGTATTTCTATTCAACATTACATTATTCACCCTCACAATTCACAAACTCCTTTCTTCTACTAAACCTAAACAATTCCCATTCAATTCAATTACTTTTACTTTTACTTTTGAGCTTTGAGATACTTATTATGATGAATAAGTCAACATACAAAGGTGGCGCCGATGAACTCGAGACCTTCGTCATGGAGAATTGCTTAATGCTTTTCAAAACACAAGCTGCCGCTGCGGCAGCCGCAGCCGCCGCCTCTAAAACCGCCTCTTACGGTGTTTACAACGACAGTGGGAGGTCCTTCGCTTGCAAAACGTGTGGAAAGAAGTTTAATTCCTTCCAAGCTCTTGGCGGCCACCGAGCTAGCCACAGGAAGCTCAAGGCCGTTAACGGTGACGCTGACGTCGCCTTACCAGTGGAGGTGAAGCCCAAGAGCCACGCGTGTTCAATATGCGGAGTGGAGTTCCCAATTGGACAGGCGCTTGGAGGTCACATGCGTCGCCACAGGCCGGTGGTTGCTGTCACGGCATCTGCTAACGTGAGCACCGTCACTGCTGACCTCAGCAGCGACGGTTGTAACAGCGTGAAGAAGAGGAAGAACGACGATGTTTTGGATGATGAGGTTACCGTTGCTACTCCTCCAGTGTTGAACAAGTCAAACAGCAGGAAGCGCGTTTGCTTGGATTTTAATCTGAGCTTCGCGCCATGGATAGAGAAGGAGGAGAAGAAAGGTGGTGAGGTTGAAGGAGGTGAGATTCTTAAAGAAGATGATGAAGAAGAAGACGATAATGATTTTTTGAAGCTGGAGTTAAGGCCGCCAATTAGGGTTTGATTAGTTAATTAATTAGGGTTAATTGATTCTTTGATTGATTACTTGATTTCTAAGTACAGACTTTAGTTTCAGGAGGATGTTAATTACTTTGATAACCTAGGGTTAGGATTATTTGATTTGTTCATCTTATATTTTACATAATAATATACAAAAAATAAAAATATATAGTACTAGTAAAAATAAGTAGTAGGAAAAATAGGTAGCTGTGTTTTTTTTTTTTTTGAAACCATTTATTATTTGATTGTATTTCTTGATTCAATGTTTTGTGATTAAATTCTAATTATCGATTCTTTGATTTCATTTGAAAGGATCAACTCGTAACACAGGATTACGTATCAAGAATATACTGTATTTGTTTATTTTTGTATAATTGTTCTCGTACAAGGCACATATAGGTACATCACCATACAAATAAAAAGTATTACTCGAATCTCTTAATATATATCGTCGTATAGCAGACGAAGAGTGTAGAATAGGGAGTAATCTAATAAAAAACTGATAGGAAATTATGGAATTAAAAGAAAAGTTATTAAGATAAATGTTTAGGTTTTTAGCTAATAAATGGATCTTATTATTATTGTGTAAGAGAATTGAAGAACACGATTTGTTGTGAACTTGTGAGCAGTAAGTAAGTTAGTTGTTGACTTGTTAAACGAAAGGAGTATGTACATTGCATTGTGCTTCGTACTCCGTATACGTTTAATCGTAGAAGATTAGAATACGTACACAATTGGTTTTGTGAATAATTTATGGAGTACGTATTTTGCATGTCATTGTTTGACATTTTATCCATAAGCTTTGACTCCTGGACAATAATTAGTTTACCAAAATTAGTATTTATTTTAAGATGAATATTTGTATTCTAAAATATTCATTTTCGGATTTGTTTTAAGAGAGATATTATGCAATATATAAGTTCCCGTTTATTTGAGCTCATTTCACTTTAAATAAATTTATGATGATTTAGTTTAGTTCATTTTCATTCACTTTAATTTAGTTGTGAGGAATATTTTAATCAAAACACAAATTCTTACGTTAAACTATTATTAACTTGGTTTTACTTTATGATGTTAATCGAAAAGACAGTTTAATTTTATGTAAGACAGTTTTAAAACTGATACTTCCTCCATTTTCTTTATATCTTCCCAATTTTCTTTTCGGTCCACTTTTTTTTTATCTTCCCATTTCATTTCTTTCCTTTTTGGTCCATAATTTTTATCATACTACCTTTACTATTTACAACACTTTCCATCTTTATTATTTCCTATTTACCCACACTTACCATTCTACCCTCACTATTTTTTAAATTTATTATTTTATATTCATTACAGAAAAAAGTGTGTCAAAAGTAAATGGGAAGATAGAAAGAAAATGGAGGAAGTAATATAATTATCAAGAAACTTGTCCTTTAATCAATTAAGTTAGAGGGTATGATAAAGAGTAGTTGTAAGTTGCGAGGTTGTAGCCGTCATGAACCCCTCACAAAGCAGATTTTATGCAGAGATAGATATGGTAGATGACATGAAAAATTGAAACGTGTCAAATAATCATTGGAAACCCCATATTGGAATGTACTGTATGAGCGGCGAAGTAAGAAGCATATCAGTAACTTTTTTTTATTGCTGTTGTCACTTCTCACTTCTCACTTCTCACTTCTTTGAAATGGTAAACTTCTCTCTCTTTCTCTCTCTAATTTCTCCATAATTACTGTACAAATTTTGGTTACTTGCATTCTGAATCAGTGAATCTGATACTCGTATTCCATTTATTGACTTGTTAGATTCTGAAAATTATTTGCATTTATCATCACATTATAGTAGTAGAAATCATTCGCATTTATTAGATTATTGTGAATTTGATGTGCTATGGTTGGTCTTGCTCAAGACGGAATATCCGTCGTAAATCCTAAAACATGTCAAACACCATCGCGCATAGTGTTAATAAAGATAAAATATTTGGCATTTATTGGCCAACTTGAGGTGTGATTTGGTATGTATTTTGACTTGTCTTTAAGGTTTAAGACGAATGTTTTGTGTTTTAGCTTTGTTTGAGCAAGTTCAATGATTTGACAGTGGAGATTTAGTTGTAAATATGAAAAATTACATGCTCATTTTATTTTTACATACTCGTAAGTGAAACAAAGGTAGTTTGTATAAAAATCATCGAGTAAGCTTCAACTTATCTCCTTATGATTTTAATTGAGATCATTTTCACTTATCATTGGGACAGTTGAGACCAAATCAATGATTATCTCACTTTCCGATGTTTATGCTGTGTTCTGTGTTTATACTCTTTAAGATTTATTTTCCTTGTAATACCAGGATAATGTCCCTTGCCCAAGTCCAGATATAGCAGGCAGCATGCCTGATAATGGAGTTACTGTATGCACCTGCTTCACCCGTTCTGACCGAAAACGACCAAATGAATCTTATATGAACCCTAGAAATGAAGCGGACTCGTCCCCTAACAAAAAGCAAGCTGTACAATCTCCTGAGCCTGAGCCTGCTGCTGCTGCTGTAGCAATGCCGATGAGGAGTTCTCCTAGCATTTCTAGTGTTAGAAGCTTAACCTATACTGGAATATATGATGGTGTTCCAGTCAAGTATTGGTCCTCATGTGGGAAGGTTGCGTCTATAATCAATAGTCTATGCTGCGAATTAAGACCCTGATTTTCAATATCGAGGAATTGGTGTTTGAGCATTCTAAGCTAACCTATGGTTGGTCGTGTGTGCAGGAGTTAGATGGGATAATCAAGGGTACTGGTTTTTTATGTGGATGTGAAACATGCAAATCCTCAGAGGTGATCTGCGCTGGTAAATTTGAGCGCCATGCTGGCTGCAAAACCAACCACCCAAACAAGCGAATTTATTTTAAGAGCAGAAAGACCATATATGCCGTTGTTCAGAAACTGAGGAGTCTTCCTGCGAACGAGTTATTTAAAAATATTGAAACTGCTACTGGTTCGCCAATTAATCAGAAGGCGTTCTCTGCTTGGAAAGGTTCTCGGCCGAAATAAACTTATTTACTAAATTTGTGTAGTGTTTGATATTCATCGCTTTCTTATCCTATGTTAATCATCTTTTCAGGTTTATTTGTACCACCAGACACTAATCTTGAGGAAACTGTCACTGAAGTCGACAAGAACGAGTGTAAGTAACATCTATCTTACTATCTACAAGGTGCAGTGCAGTGGCTAAAGATGTGAAGAGTATGGATTATAACTTAAGTGTTGATGTTTAGTTTTAGACCCGTTGCTGGGATTAGTAGTTAGAAGTCTTATTACTGTCAAAACTCAAAACCCGGTTCGATTTCTGGTTCAACTTTTTGGCGAAGTCGACAAGTCAGTCATTTGTTACGGCCAACTGGTTTATTTTGTATAGGTGAATGACGGTTTTATGTACCGTCATTTTGAAAACCGCGGCCATAGTCTAGTCTTTCGCTAGCATTTGGGATTAGGCTCATTTGCTTTGACACTAATCTTTTGGATCAAGATGTATGTTGCTACTTGCTAGTCTCTAATTAAGCCCTGAACTTCCATCTCTTTGCAACGATGAAGTTTAACAACTCGTTATCATATTCCAATTGATAGCTAATGTGTTTATGTCCCTAATTTAATCACAGAAACTATGAAGAAATGGCGTATCAATAACATTATTGAAGGCCTCTCACATAATAAAGGGAGGAAATAATTTGAAAATGTTTTCCATGTTATGTCTTCCACTAATTTAGTGGAAGATGGTCTCTCAATAAACCTATCCTAATCTAATAAATCAACTAACCAAATGATCATGTCCTAATCTTCTCTCTTCATACTGCAACGGAAGTCCAGATTTGGCAAATGTAATCGGTACTATGATGCAAATAAATTTGAATTACATAAACGAAAGTTGCCACCAAAGTCATGGCCATCTAGATCAGAATACAGTTCGCAAGCTGCAAAATGAACACTTTACTCGCGATGAAACTAGAAGAGAAGCTCGTAAAACCGAGTTTTCTTGTAAATAAAGAACTTATATCTTAAGCACACTAAAACACGTCTTTTAAGGAAAGAATGATGGTAGTATCAAATATTACAACACATCCATCAATATTGTTGTCAATGGAATCAAAACCTACAGTTCAGTGCACACAATGTCACTTTAGGCAATCATACTGTTAGATGAACTTGGTTAGCCACAGCAAGCTGACTTAGCAGGGGCAGCGTTGCCGGACTGTTGGTCTGCACGTCCAATTGTAATTGGTCCTTGAGTCTGTACCCAAATTCCATAATTAGGAGTCACTAATTGCAGAGAGCACTGATAATGAGTAACAATTCTGAGATTGATCGACTTACCTCTTGTCTGGTATCAGAATCTGCAAGCCTTTGCTTTATGTCCCTGCCTATTGAAAAGAAGACCTCCTCGACATTTAAATTCGTCTTTGCACTCTGAAGAACAGAACATTGTTCGATTGAAACTTACATATATAATACACACCATATTTCACAGCTAAAATAGGATACTTCTGTACTCCTTTACCCAGAGTAACTACGTGACTCCGGTGGCTATTTTTTCGCAATACAATAATTAAAACTTTTCTGTAAATAATACTAATATGAAAACAGTTCTTTTTATAATATTCCGCTGCTAAGATGAAGTAATCAAAAGACAACTACTCACAGTCTCAAAGAATTTAATTCCATATTCATCTGCTAGTGCTTGTCCCTTAGCTGTCGGCACAGCCTGTAAAATGTAAAGCCAACAATGAGCAACATAGAATGAATGCATGCCTGGCTGGCAGTCTGGCACTATGGCATAGTGGTTAGAGCCTAAGTGGATCATCTGATGACACAGCTGTTACAGAGTACTACATGCTTACCCTTTTACTCTCATCCATGTCAGCTTTGTTCCCTACCAATATCTTGTTGACATTGTCGGAAGCATGCTGCTCAATGTTGCGTATCCAGTTTCTGATATCTGAAGAGAGAAATCAGGTGTTTAGCAAAATCGCTACTGAAATTAAGCAGGCTGCTAATAATGGGATGGGATCATATGCTTTAGGTTGCATTAATGAAGGAGGAGAGAATTACTGTTGAATGAGGATTCATCAGTAACATCGTATACCAGCAGAATACCCATAGCTCCTCGATAATAAGCTGAAACAAAGATAGGGTGGTGAGTCACAGAGGTTTGCTTTCTTTGTAACCACAAGTATAATCAATCAATGGAAGAAAATAAATAAGAAAAGAAGAAGAAGAAGAAGAAGAAGAAGAAGAAGAAGAAGAAGAAGAAGAAGAGGAATAACCAGTAGTGATGGTTCTAAATCGTTCCTGGCCAGCAGTATCCCAAATTTGAAGCTTAATCCGCTTTCCATCGAGCTCTATGGTTCGAATCTTAAAATCGATACTGCAAGTAGGAGAATGAATGAGATATTGTTTTCAAAGTAGAGGGAGAAAAGTAAAGAAAGCAAGGTAGACGTACCCAATGGTGGTAATAAAACTAGTGGTGAAGGAGCCATCAGAGAAACGGAGGAGGAGGCAACTCTTACCCACACCTGCCAATCCAATTTGGGGTCGGAATCAGTTTAATATACCCACACCTATACATACTAGGATCACAGGTCTAATCATCCAATCCAATCCAATCCAATCCAATCAAAGGATCTAAAGATGATTATAATTCCAGAATGATAGATAACCAAGCGACGTCAACACAAAAATGAGAAGAGAACATGTAATGATTAATGAATTACCGCTGTCGCCGATTAGAAGGAGCTTAATGAGGTAATCATAATCAGCTCTCGCCCTCGCCGGTGGAGCAGCCATTATTCAATCTAATCAAATCAACCCTAGATTTCCCGAATACCTACCTACCTACCTGCACTTTCAAATCAATCCATCAATTAATCAACAAAACAATATCACAAAACAATTACACAGAAAACAAAATGAAATGAAATTACGAGATTTGTTTGGTTGGTTGGTTGGGTAATTAAAAATGTCGTCGATTTGTTTTGATTTGTGTTGTTTTGGAGAGAGAAATGAATGAATTGAAAGGAAATAGGAGGAGGAGGAGGAGGAGGAGGAAGGCAACTAACTACTCATTCCAATTCCAGTGACACAATCTCCTCCTTCTTATCAGGATTTTCTTTTCCCTTTTTTCTTTTTCATTTATTTATTAATTTCCCACTTGTATGTATGTATGTACTCCGTATGTATTATTATCACACTTACGGACTAGTCCTCCCTCCGTATCCGTATCCGTATCCGTATGTATGTATGTATCCAATCACCACTTCTATCACCACACTTACCACTCCTCTTTAGTCTCCTGTGTACTCCCTCCGGACACTATTTTTCGCCCCATTACCCCATTATTTGTGAGGAGTATTTTAATGAAATGGGACAAAAAATAGTGTCCGGAGGGAGTATTTTACTACTAACCTGTAGCTGTATTATACTTACTTACGTAACTCCCTTTAAATACTTCAATCATATTACTGTATCTGTATGAATTACTCCCTCCTACATATCTGACTACAACTGTTTTCGGTTGATTCTCATGTTTATTGTTTCCACAGCAGTCGACTGCTGGATGCTACTGTGCAGTGAGCCAAAACGCAGTTGAAATCACCAAAAATACACAATTCCAATTCACTTATAGATAGATAGATAGATCACCCTATCTTACATACTGCAATGCCAGAGACCCAAGAAACAGGAGAGGTTCAGGATTTCATGAGCCAAATTCGATAGCTTATAAACCAACCAGCAGTCAAACCATACATACTACCAAGTCATTTCGGGAAGCAAAAAAAAAAGTGAATACATTCGACCACAACAATACGACTGAAATATTTATCTAGGCAGCCACAAGCTTTAGATTTCAATGTCAAACTCACACAACTTAAGCAACATATATTTCCGGCATCACATCACATCACATCACATCAGCCATCGACATGCTATAAACATCGCTCCAGTTGTCCCGTTCTATAAATGGATGGCACAAGACAGAATAAAGGATGTCCATAACTCAGTCTCTGCTGAATCAACGCACTCGGCTGTTGAACACGTCCAGATCCATCTCCGATGGATCCGTTGCCTGCAACTCCACCTGAATTCCGTCCAGTTCCCTCTTGAATCGGTCCTTTGAGCTTGCATATATCATTTTGCTCTTCACCTTTGCAGTGTCGGGTGACCTTCATAGGTTACACAGACAACAGTTAAACCACATTTCTCCATTGTGACAGAAACCAAGGTCAGAATATTCAAACAGGATGGATGGATTATTCAACCATGTGTTAGGTCTTGTTTTTTCATGGGCTCAAAGTGTAACTGAAGTGAAGCCAGCCGAAAAGAATGGGGCCTTAAGTTGGACACAGTTTTCGACTTTTGGGTCTAAAGTAAAATGTAAAAGTGTGGAAACTGTTAGACCCGATACGCATCAGACACACGAGACAGATTGATCATTGTTGAGACTCAAGACAGCGAGTACAGTCCTCGATACAAGTAACAACAAATCATCAAAGTAATGCAAGTAGTTGAAGCAAGATATGATATACCATGCTACGAAAAAGATCTTGCTTTTCTGGCAGTTCTCCTCAGTCACAAAATCAAAATCAAAAACAGCATAACGACATTCATCAGCAGGAAGGGACGCAGCGAAATCTCCATAGGTTTCACTTGGCTTCCCTAGCTTCTCAACGACAACCTGCTTCTTGTCCATCTCAACCTTGAAAACGATGAAGCGGTATGTACGCTTCGCTTTCAGGTCCAAAAAGTTCAGCTTGCAGTCATCGTGCACAGCAATTCCAGACGCCGCATTGGCCTGTCGAATTCACAAAACAAAGACACCAAGATCAAACGTCGTGTTCTTTTCGATTTAATTTCGCTTAACCAAACTGATAAAATTAACTAAACCGAATTTAGAGTAAAATTGTAAGAATTTCTTTGACTTGATACAGCTTACCATGATTACAACTCTAAATCGCCGATACTACATGCAGATCATTCGTTTTGCAAGCCTCCCACATCAAATTAATGCAATAAAAACACGGGTTTGCTCTAGTCGTAAAAGCTCTCTTACTCCAACCATGAGATTGGGGTTCGATTCTTAAAACATCAAATTACAATACAGTCCCATAATCGCTTAATTAAAATAATGGGAATAATCATTAATCATTTAATCTCAGTTTTTGCTCAAGATTCATGTATAATTGTGATCTACCCCTTCTTCCTAACTTGATTTACAATCTATAATTACTTGATTTACAATAATAACTGCATGATCAATGATCCATCTACTGATAATAAAAACATAATTCCAGGTAAAAAAAAAACAACAAAAAATTCAGGAAATTAGGTAGATCTGAACGAAACTACATCCAAAATAAACCAAATTAACGTCAAAAAAAACATAATTTTAAGCTAAATCAACAGTAAAAACCTAGTAATAACAGCGAAAACAGAACCTAAACGAAGGGGGGATGAAAAATTACCATGGCAGGGAGTTAGAGAGGGAGATGAACAGTGTGAATAGAGAAGAGGAAAGAGTGATGGGGTTAATAATGGTGGGTTGGAAATGGGGGAATGTGTAAAGGGGAATGGAGTAAAGGAATGGCATTTTAAAAGCAAAGGTTGAGAGAGTTTGAGAGGCTCAAGAGGGAGGATGAGTATTCGGTGGGGATAATGACTCTTTTGCCCTCCTTAAAGCTAGCTACCCACCATGCCTTCCTTCCGTTCCCCTCAATAGTTTATGCTCTCGTCTTTCTAGTGCATTAATTCGTTGTTTACATTTACGTCTACGCTTTCATTTTAAATAAGTTTTGCTCTCTATTTTGATCAATGTTTTGATTTACATCTAAGGTGTTGGTGTCGTGTAACATGAAAAGTTAGTCGATAATTTTGCTATCGTCTTCGTCAATAGTTTACCATGTTTGTTTATGAGAAAATATCAAGAATTAAGGAATGAATGAATGATGAAATGTCCATATGCTTGACAACGGTGAGATAGAGAAAAGACGGATCTACTACTCATTCTCTACCACGTGTGTTGTAAGGTGCACCTAAAGGTTAGACCTCAATTGCTTCAAGTCTTTAACCCACCACACAAATTCCAACTCATCCGGTTCAAATTCGATTGAATCTCAAGTTATGGCACCTCAAAATGGATTAGATCATTAGATGTATCCCTTAGTTTAAGTCCAACTTTTCATCTTGCTTTTTTACATTTACAAACATACATGTATTCTGTATCGTAAGACCAATTCAAAGACTTTGGAGAGAACTTGCGTTGATTTGTGAGTTATGTGTACATTGTTTACCAATTTACCGTAGGATGACCAAACATGGTTCAATACTTGAACCGAGGTGTTATATCTGGTTAAAGATTGCAATTCACTTATTGAAATAAGTAATTCAAAAACATGGTTGCAATTATACTTGCATGTAATTGGCATAACAATCGATTCGTGTTGAGGAGACAACAACTTGCTCGATCGTCACAACACATCTCATAATCTTCCCATAGCACGGTTAGACCCGTCTTGTCATCGCTTGAGTATGTTAGAGTTAATGCTTCAAAAGAAGCTCATTTAGTGATATTAACTATCCCACATGGATCATTTATGACTACTAATATGTGTTTATATAGGACTACGTACACCACACACGCGCGTGCGCGTCGGGCCGGGCTCGGGCTTTGGTATAGCGCCCGCGGCGCACCGCTTGCGGGTAATTTTTAGTAGTCAGATTTCTTTTTTATTCCAGAAGCATCTTCCAAAATCAGTCAAATCCTCTGTCATTCTCGAGGCTGATTGCTATACTCAACTCACACACTCTCCCTTATACTTCATATTTCATATATTTCTCTCTGTTCCGGTTAAGTTGTTGGCAAACGTTCTTGGCTGTATTCAATTACTTCACCTACACTGAAGTTACGGAATAGTTGTGGAATCCTGGGAGTTGGGTGCCATTGAGGTCGTGTGTAGCAGACGGGGAATAAATCAACTTTAGGACAGTGACGTTCTAGTCGCGACACAGCTTCTGTTCTTCGTTCCAGATAAGATCTAACCCTTCTCTATCTCTGCTTCTACTACTACCGTGATAACAGAGTACAAAAACACACAACCATGTCACCACTTCTGAACAATTGACTTGACTACTCTCGATAACAATAATGCTTTGGTGTTTTTTTACAACAACCTCACAAAGCATCGTCACAAGACTCACAATGCCTACCAATAGGATGAGATTGACGATCTTATAACCACGTTTGTTATTAGTATAAATTAAGCCTAAAAGCACGAAGATTTGTTACTAACTAGGTGGATACATCCTCTTAAATACTAGAGTATTCCGTAGTTATTTGCTTAGTCAGGGTCGACCTTATTGGTTGTTTAAACATATGAGTACCTATACTTTAAATCTGCATACATACACGGTCATGTTATCGCAAACACAATTTAACAAACCCTCATCTGAAATTGACCAAATACACTAGAATTTCAAGATTTGAACCTAAATTGATCTAACCCCGACTCAACATCCATCGACTAAACCCAAAAAACTTCAACTCATATGAACCAAATACTCCTTCTGTCACAATAATTTATTCTCCTTTGATCAAAAATTTATCCAAAATATTGACTTTCTTAACAGAATTTCCATATATTGGCCTTGACTCATGAGTCTTGACCATGACCACTTCAAGTACCCACCAACTCCTAAAGAAAACACAAAAAAAGCCACAACCTTCCTAATTGGTCCACACCCATTCACACGGATCACTCCACGACCTCCATCCATCCCTTGAACTAAACCCAATCCAACGGCCACAATCCTCACTCACACCAACACCAACTCCAGTATATAACTCATTTCACACATTTCACTCCTTAATCACCTCAACCTTCAATAATTCATCTACTACTACTTTCTCCTCTTTTATCTGTATCTTCCCCCACCGTCTATTTCCGGTCACCTAACTGCCAAATGGACTCCGCCGGTAAGGGTAAGAAGGGTGCTGCCGGCCGTAAAGGTGGCGGTCCGAAGAAGAAGCCGGTTTCCCGGTCGGTCAAAGCCGGTCTGCAGTTCCCCGTCGGTCGTATCGGTCGGTATTTGAAGAAAGGCCGGTATGCTCAGCGCGTTGGTAGCGGTGCTCCGGTTTACCTTTCCGCCGTCCTCGAATATCTCGCCGCCGAGGTAATTGAATTATCTCCGTTTCCTGTTAATTTTCATAGCTGAATTCGTCAACGATCTAATTGCAATTGTTAGTTTAATCTAGAATTTTTAACCTAATTTTGTAGTCATTCAGCAATTAGTCAAATGATTATCTACGCTAATACAACATGGAGATCACGATCCAATTACAATTTTTTGGACCTAATTTTGTACTGCAGTCATTTAGCTATTAGTCAAATGATTATCTACGCTAGTTTAATCCGAATAATTTAGCAATTAATCAATGATTATTCACTCTGATATCGTCTGAAGATCGAATCAGCTCGTAATAATCAACCATCATGTTGTAAAGCGGTAATTGACGTGGAAATGGTGGTATACAGGTGTTGGAATTGGCTGGAAATGCGGCACGTGACAACAAGAAGAACAGAATCATCCCACGACATGTGCTATTGGCGATCAGGAACGACGAGGAGCTTGGAAAGCTGCTGTCCGGAGTGACCATCGCCCATGGCGGTGTGTTACCGAATATAAACCCGGTTTTGTTGCCGAAGAAGGGAGCCGAGAAGTCGCCAAAGGAACCCAAGTCTCCATCGAAGGCAACCAAGTCTCCTAAGAAAGCGGCAGCAGCTTGAAGACTTGAGCTAATCTAATCACGGTTCTAGATCAAATGCTGGCTGTTTATTTGATTACCGTCGTTTGTAGTTAATTGTTTTACTTATGGTACTAGATTTGTAAAATTCGTGTTTTCTAGTTGTTTGAATCTTTTAGATTTAGAGTAAATGGAACTGGGAATTTGTGGTATCATTTCTCAATGAATGAAAAATGGGGTTGAATGTTGATTCCTGGTTATAATCTGGTATGTTTGGTTCATGGCTGACTGAATTCAATCAACTCGAAAATGCAGGTGATTGAATCAACTCGAAAATGCAGATGATTCAATCAGATAATTGAGCTACCATGAATTCTGAGGGCTGTTTTTCGTCGTCGGCATTTTTGTCACGTCGTCGATGCTTTATATGTGATTTTACTCTTTTGGCCTTCTTTAATTATGATTAATAATATTTCCTCTGTTTCATTGATATCTTCCACATTTTTTTTCAATCATTTATCTAGATGGTCCAGTTACTTTATCTTCTCTTTACTTTTAAATATTTTATTGTTTTTCTTAAAAAATGTGCCACTTTTAAGGTGGAAGTTTTAAATATTTTATTGTTTTTCTTAAGAAATGTGTCACTTTTAGGTTGAAGAAATCAAAGAAACGGAGGAAGTATTAATTATTTTACTTAATTAATATTTTCCGTCTACTTTAAGATTACGGTTTCGATAATTTTTGACGGTTTTTGAGACACGTGTCTCAATAAAGCTCAGGAATTTTTATATTTTGTACGGAGTAAATGATTTTATTTAGGTCGATTAGTTTCATTATAATTGTGATTAGGTTGATAGTTTAATCTCTCCGTAGCTAGTATGTGGTTAAGTAATCAATTAATTATTCGATTTTAGTTGTTACGGTTTGACGTATTCGATTTGATACGTCTCTATCGTTGATTTCCGTATGAAAATTTATTAAAAAAGGACACGAAAATATGTCGGACATCCAAAACTAACGCCCATGGCGCCCAAAAACCACGCCTAGATGCAAAACTCCAAAAATTTGCAATTATCAAAGCTTGAACCCACAAAATCTCTCAAACACAAATGAACCTTCTTACCACTGAACCAATTGAACATTATTAATAAATTTTACTAAAATATTATCTATATTTAATTCTAAAACCCCATAAAATCGCCTATTAACACAATTTTAATATTATTAATAAAATAAGTATTGTTGTGGGTGAGGGAAGATATATAATACTCAGTATAACATAATCCGTAACATAATAAAATGACGGTTTAAAAAAAAACGTTTTATTATCGAGTTTCATTAACACGATTAAACTTTTGAACATATTTCCGGGTTACATTGAGACACGTGTCTCAAAAACCATTCAAAAGTTCAAAAAACCGTAATTTCAAATTAGTCGGGAATATAATAGTTACGTTAATTAAGAAACTTAATTAAATCCATTAATCACAATTACACAAGGGTAAAAGAGTTACGTTGAGACACGTACCTCAAAAACCGTTCAAAATTACAAAAACCGTAATTTTAATTTACTCGGAAATATTAATTAGATTAATTAAGAAACTTAATTAATATCATTAATCACAATTATGGAAGGGTAAAAGAGTAAATTTACGTATAAAGCGTCGACGACGTGACTGAAATGCCGACGACAAAATTTAGTAGGGTTGAGTGCTATTTTTCGTCGTCGGCATTTCAGCCACGTCGTCGGCGCTTTTTAATGTAAAAGACGATCTTGTCCTTGTCTTAATTAGATTAGTTAACTAATGTTATGTAATTTTAGAAGTTAGATTAGTTATTGAAACTCGTTAATGAAGCGGTTTTTAATTTTTCAAACCGTTCCGTTATTATCTTGTCCTTATTATATATCCACTTAAACTCCACTCACCATATTTAATTTTATTTTCTCTCACTTAAAAAAAAAGCGTCTTTTCTTTAGAGAAACCCGACTTTTCTAGAAATTAGGTTGTCGGCGGTTTTTAATGTGAAAAGACTAACTTTGTTAATGAAATTAAAAAGTTTAATCATGTTAATGAAACTCGATAATAAAACGGTTTTTTTTTTTTGAAAACCGTCATTTTATTATGTTACGGATTATGTTATATTATATATCCTCTCTCACCCACAACAACACTAATATTATTAATAATATTAAAATTGTATTAATAGGCGATCCGATTTTAGGGGGTTTTAGAATCAAATATAGATAATATTTTAGTAAAGTTTATCAACAATGTTCAATTGATTCAGTGGTAAAGAGGTTCATTTGTGTTCGAGAGGTTGTGAGTTCAAGCCTTGATAATTACAAATTTCTATAATTTTGCATTTAGGCGCCACCCAGGGGGTCTCTTGGGCGCCTTTTTTGGGCGCCCAGGAGACCTCTCGGGCGCCATTTTTGGGCGACTTCTGGGCCTGTTTTCGGATTTTTTTTAGTTTTTGTTTGACATTATACGTTACGATATCGTATTTTTTTTTTAATATCGTGACTCTGGTGTCGTTATTTATAATTATTATTATGAAATTATACGAAATGTTTATATGATTAGGATTATTCCCGGGTTACATTGATACACCTGTCTCAAAAACCGTTCAAAAGTTCAAAAAACCGTAATTTCAAATTAGTCGGGAAAATGATAATTACATTAATTAAGAAATTTAATTACATTAATTAATCACAATTACAGAAAGGTAAAATAGTTACGTTGAGACACGTGCCTCAAAAACCGTTCAAAAGTACAAAAACCGTAATTTTAATTTCGTCGGGAAATATTAATTACGTTAATTAAGAAACTTAATTAATATAATTAATCACAATAATGGAAGGGTAAAAGTGTAAATTCACGTATAAAGCGTCGACGACGTGGCTGAAATGTCGACGACGAAATGTAGTAGTGACCCGGTACGGGTAGGTTCCGGGTCCGTCACGGGTCCAATGTGCGACAATTTAAAATATATACGATTTATAACCCCACAATTTAAAAAGTCAAATTAAAAGGCAACATAAAATCAATCTAAGCTAAAGGACGTAAGGAAGTAAGGGGAGCAGGAGAATGCATGAGATAAAAAAAAGTAGGGAAGGCAGGGAGGGGGTGCGGTGCAAATGAAGAAAAGAATTGATACGAAGTATTAGGGTTTAACGGATTAGTCATCACTTATCGGTAGTTTTATATATATTTATTTATTTTTTATTTTTTATATGGGTCTACGGGTCGGGTCCGGGTATGACTCTTAGGACCCGGAACCGGAACATTTTTGAAAGACCCGTACCATAGGGTCCAAAAAAATTAGGACCCGTATCCGACCCGTTAGGGTAAGACCCGCAGGGTCTGGGCAGGATCCTGGACCCGTTGCCATCCCTAGTTGTAGGCAACGAAATACACCTTCTGGGCTAAATAAGTCATTGATGTCCTTGAAGCTCTTTCTTGGGTACCGAACAATGCTATTCTTAACTGTTAATCTTGGGAGAAATCTTGACGAATCTCTAAATTGTCTCCAACGTGGATGAGCTCGTTGCCCTTTAGCCCTTTTACCATTGCATATCGTTCGTTTATATCATAGGGCATTTAGGGCTTACCGGCTCAAAATATATTCCGTATTAGCACACCTATATGGCTATATGTTTCGTGACCTTGTATACATATATAGACACGAAGCACTCCAATTTAAGTTCTACTAGTTAGTTGGCTTCGGGTTAGTTGGCTTAATTACATTGATGAGGTATATTCGTTAAATAAGAAACTTGATCAATCTATATCATTATACGGAGTAATAAATAAGATGATCACATGATATTAGTAATCAAACTTAATTTCAACTAAGTTTATAGTCTTAAAGAGTATTCTAAAACTCAAAAGAATACATGCGAATAATTTTTTTGATTGATAATATAAGATTCTATCGCCTCATCATAATTTTTCGATATTGGATAATTACTCAAGGTTTATAGTTTTAAGATATGCTTTAAAGACCCAAAAAAACGCACGATTACTCTTATTTATAATATAAAATCATCACCTTATTTTACTTTTTCGATGTGCTATAATTTAATTACTTAATTAAGTTTATAATTTTAAGAGTTATTTTGAAGACTTAAAAGAGTTTGTTTTTATATGTACGTTAGATGATAGACGATTACTCTTTATTTATATAATCGAATTTGATCTTTTTTATTATAATTTTTCGATGTGGGATAATTTTAATTAAGTTTATTTAAGTTTAGATATAGTCTAATTAAGAACTTTTATTTATAGACGGATGCATGATCACTCGTATTTATAATACATAGAATTTCATCCCACATTAATTTCGATGCGGGATAATTATACATTAATTATATACTTTAATTATACATTTTTTTTAAGTTCAAAAGATTGTTGGTTAATATCTAAGAACGAAAGATTACGTAGACTACAAATTCACGACTTCATCATAATTTAAAAAACAATGACATAGAATTCCATCATAGTTTTAAAAAAAAAACAAAAGTTTTTTTGTTGGTTGATATTTAAAAACGATGATTATTACTCTTCTTTAGTTCAAATTCATAAGTTCATCATAATTTTTCGATGTGGAGAATTACTTAACTTATTTTATAGTTTTAGTTAAGTTTTAGTCTTGATATATATTTTAAGACTCAAATATTTTTTAGTTAATATCTAAGAGCACATGGTTACTACGGAGTATTATTTATAATATAAAGTTTCATCACCTTATTATAATTTTTTTGATGTGAGATTATTTTTACCTAAGTTTGTAGTCTTATTAAGAGACTTTTTAAGACTTAAAACTTTTTTTGATTGATATTTAATTACGAATGATTAGTCTTATTTATAATATAGAATTCATCAACTTATCATATTTTTCGATGTGAAATAATTTATTTAAGTTTATAATATTCCATCAGCTCTTTTTAAGATTAAAAAAAATACATCATTGCTGTTGTTGATAATATAAAATTTCATCAACTCACTATAATTTTGTAAATATGGGATAATTTTAAATTTGCAGTCTTATATATCAAAAGTTTTTTAGTCGATATTTAAAACCGAATGATTACTAATATTTATTTATAATATAGAATTCCATTACCCCATCATAATTTTTCGATGAGTTTTTATTGGTCGATATTTAAAACGAATGATTACTCTTATTTATAATATAAAATTTCATCATCTCGATGGAAGATAATTACTCAGCTTTATAATCTTGGAAACTCTTTTTGAGATTCAAAAGACTTTTGGTAGATATCGAAGAACGAATTATTACTCTTTATTTATAATATAGAATTTCATTATCATATTGTAATTTGTCGATGTGGGATACTTTTAAAACTGTTATACGTTATAAATTCATCACATAATGTTAAACAAATGATATGAAATTTATACTCTAATGAAAGCTTTTTTTAACACGAATCTAATTATTTTATTTTTATAATTTATTTTACGATAATGTTTTAAAAAAATGAACTCTAAAGGTTTTCACGTCAGAATTGTAAAATATCACATTAATATAATAAATTAAATATATATTGTAATAATCAAAAGATTATCTAATTGATTTTTTTTATTATTTATGTTACTTTCCTAATTTGAGGTTTGATTGAACGGACCAATTAGATCGCTCGAAAAAAGCCTAATATATATATATATATATATATATATATATATTGATTGATTATTTGCAAAACGGAAAGATAAACGAATTTACATGGTTTAAGAACGCTAAATTAGTCCCAAGAGTTTACCGTTACAAATTTCAAACCTGTAATGACTTGTGATAGTATGACTGATAAGGTGCGGTCGAGAGTTTACCGTACTCTCTAAGACCTAATACAAAAAACCCGGAAATCGAGTAAAATATCGTAGGCCAATAACGAAACTCCTGACCCGTAAATACCCTTACGATATCCGCAAAGCAACAATTAAAACAGATTGACCCAACTCAAGTATAAACATTTGGCATTACTACTTGTTTAGGAATTAGGAGTAACCCGGCATGTGGCATTGATCCAGCTCAAGAAAATATACCACCCGCTTCCAATAAACCGTAGATCCACTCCTATAATCAACAGTCACAAACACACCTAATCCTCCACGTCACCGATCCGTGTCCACCATCCTCCTATAAATAAACATCTCAAACAATCCCAACTCCTCACAATTCACAAACACAAACCCTCATCCTCCTTTTATCTCTCTCCTCTTAAATTCCCACCAAAAAAGAAGATGCCACCAAAGGGAGATAAGAAGCCGGCGGAGAAGAAGCCAGCCGAGAAACCAGCCGCCGCAGCCGCCGCGGAGAAAGCTCCCGCCGAGAAGAAGCCGAAAGCCGGGAAGAAGCTACCCAAGGAAGCCGGCGCCGGAACCGCGGACAAGAAGAGGAAGAGAAACAAGAAGAGCGTTGAAACCTACAAGATCTACATCTTCAAGGTGCTGAAGCAAGTTCATCCCGACATCGGAATCTCAAGCAAGGCGATGAGCATCATGAACAGCTTCATCAACGACATCTTCGAGAAGCTCGCTCAGGAATCTTCGAAGCTCGCCAGGTACAACAAGAAGCCCACTATTACTTCCAGGGAGATTCAGACTGCTGTTAGGCTTGTTTTACCTGGTGAATTGGCTAAGCATGCTGTTTCTGAAGGGACTAAGGCCGTTACTAAGTTCACTAGCTCTTAGATTGTAGAGTTTTGGGGTTTATGTTCCATGTTTTAGGGTTTGGATTTCGATTTGATGTAACTATCGTATGGTATGCTACTCTTCTATGTTGTTAGGGTTATCAATGAAACGAGTTTTCTCTGAAATTCCGTCTCTTATTGTTTTGTTTCTGTTGCATTCTTAGAATTGCTTTCGATACTTGAGAAAGACGGTGTTCCCCGGCTATTATTAGGATAAATGAGTATTGACTGTAGCTATGAGATGGTTCTGTGGTGTAGAGGTTTATTTAGGTTAATATCTGCATCTTATTCGGTTGTCTCCCTGCAAGTTCGGTGTGATATATCAGTAGATTGATTGTGCTGTTTGTGCCCGGAGTATATCGTAGTCTGTATGCATTTGGTCATCCCTAGCTTTGTCGCTTTGAAATTATGCAGGCGAGAATGTATTTTCTTATTTGCTTCTATGTATGAAGCTCAAATTTGCTACCAGTACTTCAGTTTGGTTTTAATAATGGTGTTTTCGCCACTGTTTTCTGTGTGTTAGAGCTTTCTAGCACTTTGGGGTATGCAAATCGGGTTTTTGCTGAAGATGCACAGTTTGTGGTACTGTCTACTTAATTCCTTATCGTTATGCACTTGTTGGTCACTCTTTCTGGCTCGCATATGTTGTGCTAGGAACTGAAATCTCTTGGACAGTGGGTTACCTAAGAGACGATAACAGCCATTTATGGTTCTCTTGACCGTAAGATGATGTCTATTTGCTGAAAGCAATACAGTATGTTGTCGAATATTTCTTGTGGCAGTGTATCATCAAATTGTGTAGACGATTTGCTTGAAGCTTGTCTTGCATGCCGCAGTGTCTTATGCAACTTGCTTACTGTCTAACCATCATGTCAGATCTTTTAGTGCACTGGGTTTCATTGCATTACGAAAGTTGCTGGCTTGTTAATTTGATCCGGGGCGAGTTTTCAGCTTTACGGTTTGTGATTTACTTCTATCATAACTGATAAATGCTACTCATACTTGCATTTAATGGTGCCTTGTAAAGCTCTTGCTTAGGAGTGTCATTTGAAAGATTCGAGAACCACCATATTCCCGGGCTTATGACAGGATGATGAATTAGTGAGATGCTCTGCAAGGTAATTTTGTGATGTATCTTTGGCTCAGATCTTCCATGTATTTAACTGGTTGACGGGCGTCGATTGTTTTCTGCTGGCTGTCATCATTTTGACACATAAACCTGCTTTTTTAACTCGATGGTTTGCACTTTACTTGTCACAACTGAAAAACTCTGTTACGACTTACGACTCATACATCCGTTTAGTCATTTAATGCTAGTTTTGTTTGATGACGGTTGTGATCATAAACTACTGATTGCACGTAGGAGTTTGATGCAGAAGATTCAGGCGTCAGCTAATGCTGTATTTCCGGTTTTTGTCAGAATTCTGTACCGGTGCTGCTCTGTAAGAAAAAACTTTTTCTCATGTCGTCAATCTAAGTCTGTTACCGCTTAGTTTGTGTATCAGCAGGTCGTTTCTACATTAATTCCAATTACTTTTCATGCAAATACAGTAAAGTAATATAAAAATTCTGTTTACTAGCAGGACATTTTCGGCTGTGTAGATCTTAATTGCATTCTTAACTATTGCAGATTTGCAGGGGCAGTTCTGTACTTTCATCGACGGCCTAGAGAAGGATGAATTGCATGACTCTCCTCTTCAACTATTAAACCTACTGCTATAACAGCAAAGTTGGGTGTTAGTTACATCACATAATCGTGAAATTTTAGCAAAGACATTAGCATTATCAATGTCGCTAATCCTTATTCTCAAATCGTTTTACATACAGATCTCCGTACACCGGCCATCCCTCTACTACGCGCTGACATGGACAACCCTACTGGTCGTGGTGGTGGCAGTGGCGTCGTTTTCCCCAGAGTTTGCCTTCTTGTCAACGATGTCCCTCTCGTCAACATATTTCCGCTCATGCGGGGCCCGGGGACACGTGAGGCTCCCGTTAGACATCCCGGTAGAACGACTGTGCTTCCCTGCGTACATGATGAAGCGTTCTTCACTCGATGTTCTCATTCCTACAATGTTCGCCGCTCTAATTGTGGCTTCTTCTGCTTTGTTGCTCAAATCCTTGGGTTTCTGGCATAATTGAAGCCTTGAAGGTTTGAGGCTGATTTGAGTTTTTGTTAGATAAGTCATGCTAAATGAAAGGCAAGGAATTGTGTGACCATGGAGTTTGGTTGGTGCTACATACTCATAGAAATTCATTTACATAAATAAAAGATGACAAATTCTTCGATTTCTTGCATCGCCTCAAGCATTCGAGCAAGATTTTTGTAACGTGTGTCCAATTAACGAATGAATCACAATAATGTGTCTAAGTATTTCAATTTGTCGTAATAATATCATTACGATTCATTATTTAATAAGGATATTAACGTCATGTTGTTTAGGTGAGCACGCGTTAAGAAAAACGTTTATAAAACAATAAATCCTCGTATATTTTACATATAAGGTTAAATCAAGTGAACTACAACTTTGTGTAATATATAAATGCCTAAATGGATTAAGAATTATTCAATCCAAACCGACCCCAAATAAATCTGGTATCAACGCTTATAGGAGTATAAACAAGTTCACAACGGCACAACCCCTTTCTTTTGACCCGACATTCACCACTATACAGTCTATGCCATACACCGTGACATTCTCACACCTGAGATCTTAGCTAAACACACAATGGCGGATTACCACTTCGTATACAAGGACATTGAAGGAACGTCAACGCAGTGGGACGACATCCAGCGTAAACTCGGTAACTTGCCGGAGAAGCCACCGGCGTTTAAACCTCCCGATTTTTCGCCAGCCGATGACGAAGATTCTATTCCTAAGGATCAATCATGGATTGATTCCAAAACTCACGCCGAACTCGAAGATCTCGAGGATGATTTCGATGATGATCGCTTTCTCGAAGATTACAGGTTTGTTGTTTGAATTTGATTTGATTTGATTTTGATTTGTTGGTTTAGGGTTTCTTGATTGATTTGATTGTATTTGGGGTTCGTAGGAGGAAGAGGTTGGAGGAGATGAAGCAAGCTGCTAAGGTTGCCAAATTCGGGTCGATTATGTCGATTTCCGGGTCGGATTTTATCCGAGAAGTTTCCCAGGCTCCGCCTGAGATTTGGGTTGTTGTTCTTCTCTACAAAGAAGGGTCAGTTCACTGCAATTTTGTTGATAACAGAGGAAAATGATGCAATTTTAAGAATCGGATTAAAGTAGAGTATGATGGATCATTTTCCGAGTACTGAATTATTGATGTTTTCGCAAGTGTGAGGATCGAATCCGTGTATTAATCAACAGTTTGTCTACTTCAAGCTGCCTAATTAGTTGCATACTTGGTATAATGGCTAGCTTACAGTAACTTTAAGCTGCCTAATTAGTGTTGTGTGGTCTCTCTTATCACCATTTGATAACTTTTTTGGATGTTTTTAGGTCGGAAATTGGAATACTGAGATAATTCCCACATTGAAATCTCTTTATTATGGAGTAGAATTTTTGTGCATGTACGAGCTCTACTTTTTATTGGAGCACTGATTTTGTACTATAATCTTGTCAGATTTGCTGCTTGTGAATTACTCATGAATTGCCTGGAGGAGCTGGCAAGACGATACCCAGCAACAAAGTTTGTCAAAATTATATCTACGGACTGTATTCCTAATTACCCTGATCGTAATCTCCCCACACTCTTGGTCTACAATAATAGTGCTGTCAAAGCTAACTATGTGGGATTGCAGAACTTCGGGAGGAGATGCACACCTGAAGGTATTCTGCCTTAATTAACTGTAATGCTCATTTAGTTTGTTCTGTGTCTTGACAATATATCTCCTTTCGCCCGACTCTTTGCATAGACTGGTTGGAAATGGTAATATGTGTCGTTATGCTTAGTGACGCATTTGACACTGTAATTTTACACGTTCTTATGCTTAACCAACGGAAAATTTATGGGAACATACTTTAAATAATTAGAAGAATCCCACTAATAACACTTTTTCTGTGAACCGCCGCTGCATAGATGTGTTCTTTTCTGAACTCTTTGTTGTATTCCTTGCATCTTTTTTTGTCTGTTTCATATTGTAGTTCTCTTAAAACTTGTTCATACTAGAGGCTTCTCTCCTAAGTCTCTGTGTTTGGACCCCAGGCGTCGCTATTGTTCTCTGCCAGTCTGATCCTGTACTTAATGATGGTCTGACTGACGGTGATTCATCGAGGAAATCAGTTCTCGATGGTGAGAGCAAAAGGCTTATTGAAAAATTTGTGAACGAACGTGAGAATGCAGATGATGGTAATTCAAGTGATTAACTGGTTCAGAAGCTCTGGATTTTTTCGAAGTGTATCCTTAGTCCCTGTTTTCTCCCAAACCTAGAGAATTTACCCGGAGCTCTTGACTGTCTTTATATAGTACTCCGTACTATGTTTCTTTATCGTGCTCTCAAAAACGCCTCTTTGTGCTCGAAAAACTACGGAAAGGTTTTGTACATTCCAATACCCCTTATGAAGCGTAGGTTAGATCGTCTGAGACCAACTTTAAGTTAATTTTGTAATGTCAATTTGGTTGTTTGATGATCTTTTTATTCATGGTTTGTCATAGCAGGATCGGAACATAAAATGGTTGCAGTTTATTGTGGTGACATGAGTGACATCTATGCTCTTTTTTGTTTGTGTTCCTGATGTACTCTACAAGTGAACCGGCAATGTTGTAATGTCCTTTTTTTTAGTCTTGAATCGACTTTTCAGATGTAGGTGTTAAGTGCATTCTTAATTAATTCCTCATTTTCTACTGAGAAGGTTTATATAAGGCACCGTAAATTTGACATTCCCTCTTCGACTAGACCGCTAACTTACGCACGCCTAAATGGACAAATGTTCTCTTTGTCATCCTTGATGATCTGCCCATTGTTATGGCTTTGTTCTCGTTTCAGGACTGTAGAACTGCAGCCTCTTCTGTCTTTGCTCCCTTAATGCTCTGTATTTTGGCCAAAGTTTATTTGTGGTTTTTTTTAAGCATTTCTGGCACATTGGATATACTAATCATTTTGTGCTGAAAATGTACCAGTCTAGAGTACTACACTGTGATTCCCTGCACTGGCCAAGTCACGTTGGAGTTCGAGTTTCATTTTTTGAGCACGTCGAGCTCCAAGTTGAGCCCGAGTCCGCTCGAGTTCGAGTTCAGATCGGCTCGTTTACACGAGGTACCATTTTAATATAACTACGTAAAATCGAAAAAAAGTAGAGTACTGAGTATATCTTAGTGTGATCATTTTATTAATATAAGTACTTTCTTCAATCATTTGTTTACCTTTGATTAAAATATTACTCATAAATATAAAAGGTAAACAAATGACATAGACGGAAAGAGTACTTAAAATCGAATCTATAACCCCAAAGAATGGTACCTTAAAAGTAATTTCAAGCTGCCTATCTGTTTTCACAAACAAGCACAGAGCAAAGAGTGCTCTTCCATAACTCAGTTGGGTATTATACTACTTATGTGTTGAGATACATTCAATTATTCTCCTTGTAGTCATCAAATTATTAACATCTGAGACTCTGAGAGTTATAAGTAGTTGACAACATTCTTTAGGCTGTATTATTTTTTTCGTTTTGGTAGTTTGTTTATCTTTTACCGTATATTATTTGTGAAGAATATATTAATAAATAAAGGTAAACAAATGACTTAGACTAATTCTACATGACTAATTCTAAAACAATCACAACTTATTTGATCACATTCTACATAAATTATTCTTGACTAATTATTTCACTTATTGTTGCTTAGGTGAGGCCCTCCATTATCATTTCTTATCTAATTGGTCAAGCTACTAACAACATACTAGTATGTATATATATATACATTTACATTGCAAATCCTATGCTTAATCCAAATTCTAAATTTCTCAAAATACATTGAAATATTGTTCATTCATTTTGGGAAATGCCTTTGTCTTCATTCATTAACACGGGTTACAATCGTCTAGTGGGTCAATTACATATGCTAAGGTACACGGGAATGTGGACCGTGATGTTGGTCCTGGTGGCGGGTGTAGCCTCCATTGTCCCCGAGTTAGCCTTCTTACGGTCGACACAAAAATGTGGGGTCGATGGCTATATAAAAATCCCGATGGAGTTGCCGGGGATGAGGGTGTGCTTACCGGCACACATGGTTAAGGAGTCTTCATTGGATGTTCTTGTTCCTGCCCTCTTTGCTTCCCTTGCTGTGGCTTGTTCTGCTTATGTGCTCTCTAATGTAGGCTTGTTGTAGCTAGGATGTTTCTTAGTTTTCTGAAACACCTCGAGGATTTCAGATCATAATTCATGTTCGTCGATCTCAAATCTTCTCGAGACTAAGGTTATGATGATGTTGTCGTCGTTGTCTTTGTATTCGTTCTTGCCACCCCAACTTGGCAAATTATGTTAACTAGTTTGGATAGATTTTGATACAAAGTATCACCTATCGAAATGTCGATTAACTTGAACTCGTTTAATTCTCGTTATTTAGTAGTTTCGACATTTTTAAATTGTCAATTCGATCTCTTAGATGAAATACCTGTATCCTAATTTTCTCACATTTTAATAATTGTCTTATTATTTTTCTTCTAATTTGCTGCTAAGGTGTCGAATGGCGAGGTAAAGCGAGTATATGACATAAGGATGTACGGGAAAAAGACCGTCCTTCCAAAGTTATTGTGTTATCGGTAGTAGCACCGCAAAATAAACCGTTCCTTATAAAAGAAAATAATTACTGCATAAAATTACACGGATTACATGATTTGATTATGATTATCCAATTCTCGTATAAAATCGTCCCACACAAGATTAACGTTAAAAACAAAAGGGCACGCAAGATTAATCATCGTTTGTGTAAATGATTAAAAGGAGAAGAAAGAATTAAAGTGGAAGTGCGAAATTATTACTGTACTGATTTACTGGTAAAGTCGTCATTTGATTACTCCCTCTTTTCACTCTGAAAACTTGAAAATTTAAAACCCTAGATCTCCGTCTTCTCTCTCCTAAATCTCTCACCTTCGCAACAATGGATAATCGCTTAGACATGTCCCTCGACGATCTCATCAAGAAGAACAAGTCATCGTCTTCCTCTCGCGGTGGCGGAGGTGGCGGATTCAGAGGCCGCGGCGGCGGCGGCGGCGGAGGTCGCTTCGACGGCGCACCTCCTCGTCGTTTTGCAAACCGTGCCGCAAATCGCGCCGCGCCTTACTCTATGCCTAAGGTCTCCTTCTTTCTTTTACTTCTTTGTTCCGTGAATACGCTTTTCGGAATCTTCGTTGCGTAATTTTGAAATTGAATTTCGTCAGGCGCCGGTGAATTTGTGGCAACATGATATGTTCGGAAATCAAGGGGGTTTTGGTGGCGGAGGCGGCGGCGGTGGTGGAGCTTCTTCGATTGAGACTGGAACTAAGTTGTATATCTCTAACCTGGATTATGGTGTCTCTAATGATGATCTTAAGGTATTGGAGAGGCATTTTTACTCATTTAGGGTTTTGTGTTTGGTTATGTGTTTGCGGATTTGTTGTTTTTGAAAGCTGAAAATTAAGGTATTGGGGGTGATATTAGGGTTTTGTATTTGGTTAAAATTGTCCCGATTTATTGTTCTTGAGTTTGCTTTGTGCTGATTCATAACCTAATTTCAGCTTTGATTGTGGTTATGTTACACATGAAGAATTTTCGATTCTGAAGTGTTAATTTGAGTTCTATAACCTCTGTATTACTGTATATGCTTGCTTTATCGGCTCTGATGTAAGGATTTGATTTTAATTTTGTTGTGCTGAGTTTTGAGTATTAGGTATTTTCATGTTGTGTGCTCTGTAGTCTTCGCTAGACTTTACTTCTTTGGTTTTGGAACTACAAATTTAAGTGCATCTCGACTGGATTGGGATACCTCGCTAAAGATACAATAGTTTGTCAACCGGTGCCATGTCTTAAGTGGACAGATGTGTTTCAATGCCTCATTAGTTGCGTATTTCCTCGTAGATCACCTAAGGCCTAAGGGTTGATAAAACTGAGCTAATATTTGGTGGGGTAAATGTTATTGATTTCAGGAGCTTTTTACTGAGGTTGGTGACCTGAAGCGTTTTTCCGTCCATTACGATCGTAGTGGGAGATCAAAGGTATCATGAACTGTTCATTTTCATCCCTCAAAATTTCAGTACAACTGTGCATTCTGAATAATATTCCGATTGGGATCTTGTATCAGGGAACTGCTGAAGTTGTTTTCTCAAGAAAGAATGATGCTCTGGCTGCTGTCAAGAGGTATAACAATGTGGAACTTGATGGAAAGCCTATGAAAATTGAGATTGTTGGCACCAATGTCGGGAATGCAGGAATACTTCCACCAGTATTTAATGGCTTTCCTAGAAATCCAGTAGGATTTGATAGAGGGTACGTGTGTTTTACTTCACATACCATTTTTTTTACTTCTTTTGTGCAATATAACTCTTTAAGCATGTTTACCCTATTAACTTGTTTTATGTTCACTGCGACAAACCTATCACTACCCATCTTATTCCTTAATGAAAGTGATGCTGTTGTTAGCTGTGTATTTGATGTTGTCTGTGTTGGTTTAGTAACGTGGAATAATCTTGGGTGGCAGTGAGTTGAGGACACTACTCTTATGCTGTTTTTAGGATTTGGCGGTACTTGCTAAACATGTATGGAACACGGAGCTACTTAATGATGATTTCATTTTTTAAAGATCTACCATCTCAGAACTATAGCATGTTAAGTCGTGCATATTCTGACGCCTAGACTGTCTTAGTTTATTCCTGGTCTTCGTATATATCTTTCATCTGTAAATTTAAGTGATAAACAAGTGTTCCTTTTTGCATGTAGAGTTTGCTGAACGAGAACTTAACGCTTTTGATAAATGTTTCAAATTCTAGGTTATATAGCTGTCAAATTTCTTCAAATATTGAACACAGGTATTTTGATAGGACTATAGGAGTATGTCTGGCTCATCCTTGATTTAGTTATGCTGGAAGTTGTTCTATAGCAATTCAAGATTGGCCTTTTGTTTAAATTGATTATTAATTCACTTGAGAAGTTGCGTCCAATTTTACTTTCAATATTAGCAATATACTACATACTCTTAGGTATTTCAATGCTACGCAGTGGTATTGATTTACTTTTCTATTTAAAATATTAAGAATCTATAATATCGCAGATCACTAGGAAGAGGAGGTCCAATGGGGCGTTCACGTGGTGGCCGTGGTTCTAACAGGGGCCGTGGTAGGGGAAGAGGCCGCGATGATAAGATATCTGCTGAGGACTTGGATGCTGAATTAGAAAAATACCATTCAGCAGCAACTAAAACTGAGGAACTGATGAAAACCGATGAGTGATGAAACAAGATTATACTACGGACGGAGTAGTATCCATGATCATTCCAAGTCTTTTAGGCAAATGTGTTGTTTGATGATGGCTAAAAATGTTTTGTTAATTGCTATCTAAATCATCTTTTAGGCAATGGCCGATGAATGGTTATTGTGCGACTTGGCCCTTGGTTATGAAAACCTGGGTGATTTATCTTGCGATTAGTGGCATAATTGTTAGATTGTAAACAATTAAACTTCTTTTTCAGCTGTAGATTCCTTAACAATTACTCTCCTTCATTTGTTTGATATTTTTCAAAAACCAGGATTATCATGGCATCTTTATGGTGGTGCTCAGCACATTTTGAAGACAGTGATCCACTCATCCCGAGGTACGTCTCTTTTAATCTTTTTTTCCTCAAAAACTTACTGACAGGACAGTGTGTCGAGTAATGACTTATTCTAGCCTCTGTCTCTATTTGAACTCATACTGTTTTTGATACCACGTGACTAGAGTGTCTTCAAGATGTTTCCTGCCTGATTTCATGGCCAAATGACGAGTATAAGTCACTTTTACATGATAAATGTGTTTCCAAGTAAGGGTTTATTAACGCACACCGGAATCCCCAAACCTTCTCCGTTCATATTTTGTGTGGACATTCCTACAGACCTTATTAAACATTCGAACAATTTTCGGCCATTTTTATTTTGGACCCCAAAACTTCTGAAAAACGTGTATTATACACTACAAAACAGGCTGTTTGGAAGGTCATGTCGGGTCCCGTTTCGAATCAACCGCCTGATTTAATGGCCAAACGACAAGTAGAAGTCGCTTTTACATGATCAACGTGTTTTCATGTAAGGGTTGATTAACCCACACCGGAACTCCCAAACCTTCTCCGTTGCTCCTCATATTTTGTGTGACATTCCTACGGACACTATGAAATTTTCGAACTATTTTGGCCATTTTTATTTTGGATCCAAAACCTCCGAAAAACGTGTATTATAAACTACAAAACGGGCTGATCGGGAGTTCATGTCGGGTCCCGTTTCAAATCGACACGATTTTGATATCACGTGACTGGGGTGTCTTCACATCCTGCTTGATTTCATGGCCATACGACAAGTATACGACAAGTATAAGTCGCTTTTACACGATAAACGTGTTTTCAGGTAAGGGTCGATTAACACACACCGGAACCCCCAAACCTTCTCCGTTGCTCCTCATATTTCGTGTGGACATTCCAACGGACCCTATGAAACCTTTGAACAATTTTCGACCATTTTTATTTTGGACCCCAAAACCTCCAAAAAACGTGTATTATACACTACAAAACGGGCTGATCGGGAGGTCATGTCGGGTCCCGTTTTAAATCGACCCGATTTTGATACCACGTGGCTGGGGTGTCTTCAGGATGTTACCTGCCTGATTTCATGGCCAAACGACAAGTATAAGTCGCTTTTACACGATAAACGTGTTTTCAGGTAAGGGTCGATTAACACACACCGGAACCCCAAACCTTCTCCGTTGCTCCTCATATTTTGTGTGGACATTCCCACGGGCCTTATGAAACCTTTGAACAATTTTCGACAATTTTTATTTTGGACCCCAAAACCTCCGAAAAACGTGTATTATACACTACAAAACGGGCTGATCGGGAGGTCATGTCGGGTCCCGTTTCAAATCGACCCGATTTTGATACCACGTGGCTGGGGTGACTTCAGGATGTTACCCGCCTGATTTCATGGCCAAACGACAAGTATAAGTCGCTTTTACACGATAAACGTGTTTTCAGGTAGGGGTCGATTAACACACACTGGAACCCCCAAACCTTCTCCGTTGCTCCTCATATTTTGTGTGGACATTCCCACGGGCCCTATGAAACCTTTGAACAATTTTCGACCTTTTTTATTTTGGACCCCAAAACCTCCGAAAAACGTGTATTATACACTACAAAACGGGCTGATCGGGAGGTCATGTCGGGTCCCGTTTCAAATCCACCCGATTTTGATACCACGTGGCTGGGGTGTCTTCAGGATGTTACTTGCCTGATTTCATGGCCAAACGACAAGTATAAGTCGCTTTTACACGATAAACGTGTTTTCAGGTAGGGGTCGATTAACACACACCGGAACCCCCAAACCTTCTCCGTTGCTCCTCATATTTTGTGTGGACATTCCCACGGACCCTATGAAACCTTTGAACAATTTTCGACCATTTTTATTTTGGACCCCAAAACCTCCAAAAAAACGTGTATTATACACTACAAAACGGGCTGATCGGGAGGTCATGTCGGGTCCCGTTTCAAATCGACCCGATTTTGATACCACGTGGCTGGGGTGTCTTCAGGATGTTACCTGCCTGATTTCATGGCCAAACGAAAAGTATAAGTCTCTTTTACACGATAAACATATTTTCAGGTAGGGGTCGATTAACACACACCGGAACCTCCAAACCTTCTCCGTTGCTCCCCATATTTTGTGTGGACATTCCTACGGGCCCTATGAAACCTTTGAACAATTTTCGACCATTTTTATTTTGGACCCCAAAACCTCCGATAAACGTGTATTATACACTACAAAACGGGCTGATCGGGAGGTCATGTCGGATCCCGTTTCAAATCGACCCGATTTTGATACCACGTGGCTGGGGTGGCTTCAGGATGTTACCTGCCTGATTTCATGGCCAAACGACAAGTATAAGTCGCTTTTACACGATAAACGTGTTTTCAGGTAGGGGTCGATTAACACACACCGGAACCCCCAAACCTTCTCCGTTGCTCCTCATATTTTGTGTGGACATTCCCACGGACCCTATGAAACCTTTGAACAATTTTCGACCATTTTTATTTTGGACCCCAAAACCTCCGAAAAACGTGTATTTATACACTACAAAACGGGCTGATCGGGAGGTCATGTCGGGTCCCGTTTCAAATCGACCCAATTTTGATACCACGTGGCTGGGGTGTCTTCAGGATGTTACCTGCCTGATTTCATGGCCAAACGACAAGTATAAGTCACTTTTACACGATAAACGTGTTTTCAGGTACGGGTCGATTAACACACACTGGAACCCCCAAACCTTCTCCGTTGCTCCTCATATTTTGTGTGGACATTCCCACGGGCCCTATGAAACCTTTGAACAATTTTCGACCATTTTTATTTTGGACCCCAAAACCTCCGAAAAACGTGTATTATACACTACAAAACGGGCTGATCGGGAGGTCATGTCGGGTCCCGTTTCAAATCGACCCGATTTTGATACCACGTGGCTGGGGTGTCTTCAGGATGTTACCTGCCTGATTTCATGGCCAAACGACAAGTATAAGTCGCTTTTACACGATAAACGTGTTTTCAGGTAAGGGTCGATTAACACACACCGGAACCTCCAAACCTTCTACGTTGCTCCTCATATTTCGTGTGGACATTCCAACGGACCCTATGAAACCTTTGAACAATTTTCGACCATTTTTATTTTGGACCCCAAAACCTCCGAAAAACGTGTATTATACACTACAAAACGGGCTAATCGGGAGGTCATGTCGGGTCCCGTTTCAAATCGACCCGATTTTGATACCACGTGGCTGGGGTGTCTTCAGGATGTTACCTGCCTGATTTCATGGCCAAACGACAAGTATAAGTCGCTTTTACACGATAAACGTGTTTTCAGGTAGGGGTCGATTAACACACACCGGAACCCCCAAACCTTCTCCGTTGCTCCTCATATTTTGTGTGGACATTCCCACGGACCCTATGAAACCTTTGAACAATTTTCGACCATTTTTATTTTGGACCCCAAAACCTCCGAAAAACGTGTATTATACTACAAAACGGGCTGATCGGGAGGTCATGTCGGGTCCCGTTTCAAATCGACCCGATTTTGATACCACGTGGCTGGGGTGTCTTCAGGATGTTACCTGCCTGATTTCATGGCCAAACGACGAGTATAAGTCGCTTTTACACGATAAACGTGTTTTCAGGTAGGGGTCGATTAACACACACCGGAACCCCCAAACCTTCTCTGTTGCTCCTCATATTTTGTGTGGATATTCCCACGGGCCCTATGAAACCTTTGAACAATTTTCGACCATTTTTATTTTGGACCCCAAAACCTCCGAAAAACGTGTATTATACACTACAAAACGGGCTGATCGGGAGGTCATGTCGGGTCCCGTTTCAAATCCACCCGATTTTGATACCACGTGGCTGGGGTGGCTTCAGGATGTTACCTGCCTGATTTCATGGCCAAACGACAAGTATAAGTCGCTTTTACACGATAAACGTGTTTTCAGGTAGGGGTCGATTAACACACACCGGAACCCCCAAACCTTCTCCGTTGCTCCTCATATTTTGTGTGGACATTCCCACGGGCCCTATGAAACCTTTGAACAATTTTCGACCATTTTTATTTTGGACCCTAAAACCTCCGAAAAACGTGTATTATACACTACAAAACGGGCTGATCGGGAGGTCATGTCGGGTCCCGTTTCAAATCGACCCGATTTTGATACCACGTGGCTGGGGTGTCTTCAGGATGTTACCTGCCTGATTTCTTGGCCAAACGAAAAGTATAAGTCGCTTTTACACGATAAACGTGTTTTCAGGTAGGGGTCGATTAACACACACCGGAACCCCCAAACCTTCTCCGTTGCTCCCCATATTTTGTGTGGACATTCCCACGGGCCCTATGAAACCTTTGAACAATAACGTGTTTGACTACAAAACGGGCTGATCGGGAGGTCATGTCGGGTCCCGTTTCAAATCGACCCGATTTTGATACCACGTGGCTGGGGTGTCTTCAGGATGTTACCTGCCTGATTTCATGGCCAAACGACAAGTATAAGTCGCTTTTACACGATAAACGTGTTTTCAGGTAGGGGTCGATTAACACACACCGGAACCCCCAAACCTTCTCCGTTGCTCCTCATATTTTGTGTGGACATTCCCACGGGTCCTATGAAACCTTTGAACAATTTTCGACCATTTTTATTTTGGACCCCAAAACCTCCGAAAAACGTGTATTATACACTACAAAACGGGCTGATCGGGAGGTCATGTCGGGTTCCGTTTCAAATCGACCCGATCTTGATACCACGTGGCTGGGGTGTCTTCAGGATGTTACCTGCCTGATTTCATGGCCAAACGACAAGTATAAGTCGCTTTTACACGATAAACGTGTTTTCAGGTAAGGGTCGATTAACACACACCGGAACCCCCAAACCTTCTCCGTTGCTCCTCATATTTTGTGTGGACATTCCCACGGGCCCTATGAAACCTTTGAACAATTTTCGACCATTTTTATTTTGGACCCTAAAACCTCCGAAAAACGTGTATTATACACTACAAAACGGGCTGATCGGGAGGTCATGTCGGGTCCCGTTTCAAATCGACCCGATTTTGATACCACGTGGCTGGGGTGTCTTCAGGATGTTACCTGCCTGATTTCTTGGCCAAACGAAAAGTATAAGTCGCTTTTACACGATAAACATGTTTTCAGGTAGGGGTCGATTAACACACACCGGAACCCCCAAACCTTCTCCGTTGCTCCCCATATTTTGTGTGGACATTCCCACGGGCCCTATGAAACCTTTGAACAATTTTCGACCATTTTTATTTTGGACCCCAAAACCTCCGATAAACGTGTATTATACACTACAAAACGGGCTGATCGGGAGGTCATGTCGGGTCCCGTTTCAAATCGACCCGATTTTGATACCACGTGGCTGGGGTGTCTTCAGGATGTTACCTGCCTGATTTCATGGCCAAACGACAAGTATAAGTCGCTTTTACACGATAAACGTGTTTTCAGGTAGGGGTCGATTAACACACACTGGAACCCCCAAACCTTCTCCGTTGCTCCTCATATTTTGTGTGGACATTCCCACGGGCCCTATGAAACCTTTGAACAATTTTCGACCTTTTTTATTTTGGACCCCAAAACCTCCGAAAAACGTGTATTATACACTACAAAACGGGCTGATCGGGAGGTCATGTCGGGTCCCGTTTCAAATCCACCCGATTTTGATACCACGTGGCTGGGGTGTCTTCAGGATGTTACTTGCCTGATTTCATGGCCAAACGACAAGTATAAGTCGCTTTTACACGATAAACGTGTTTTCAGGTAGGGGTCGATTAACACACACCGGAACCCCCAAACCTTCTCCGTTGCTCCTCATATTTTGTGTGGACATTCCCACGGACCCTATGAAACCTTTGAACAATTTTCGACCATTTTTATTTTGGACCCCAAAACCTCCAAAAAAACGTGTATTATACACTACAAAACGGGCTGATCGGGAGGTCATGTCGGGTCCCGTTTCAAATCGACCCGATTTTGATACCACGTGGCTGGGGTGTCTTCAGGATGTTACCTGCCTGATTTCATGGCCAAACGAAAAGTATAAGTCTCTTTTACACGATAAACATATTTTCAGGTAGGGGTCGATTAACACACACCGGAACCTCCAAACCTTCTCCGTTGCTCCCCATATTTTGTGTGGACATTCCTACGGGCCCTATGAAACCTTTGAACAATTTTCGACCATTTTTATTTTGGACCCCAAAACCTCCGATAAACGTGTATTATACACTACAAAACGGGCTGATCGGGAGGTCATGTCGGATCCCGTTTCAAATCGACCCGATTTTGATACCACGTGGCTGGGGTGGCTTCAGGATGTTACCTGCCTGATTTCATGGCCAAACGACAAGTATAAGTCGCTTTTACACGATAAACGTGTTTTCAGGTAGGGGTCGATTAACACACACCGGAACCCCCAAACCTTCTCCGTTGCTCCTCATATTTTGTGTGGACATTCCCACGGACCCTATGAAACCTTTGAACAATTTTCGACCATTTTTATTTTGGACCCCAAAACCTCCGAAAAACGTGTATTTATACACTACAAAACGGGCTGATCGGGAGGTCATGTCGGGTCCCGTTTCAAATCGACCCAATTTTGATACCACGTGGCTGGGGTGTCTTCAGGATGTTACCTGCCTGATTTCATGGCCAAACGACAAGTATAAGTCACTTTTACACGATAAACGTGTTTTCAGGTACGGGTCGATTAACACACACTGGAACCCCCAAACCTTCTCCGTTGCTCCTCATATTTTGTGTGGACATTCCCACGGGCCCTATGAAACCTTTGAACAATTTTCGACCATTTTTATTTTGGACCCCAAAACCTCCGAAAAACGTGTATTATACACTACAAAACGGGCTGATCGGGAGGTCATGTCGGGTCCCGTTTCAAATCGACCCGATTTTGATACCACGTGGCTGGGGTGTCTTCAGGATGTTACCTGCCTGATTTCATGGCCAAACGACAAGTATAAGTCGCTTTTACACGATAAACGTGTTTTCAGGTAAGGGTCGATTAACACACACCGGAACCTCCAAACCTTCTCCGTTGCTCCTCATATTTCGTGTGGACATTCCAACGGACCCTATGAAACCTTTGAACAATTTTCGACCATTTTTATTTTGGACCCCAAAACCTCCGAAAAACGTGTATTATACACTACAAAACGGGCTAATCGGGAGGTCATGTCGGGTCCCGTTTCAAATCGACCCGATTTTGATACCACGTGGCTGGGGTGTCTTCAGGATGTTACCTGCCTGATTTCATGGCCAAACGACAAGTATAAGTCGCTTTTACACGATAAACGTGTTTTCAGGTAGGGGTCGATTAACACACACCGGAACCCCCAAACCTTCTCCGTTGCTCCTCATATTTTGTGTGGACATTCCCACGGACCCTATGAAACCTTTGAACAATTTTCGACCATTTTTATTTTGGACCCCAAAACCTCCGAAAAACGTGTATTATACACTACAAAACGGGCTGATCGGGAGGTCATGTCGGGTCCCGTTTCAAATCGACCCGATTTTGATACCACGTGGCTGGGGTGTCTTCAGGATGTTACCTGCCTGATTTCATGGCCAAACGACGAGTATAAGTCGCTTTTACACGATAAACGTGTTTTCAGGTAGGGGTCGATTAACACACACCGGAACCCCCAAACCTTCTCTGTTGCTCCTCATATTTTGTGTGGATATTCCCACGGGCCCTATGAAACCTTTGAACAATTTTCGACCATTTTTATTTTGGACCCCAAAACCTCCGAAAAACGTGTATTATACACTACAAAACGGGCTGATCGGGAGGTCATGTCGGGTCCCGTTTCAAATCCACCCGATTTTGATACCACGTGGCTGGGGTGGCTTCAGGATGTTACCTGCCTGATTTCATGGCCAAACGACAAGTATAAGTCGCTTTTACACGATAAACGTGTTTTCAGGTAGGGGTCGATTAACACACACCGGAACCCCCAAACCTTCTCCGTTGCTCCTCATATTTTGTGTGGACATTCCCACGGGCCCTATGAAACCTTTGAACAATTTTCGACCATTTTTATTTTGGACCCTAAAACCTCCGAAAAACGTGTATTATACACTACAAAACGGGCTGATCGGGAGGTCATGTCGGGTCCCGTTTCAAATCGACCCGATTTTGATACCACGTGGCTGGGGTGTCTTCAGGATGTTACCTGCCTGATTTCTTGGCCAAACGAAAAGTATAAGTCGCTTTTACACGATAAACGTGTTTTCAGGTAGGGGTCGATTAACACACACCGGAACCCCCAAACCTTCTCCGTTGCTCCCCATATTTTGTGTGGACATTCCCACGGGCCCTATGAAACCTTTGAACAATAACGTGTTTGACTACAAAACGGGCTGATCGGGAGGTCATGTCGGGTCCCGTTTCAAATCGACCCGATTTTGATACCACGTGGCTGGGGTGTCTTCAGGATGTTACCTGCCTGATTTCATGGCCAAACGACAAGTATAAGTCGCTTTTACACGATAAACGTGTTTTCAGGTAGGGGTCGATTAACACACACCGGAACCCCCAAACCTTCTCCGTTGCTCCTCATATTTTGTGTGGACATTCCCACGGGTCCTATGAAACCTTTGAACAATTTTCGACCATTTTTATTTTGGACCCCAAAACCTCCGAAAAACGTGTATTATACACTACAAAACGGGCTGATCGGGAGGTCATGTCGGGTTCCGTTTCAAATCGACCCGATCTTGATACCACGTGGCTGGGGTGTCTTCAGGATGTTACCTGCCTGATTTCATGGCCAAACGACAAGTATAAGTCGCTTTTACACGATAAACGTGTTTTCAGGTAAGGGTCGATTAACACACACCGGAACCCCCAAACCTTCTCCGTTGCTCCTCATATTTTGTGTGGACATTCCCACGGGCCCTATGAAACCTTTGAACAATTTTCGACCATTTTTATTTTGGACCCTAAAACCTCCGAAAAACGTGTATTATACACTACAAAACGGGCTGATCGGGAGGTCATGTCGGGTCCCGTTTCAAATCGACCCGATTTTGATACCACGTGGCTGGGGTGTCTTCAGGATGTTACCTGCCTGATTTCTTGGCCAAACGAAAAGTATAAGTCGCTTTTACACGATAAACATGTTTTCAGGTAGGGGTCGATTAACACACACCGGAACCCCCAAACCTTCTCCGTTGCTCCCCATATTTTGTGTGGACATTCCCACGGGCCCTATGAAACCTTTGAACAATTTTCGACCATTTTTATTTTGGACCCCAAAACCTCCGATAAACGTGTATTATACACTACAAAACGGGCTGATCGGGAGGTCATGTCGGGTCCCGTTTCAAATCGACCCGATTTTGATACCACGTGGCTGGGGTGTCTTCAGGATGTTACCTGCCTGATTTCATGGCCAAACGACAAGTATAAGTCGCTTTTACACGATAAACGTGTTTTCAGGTAGGGGTCGATTAACACACACCGGAACCCCCAAACCTTCTCCGTTGCTCCTCATATTTTGTGTGGACATTCCCACGGGTCCTATGAAACCTTTGAACAATTTTCGACCATTTTTATTTTGGACCTCAAAACCTCCGAAAAACGTGTATTATACACTACAAAACGGGCTGATCGGGAGGTCATGTCGGGTTCCGTTTCAAATCGACCCGATCTTGATACCACGTGGCTGGGGTGTCTTCAGGATGTTACCTGCCTGATTTCATGGCCAAACGACAAGTATAAGTCGCTTTTACACGATAAACGTGTTTTCAGGTAAGGGTCGATTAACACACACCGGAACCCCCAAACCTTCTCCGTTGCTCCTCATATTTTGTGTGGACATTCCCACGGGCCCTATGAAACCTTTGAACAATTTTCGACCATTTTTATTTTGGACCCCAAAACCTCCGATAAACGTGTATTATACACTACAAAACGGGCTGATCGGGAGGTCATGTCGGGTCCCGTTTCAAATCGACCCGATTTTGATACCACGTGGCTGGGGTGTCTTCAGGATGTTACCTGCCTGATTTCATGGCCAAACGACAAGTATAAGTCGCTTTTACACGATAAACGTGTTTTCAGGTAGGGGTCGATTAACACACACCGGAACCCCCAAACCTTCTCCGTTGCTCCTCATATTTTGTGTGGACATTCCCACGGGTCCTATGAAACCTTTGAACAATTTTCGACCATTTTTATTTTGGACCCCAAAACCTCCGAAAAACGTGTATTATACACTACAAAACGGGCTGATCGGGAGGTCATGTCGGGTTCCGTTTCAAATCGACCCGATCTTGATACCACGTGGCTGGGGTGTCTTCAGGATGTTACCTGCCTGATTTCATGGCCAAACGACAAGTATAAGTCGCTTTTACACGATAAACGTGTTTTCAGGTAAGGGTCGATTAACACACACCGGAACCCCCAAACCTTCTCCGTTGCTCCTCATATTTTGTGTGGACATTCCCACGGGCCCTATGAAACCTTTGAACAATTTTCGACCATTTTTATTTTGGACCCCAAAACCTCTGAAAAACGTGTATTATACACTACAAAACAGGCTGATCGGGAGGTCATATCGGATCCCGTTTCAAATCGACCCGATTTTGATACCACGTGGCTGGGGTGCTTTCAGGATGTTACCTGCCTGATTTCATGGCCAAACGACAAGTATAAGTCGCTTTTACACGATAAACGTGTTTTCAGGTAGGGGTCGATTAACACACACCGGAACCCCCAAACCTTCTCCGTTGCTCCTCATATTTTGTGTGGACATTCCCACGGGCCCTATGAAACCTTTGAAGAATTTTCGACCATTTTTATTTTGGACCCCAAAACCTCCGATAAACGTGTATTATACATTACAAAATGGGCTGATCGGGAGGTCATGTCGGGTCCCGTTTCAAATCGACCCGATTTTGATACCACGTGGCTGGGGTGGCTTCAGGATGTTACCTGCCTGATTTCATGGCCAAACGACAAGTATAAGTCGCTTTTACACGATAAACGTGTTTTCAGGTAGGGGTCGATTAACACACACCGGAACCCCCCAACCTTCTCCGTTGCTCCTCATATTTTGTGTGGACATTCCCACGGACCCTATGAAACCATTGAACAATTTTCGACCATTTTTATTTTGGACCCCAAAACCTCCGAAAAACGTGTATTATACACTACAAAACGGGCTGATCGGGAGGTCATGTCGGGTCCCGTTTCAAATCGACCCGATTTTGATACCACGTGGCTGGGGTGGCTTCAGGATGTTACCTGCCTGATTTCATGGCCAAACGACAAGTATAAGTCGCTTTTACACGATAAACGTGTTTTCAGGTAGGGGTCGATTAACACACACCGGAACCCCCAAACCTTCTCCGTTGCTCCTCATATTTTGTGTGGACATTCCCACGGGCCCTATGAAACCTTTGAACAATTTTCGACCATTTTTATTTTGGACCCATAACCTTCGATAAACGTGTATTATACACTACAAAACGGGCTGATCGGGAGGTCATGTCGGGTCCCGTTTCGAATCGACCCGATTTTGATACCACGTGGCTGGGGTGGCTTCAGGATGTTACCTGCCTGATTTCATGGCCAAACGACAAGTATAAGTCGCTTTTACACGATAAACGTGTTTTCAGGTAGGGGTCGATTAACACACACCGGAACCCCCAAACCTTCTCCGTTGCTCCTCATATTTTGTGTGGACATTCCCACGGGCCCTATGAAACCTTTGAACAATTTTCGACCATTTTTATTTTGGACCCCAAAACCTCCGATAAACGTGTATTATACACTACAAAACGGGCTGATCGGGAGGTCATGTCGGGTCCCGTTTCAAATCGACCCGATTTTGATACCACGTGGCTGGGGTGGCTTCAGGATGTTACCTGCCTGATTTCATGGCCAAACGACAAGTATAAGTCGCTTTTACACGATAAACGTGTTTTCAGGTAGGGGTCGATTAACACACACCGGAACCCCCAAACCTTCTCCGTTGCTCCTCATATTTTGTGTGGACATTCCCACGGGCCCTATGAAACCTTTGAACAATTTTCGACCATTTTTATTTTGGACCCCAAAACCTCCGATAAACGTGTATTATACACTACAAAACGGGCTGATCGGGAGGTCATGTCGGGTCCCGTTTCAAATCGACCCGATTTTGATACCACGTGGCTGGGGTGGCTTCAGGATGTTACCTGCCTGATTTCATGGCCAAACGACAAGTATAAGTCGCTTTTACACGATAAACGTGTTTTCAGGTAGGGGTCGATTAACACACACCGGAACCCCCAAACCTTCTCCGTTGCTCCTCATATTTTGTGTGGACATTCCCACGGGCCCTATGAAACCTTTGAACAATTTTCGACCATTTTTATTTTGGACCCATAACCTTCGATAAACGTGTATTATACACTACAAAACGGGCTGATCGGGAGGTCATGTCGGGTCCCGTTTCGAATCGACCCGATTTTGATACCACGTGGCTGGGGTGGCTTCAGGATGTTACCTGCCTGATTTCATGGCCAAACGACAAGTATAAGTCGCTTTTACACGATAAACGTGTTTTCAGGTAGGGGTCGATTAACACACACCGGAACCCCCAAACCTTCTCCGTTGCTCCTCATATTTTGTGTGGACATTCCCACGGGCCCTATGAAACCTTTGAACAATTTTCGACCATTTTTATTTTGGACCCCAAAACCTCCGATAAACGTGTATTATACACTACAAAACGGGCTGATCGGGAGGTCATGTCGGGTCCCGTTTCAAATCGACCCGATTTTGATACCACGTGGCTGGGGTGGCTTCAGGATGTTACCTGCCTGATTTCATGGCCAAACGACAAGTATAAGTCGCTTTTACACGATAAACGTGTTTTCAGGTAGGGGTCGATTAACACACACCGGAACCCCCAAACCTTCTCCGTTGCTCCTCATATTTTGTGTGGACATTCCCACGGGCCCTATGAAACCTTTGAACAATTTTCGACCATTTTTATTTTGGACCCCAAAACCTCCGATAAACGTGTATTATACACTACAAAACGGGCTGATCGGGAGGTCATGTCGGGTCCCGTTTCAAATCGACCCGATTTTGATACCACGTGGCTGGGGTGGCTTCAGGATGTTACCTGCCTGATTTCATGGCCAAACGACAAGTATAAGTCGCTTTTACACGATAAACGTGTTTTCAGGTAGGGGTCGATTAACACACACCGGAACCCCCAAACCTTCTCCGTTGCTCCTCATATTTTGTATGGACATTCCCACGGGCCCCATGAAACCTTTGAACAATTTTCGACCTTTTTTATTTTGGACCCCAAAACCTCCGAAAAACGTGTATTATACACTACAAAACGGGCTGATCGGGAGGTCATGTCGGGTCCCGTTTCAAATCGACCCGATTTTGATACCACGTGGCTGGGGTGTCTTCAGGATGTTACCTGCCTGATTTCATGGCCAAACGACAAGTGTAAGTAGCTTTTACACGATAAACGTGTTTTCAGGTAGGGGTCGATTAACACACACCGGAACCCCCAAACCTTCTCCGTTGCTCCTCATATTTTGTGTGGACATTCCCACGGGCCCTATGAAACCTTTGAACAATTTTCGACCATTTTTATTTTGGACCCCAAAACCTCCGATAAACGTGTATTATACACTACAAAACGGGCTGATCGGGAGGTCATGTCGGGTCCCGTTTCAAATCGACCCGATTTTGATACCACGTGGCTGGGGTGACTTCAGGATGTTACCTGCCTGATTTCATGGCCAAACGACAAGTATAAGTCGCTTTTACACGATAAACGTGTTTTCAGGTAGGGGTCGATTAACACACACCGGAACCCCCCAACCTTCTCCGTTGCTCCTCATATTTTGTGTGGACATTCCCACGGACCCTATGAAACCTTTGAACAATTTTCGACCATTTTTATTTTGGACCCCAAAACCTCCGAAAAACGTGTATTATACACTACAAAACGGGCTGATCGGGAGGTCATGTCGGGTCCCGTTTCAAATCGACCCGATTTTGATACCACGTGGCTGGGGTGACTTCAGGATGTTACCTGCCTGATTTCATGGCCAAACGACAAGTATAAGTCGCTTTTACACGATAAACGTGTTTTCAGGTAGGGGTCGATTAACACACACCGGAACCCCCAAACCTTCTCCGTTGCTCCTCATATTTTGTGTGGACATTCCCACGGGCCCTATGAAACCTTTGAACAATTTTCGACCATTTTTATTTTGGACCCCAAAACCTTCGATAAACGTGTATTATACACTACAAAACGGGCTGATCGGGAGGTCATGTCGGGTCCCGTTTCAAATCGACCCGATTTTGATACCACGTGGCTGGGGTGGCTTCAGGATGTTACCTGCCTGATTTCATGGCCAAACGACAAGTATAAGTCGCTTTTACACGATAAACGTGTTTTCAGGTAGGGGTAGATTAACACACACCGGAACCCCCAAACCTTCTCCGTTGCTCCTCATATTTTGTGTGGACATTCCCACGGGCCCTATGAAACCTTTGAACAATTTTCGACCATTTTTATTTTGGACCCCAAAACCTCCGATAAACGTGTATTATACACTACAAAACGGGCTGATCGGGAGGTCATGTCGGGTCCCGTTTCAAATCGACCCGATTTTGATACCACGTGGCTGGGGTGGCTTCAGGATGTTACCTGCCTGATTTCATGGCCAAACGACAAGTATAAGTCGCTTTTACACGATAAACGTGTTTTCAGGTAGGGGTCGATTAACACACACCGGAACCTCCAAACCTTCTCCGTTGCTCCTCATATTTTGTGTGGACATTCCCATGGACCCTATGAAACCTTTGAACAATTTTCGACCATTTTTATTTTGGACCCCAAAACCTCCGAAAAACGTGTATTATACACTACAAAACGGGCTGATCGGGAGGTCATGTCGGGTCCCGTTTCAAATCGACCCGATTTTGATACCACGTGGCTGGGGTGGCTTCAGGATGTTACCTGCCTGATTTCATGGCCAAACGACAAGTATAAGTCGCTTTTACACGATAAACGTGTTTTCAGGTAGGGGTCGATTAACACACACCGGAACCCCCAAACCTTCTCCGTTGCTCCTCATATTTTGTGTGGACATTCCCACGGGCCCTATGAAACCTTTGAACAATTTTCGACCATTTTTATTTTGGACCCAAAACCTTCGATAAACGTGTATTATACACTACAAAACGGGCTGATCGGGAGGTCATGTCGGGTCCCGTTTCGAATCGACCCGATTTTGATACCACGTGGCTGGGGTGGCTTCAGGATGTTACCTGCCTGATTTCATGGCCAAACGACAAGTATAAGTCGCTTTTACACGATAAACGTGTTTTCAGGTAGGGGTCGATTAACACACACCGGAACCCCCAAACCTTCTCCGTTGCTCCTCATATTTTGTGTGGACATTCCCACGGGCCCTATGAAACCTTTGAACAATTTTCGACCATTTTTATTTTGGACCCCAAAACCTCCGATAAACGTGTATTATACACTAAAAAACGGGCTGATCGGGAGGTCATGTCGGGTCCCGTTTCAAATCGACCCGATTTTGATACCACGTGGCTGGGGTGGCTTCAGGATGTTACCTGCCTGATTTCATGGCCAAACGACAAGTATAAGTCGCTTTTACACGATAAACGTGTTTTCAGGTAGGGGTCGATTAACACGCACCGGAACCCCCAAACCTTCTCCGTTGCTCCCCATATTTTGTGTGGACATTCCCACGGGCCCTATGAAACCTTTGAACAATTTTCGACCATTTTTATTTTGGACCCCAAAACCTCCGAAAAACGTGTATTATACACTACAAAACGGGCTGATCGGGAGGTCATATCGGATCAAACCGACCCGATTTTGATACCACGTGGCTGGGGTGCTTTCAGGATGTTACCTGCCTGATTTCATGGCCAAACGACAAGTATAAGTCGCTTTTACACGATAAACGTGTTTTCAGGTAGGGGTCGATTAATACACACCGGAACCCCTAAACCTTCTCCGTTGCTCCTCATATTTTGTGTGGACATTCCCACGGACCCTATGAAACCTTTGAAAAATTTTCGACCATTTTTATTTTGGACCCCAAAACCTCCGAAAAACGTGTATTATACACTACAAAACGGGCTGATCGGGAGGTCATATCGGATCCCGTTTCAAATCGACCCGATTTTGATACCACGTGGCTGGGGTGCTTTCAGGATGTTACCTGCCTGATTTCATGGCCAGACGACAAGTATAAGTCGCTTTTACACGATAAACGTGTTTTCAGGTAGGGGTCGATTAACACACACCGGAACCCCCAAACCTTCTCCGTTGCTCCCCATATTTTGTGTGGACATTCCCACGGGCCCTACGAAACCTTTGAACAATTTTCGACCATTTTTATTTTGGACCCCAAAACCTCCGATAAACGTGTATTATACACTACAAAACGGGCTGATCGGGAGGTCATGTCGGGTTCCGTTTCAAATCGACCCGATTTTGATACCACGTGGCTGGGGTGGCTTCAGGATGTTACCTGCCTGATTTCATGGCCAAACGACAAGTATAAGTCGCTTTTACACGATAAACGTGTTTTCAGGTAGGGGTCGATTAACACACACCGGAACCCCCCAACCTTCTCCGTTGCTCCTCAAATTTTGTGTGGACATTCCCACGGACCCTATGAAACCTTTGCACAATTTTCGACCATTTTTATTTTGGACCCCAAAACCTCCGAAAAACGTGTATTATACATTACAAAACGGGCTAATCGGGAGGTCATGTCGGGTCCCGTTTCAAATCAACCTGATTTTGATACCACGTGGCTGGGGTGTCTTCAGGATGTTACCTGCCTGATTTCATGGCCAAACGACAAGTATAAGTCGCTTTTACACGATAAACGTGTTTTCAGGTAGGGGTCGATTAACACACACCGGAACCCCCAAACCTTCTCCGTTGCTCCCCATATTTTGTGCGGACATTCCCACGGACCCTATGAAACCTTTGAACAATTTTCGACCATTTTTATTTTGGACCCCAAAACCTCCGAAAAACGTGTATTATATTATACACTACAAAACGGGCTGATCGGGAGGTCATGTCGGGTCCCGTTTCAAATCGACCCGATTTTGATACCACGTGGCTGGGGTGGCTTCAGGATGTTACCTGCCTGATTTCATGGCCAAACGACAAGTATAAGTCGCTTTTACACGATAAACGTGTTTTCAGGTAGGGGTCGATTAACACACACCGGAACCCCCAAACCTTCTCCGTTGCTCCCCATATTTTGTGTGGACATTCCCACGGGCCCTATGAAACCTTTGAACAATTTTCGACCATTTTTATTTTGGACCCCAAAACCTCCGAAAAACGTGTATTATACACTACAAAACGGGCTGATCGGGAGGTCATATCGGATCCCGTTTCAAATCGACCCGATTTTGATACCACGTGGCTGGGGTGCTTTCAGGATGTTACCTGCCTGATTTCATGGCCAAACGACAAGTATAAGTCGCTTTTACACGATAAACGTGTTTTCAGGTACGGGTCGATTAACACACACCGGAACCCCCAAACCTTCTCCGTTGCTCCTCATATTTTGTGTGGACATTCCCACGGGCCCTATGAAACCTTTGAACAATTTTCGACCATTTTTATTTTGGACCCCAAAACCTCCGAAAAACGTGTATTATACACTACAAAACGGGCTGATCGAGAGGTCATGTCGGGTCCCGTTTCAAATCGACCCGATTTTGATACCACGTGGCTGGGGTGACTTCAGGATGTTACCTGCCTGATTTCATGGCCAAACGACAAGTATAAGTCGCTTTTACACGATAAACGTGTTTTCAGGTAAGGGTCGATTAACACACACCGGAACCTCCAAACCTTCTCCGTTGTTCCTCATATTTCGTGTGGACATTCCAACGGACCCTATGAAACCTTTGAACAATTTTCGACCATTTTTATTTTGGACCTGAAAACCTCCGAAAAACGTGTATTATACACTACAAAACGGGTTGATCGGGAGGTCATGTCGGGTCCCGTTTCAAATCGACCCGATTTTGATACCACGTGGCAGGGGTGTCTTCAGGATGTTACCTGCCTGATTTCATGGCCAAACGACAAGTATAAGTCGCTTTTACACGATAAACGTGTTTTCAGGTAGGGGTCGATTAACACACACCGGAACCCCCAAACCTTCTCCGTTGCTCCTCATATTTTGTGTGGACATTCCCACGGGCCCTATGAAACCTTTGAACAATTTTCGACCATTTTTATTTTGGACCCCAAAACCTCCGAAAAACGTGTATTATACACTACAAAACGGGCTGATCGGGAGGTCATGTCGGGTCCCGTTTCAAATCGACCCGATTTTGATACCACGTGGCTGGGGTGTCTTCAGGATGTTACCTGCCTGATTTCTTGGCCAAACGAAAAATATAAGTCGCTTTTACACGATAAACATGTTTTCAGGTAGGGGTCGATTAACACACACCGGAACCCCCAAACCTTCTCCGTTGCTCCCCATATTTTGTGTGGACATTCCCACGGGCCCTATGAAACCTTTGAACAATTTTCGACCATTTTTATTTTGGACCCCAAAACCTCCGATAAACGTTTTCCTACAAAACGGGCTGATCGGGAGGTCATGTCGGGTCCCGTTTCAAATCGACCCGATTTTGATACCACGTGGCTGGGGTGTCTTCAGGATGTTACCTGCCTGATTTCATGGCCAAACGACAAGTATAAGTCGCTTTTACACGATAAACGTGTTTTCAGGTAGGGGTCGATTAACACACACCGGAACCCCCAAACCTTCTCCGTTGCTCCCCATATTTTGTGTGGACATTCCCACGGGCCCTATGAAACCTTTGAACAATTTTCGACCATTTTTATTTTGGACCCCAAAACCTCCGAAAAACGTGTATTATACACTACAAAACGGGCTGATCGGGAGGTCATATCGGATCCCGTTTCAAATCGACCCGATTTTGATACCACGTGGCTGAGGTGCTTTCAGGATGTTACCTGCCTGATTTCATGGCCAAACGACAAGTATAAGTCGCTTTTACACGATAAACGTGTTTTCAGGTAGGGGTCGATTAACACACACCGGAACCCCCAAACCTTCTCCGTTGCTCCTCATATTTTGTGTGGACATTCCCACGGACCCTATGAAACCTTTGAAAAAATTTCGACCATTTTTATTTTGGACCCCAAAACCTCCGAAAAACGTGTATTATACACTACAAAACGGGCTGATCGGGAGGTCATGTCGGGTCCCGTTTCAAATCCACCCGATTTTGATACCACGTGGCTGGGGTGTCTTCAGGATGTTACCTGCCTGATTTCATGGCCAAACGACAAGTATAAGTCGCTTTTACACGATAAACGTGTTTTCAGGTAGGGGTCGATTAACACACACCGGATCCCCCAAACCTTCTCCGTTGCTCCTCATATTTTGTGTGGACATTCCCACGGGCCCTATGAAACCTTTGAACAATTTTCGACCATTTTTATTTTGGACCCCAAAACCTCCGAAAAACGTGTATTATACACTACAAAACGGGCTGATCGGGAGGTCATGTCGGGTCCCGTTTCAAATCGACCCAATTTTGATACCACGTGGCTGGGGTGTCTTCAGGATGTTACCTGCCTGATTTCATGGCCAAACGACAAGTATAAGTCGCTTTTACACGATAAACGTGTTTTCAGGTACGGGTCGATTAACACACACCGGAACCCTCAAACCTTCTCCGTTGCTCCTCATATTTTGTGTGGACATTCCCACGGGCCCTATGAAACCTTTGAACAATTTTCGACCATTTTTATTTTGGACCCCAAAACCTCCGAAAAACGTGTATTATACACTACAAAACGGGCTGATCGGGAGGTCATGTCGGGTCCCGTTTCAAATCGACCCGATTTTGATACCACGTTGCTGGGGTGACTTCAGGATGTTACCTGCCTGATTTCATGGCCAAACGACAAGTATAAGTCGCTTTTACACGATAAACGTGTTTTCAGGTAAGGGTCGATTAACACACACCGGAACCTCCAAACCTTCTCCGTTGTTCCTCATATTTCGTGTGGACATTCCAACGGACCCTATGAAACCTTTGAACAATTTTCGACCATTTTTATTTTGGACCTCAAAACTTCCGAAAAACGTGTATTATACACTACAAAACGGGTTGATCGGGAGGTCATGTTGGGTCCCGTTTCAAATCGACCCGATTTTGATACCACGTGGCAGGGGTGTCTTCAGGATGTTACCTGCCTGATTTCATGGCCAAACGACAAGTATAAGTCGCTTTTACACGATAAACGTGTTTTCAGGTAGGGGTCGATTAACACACACCGGAACCCCCAAACCTTCTCCGTTGCTCCTCATATTTTGTGTGGACATTCCCACGGGCCCTATGAAACCTTTGAACAATTTTCGACCATTTTTATTTTGGACCCCAAAACCTCCGAAAAACGTGTATATACACTACAAAACGGGCTGATCGGGAGGTCATGTCGGGTCCCGTTTCAAATCGACCCGATTTTGATATCACGTGGCTGGGGTGACTTCAGGATGTTACCTGCCTGATTTCATGGCCAAACGACAAGTATAAGTCGCTTTTACACGATAAACGTGTTTTCAGGTAAGGGTCGATTAACACACACCGGAACCTCCAAACCTTCTCCGTTGTTCCTCATATTTCGTGTGGACATTCCAACGGACCCTATGAAACCTTTGAACAATTTTCGACCATTTTTATTTTGAACCCCAAAACCTCCGAAAAACGTGTATTATACACTACAAAACGGGTTGATCGGGAGGTCATGTCGGGTCCCGTTTCAAATCGACCCGATTTTGATACCACGTGGCAGGGGTGTCTTCAGGATGTTACCTGCCTGATTTCATGGCCAAACGACAAGTATAAGTCGCTTTTACACGATAAACGTGTTTTCAGGTAGGGGTCGATTAACACACACCGGAACCCCCAAACCTTCTCCGTTGCTCCCCATATTTTGTGTGGACATTCCCACGGGCCCTATGAAACCTTTGAACAATTTTCGACCATTTTTATTTTGGACCCCAAAACCTCCGAAAAACGTGTATTATACACTACAAAACGGGCTGATCGGGAGGTCATATCGGATCCCGTTTCAAATCGACCCGATTTTGATACCACGTGGCTGGGGTGCTTTCAGGATGTTACCTGCCTGATTTCATGGCCAAACGACAAGTATAAGTCGCTTTTACACGATAAACGTGTTTTCAGGTAGGGGTCGATTAACACACACCGGAACCCCCAAACCTTCTCCGTTGCTCCTCATATTTTGTGTGGACATTCCCACGGACCCTATGAAACCTTTGAAAAAATTTTCAACCATTTTTATTTTGGACCCCAAAACCTCCGAAAAACGTGTATTATACACTACAAAACGGGCTGATCGGGAGGTCATGTCGGGTCCCGTTTCAAATCGACCCGATTTTGATACCACGTGGCTGGGGTGTCTTCAGGATGTTACCTGCCTGATTTCATGGCCAAACGACAAGTATAAGTCGCTTTTACACGATAAACGTGTTTTCAGGTAGGGGTCGATTAACACACACCGGAACCCCCAAACCTTCTCCGTTGCTCCTCATATTTTGTGTGGACATTCCCACGGGCCCTATGAAACTTTTGAACAATTTTCGACCATTTTTATTTTGGACCCCAAAACCTCCGAAAAACGTGTATTATACACTACAAAACGGGCTGATCGGGAGGTCATGTCGGGTCCCGTTTCAAATCGACCCGATTTTGATACCACGTGGCTGGGGTGACTTCAGGATGTTACCTGCCTGATTTCATGGCCAAACGACAAGTATAAGTCGCTTTTACACGATAAACGTGTTTTAAGGTAGGGGTCGATTAACACACACCGAAACCCCCAAACCTTCTCCGTTGCTCCTCATATTTTGTGTGGACATTCCCACGGGCCTTATGAAACCTTTGAACAATTTTCGACCTTTTTTATTTTGGACCCCAAAACCTCCGAAAAACGTGTATTATACACTACAAAACGGGCTGATCGGGAGGTCATGTCGGGTCCCGTTTCAAATCGACCCGATTTTGATACCACGTGGCTGGGGTGTCTTCAGGATGTTACCTGCCTGATTTCATGGCCAAACGACAAGTATAAGTCGCTTTTACACGATAAACGTGTTTTCAGGTAGGGGTCGATTAACACACACCGGAACCCCCAAACCTTCTCCGTTGCTCCCCATATTTTGTGTGGACATTCCCACGGGCCCTATGAAACCTTTGAACAATTTTCGACCATTTTTATTTTGGACCCCAAAACCTCCGATAAACGTGTATTATACACTACAAAACGGGCTGATCGGGAGGTCATGTCGGGTCCCGTTTCAAATCCACCCGATTTTGATACCACGTGGCTGGGGTGGCTTCAGGATGTTACCTGCCTGATTTCATGGCCAAACGACAAGTATAAGTCGCTTTTACACGATAAACGTGTTTTCAGGTAGGGGTCGATTAACACACACCGGAACCCCCAAACCTTCTCCGTTGCTCCTCATATTTTGTGTGGACATTCCCACGGGCCCTATGAAACCTTTGAACAATTTTCGACCATTTTTATTTTGGACCCTAAAACCTCCGAAAAACGTGTATTATACAATACAAAACGGGCTGATCAGGAGGTCATGTCGGGTCCCGTTTCAAATCGACCCGATTTTGATACCACGTGGCTGGGGTGTCTTCAGGATGTTACCTGCCTGATTTCATGGCCAAACGACAAGTATAAGTCGCTTTTACACGATAAACGTGTTTTCAGGTAGGGGTCGATTAACACACACCGGAACCCCCAAACCTTCTCCGTTGCTCCTCATATTTTGTGTGGACATTCCCACGGACCCTATGAAACCTTTGAACAATTTTCGACCATTTTTATTTTGGACCCCAAAACCTCCGAAAAACGTGTATTATACACTACAAAACGGGCTGATCGGGAGGTCATGTCGGGTCCCGTTTCAAATCGACCCAATTTTGATACCACGTGGCTGGGGTGTCTTCAGGATGTTACCTGCCTGATTTCATGGCCAAACGACAAGTATAAGTCGCTTTTACACGATAAACGTGTTTTCAGGTACGGGTCGATTAACACACACCGGAACCCTCAAACCTTCTCCGTTGCTCCTCATATTTTGTGTGGACATTCCCACGGGCCCTATGAAACCTTTGAACAATTTTCGACCATTTTTATTTTGGACCCCAAAACCTCCGAAAAACGTGTATTATACACTACAAAACGGGCTGATCGGGAGGTCATGTCGGGTCCCGTTTCAAATCGACCCGATTTTGATACCACGTTGCTGGGGTGACTTCAGGATGTTACCTGCCTGATTTCATGGCCAAACGACAAGTATAAGTCGCTTTTACACGATAAACGTGTTTTCAGGTAAGGGTCGATTAACACACACCGGAACCTCCAAACCTTCTCCGTTGTTCCTCATATTTCGTGTGGACATTCCAACGGACCCTATGAAACCTTTGAACAATTTTCGACCATTTTTATTTTGGACCTCAAAACCTCCGAAAAACGTGTATTATACACTACAAAACGGGTTGATCGGGAGGTCATGTTGGGTCCCGTTTCAAATCGACCCGATTTTGATACCACGTGGCAGGGGTGTCTTCAGGATGTTACCTGCCTGATTTCATGGCCAAACGACAAGTATAAGTCGCTTTTACACGATAAACGTGTTTTCAGGTAGGGGTCGATTAACACACACCGGAACCCCCAAACCTTCTCCGTTGCTCCTCATATTTTGTGTGGACATTCCCACGGGCCCTATGAAACCTTTGAACAATTTTCGACCATTTTTATTTTGGACCCCAAAACCTCCGAAAAACGTGTATATACACTACAAAACGGGCTGATCGGGAGGTCATGTCGGGTCCCGTTTCAAATCGACCCGATTTTGATATCACGTGGCTGGGGTGACTTCAGGATGTTACCTGCCTGATTTCATGGCCAAACGACAAGTATAAGTCGCTTTTACACGATAAACGTGTTTTCAGGTAAGGGTCGATTAACACACACCGGAACCTCCAAACCTTCTCCGTTGTTCCTCATATTTCGTGTGGACATTCCAACGGACCCTATGAAACCTTTGAACAATTTTCGACCATTTTTATTTTGAACCCCAAAACCTCCGAAAAACGTGTATTATACACTACAAAACGGGTTGATCGGGAGGTCATGTCGGGTCCCGTTTCAAATCGACCCGATTTTGATACCACGTGGCAGGGGTGTCTTCAGGATGTTACCTGCCTGATTTCATGGCCAAACGACAAGTATAAGTCGCTTTTACACGATAAACGTGTTTTCAGGTAGGGGTCGATTAACACACACCGGAACCCCCAAACCTTCTCCGTTGCTCCCCATATTTTGTGTGGACATTCCCACGGGCCCTATGAAACCTTTGAACAATTTTCGACCATTTTTATTTTGGACCCCAAAACCTCCGAAAAACGTGTATTATACACTACAAAACGGGCTGATCGGGAGGTCATATCGGATCCCGTTTCAAATCGACCCGATTTTGATACCACGTGGCTGGGGTGCTTTCAGGATGTTACCTGCCTGATTTCATGGCCAAACGACAAGTATAAGTCGCTTTTACACGATAAACGTGTTTTCAGGTAGGGGTCGATTAACACACACCGGAACCCCCAAACCTTCTCCGTTGCTCCTCATATTTTGTGTGGACATTCCCACGGACCCTATGAAACCTTTGAAAAAATTTTCAACCATTTTTATTTTGGACCCCAAAACCTCCGAAAAACGTGTATTATACACTACAAAACGGGCTGATCGGGAGGTCATGTCGGGTCCCGTTTCAAATCGACCCGATTTTGATACCACGTGGCTGGGGTGTCTTCAGGATGTTACCTGCCTGATTTCATGGCCAAACGACAAGTATAAGTCGCTTTTACACGATAAACGTGTTTTCAGGTAGGGGTCGATTAACACACACCGGAACCCCCAAACCTTCTCCGTTGCTCCTCATATTTTGTGTGGACATTCCCACGGGCCCTATGAAACTTTTGAACAATTTTCGACCATTTTTATTTTGGACCCCAAAACCTCCGAAAAACGTGTATTATACACTACAAAACGGGCTGATCGGGAGGTCATGTCGGGTCCCGTTTCAAATCGACCCGATTTTGATACCACGTGGCTGGGGTGACTTCAGGATGTTACCTGCCTGATTTCATGGCCAAACGACAAGTATAAGTCGCTTTTACACGATAAACGTGTTTTAAGGTAGGGGTCGATTAACACACACCGAAACCCCCAAACCTTCTCCGTTGCTCCTCATATTTTGTGTGGACATTCCCACGGGCCCTATGAAACCTTTGAACAATTTTCGACCTTTTTTATTTTGGACCCCAAAACCTCCGAAAAACGTGTATTATACACTACAAAACGGGCTGATCGGGAGGTCATGTCGGGTCCCGTTTCAAATCGACCCGATTTTGATACCACGTGGCTGGGGTGTCTTCAGGATGTTACCTGCCTGATTTCATGGCCAAACGACAAGTATAAGTCGCTTTTACACGATAAACGTGTTTTCAGGTAGGGGTCGATTAACACACACCGGAACCCCCAAACCTTCTCCGTTGCTCCCCATATTTTGTGTGGACATTCCCACGGGCCCTATGAAACCTTTGAACAATTTTCGACCATTTTTATTTTGGACCCCAAAACCTCCGATAAACGTGTATTATACACTACAAAACGGGCTGATCGGGAGGTCATGTCGGGTCCCGTTTCAAATCCACCCGATTTTGATACCACGTGGCTGGGGTGGCTTCAGGATGTTACCTGCCTGATTTCATGGCCAAACGACAAGTATAAGTCGCTTTTACACGATAAACGTGTTTTCAGGTAGGGGTCGATTAACACACACCGGAACCCCCAAACCTTCTCCGTTGCTCCTCATATTTTGTGTGGACATTCCCACGAACCCTATGAAACCTTTGAAAAATTTTCGACCATTTTTATTTTGGACCCCAAAACCTCCGAAAAACGTGTATTATATACACTACAAAACGGGCTGATCGGGAGGTCATGTCGGGTCCCGTTTCAAATCGACCCGATTTTGATACCACGTGGCTGGGGTGTCTTCAGGATGTTACCTGCCTGATTTCATGGCCAAACGACAAGTATAAGTCGCTTTTACACGATAAACGTGTTTTCAGGTAGGGGTCGATTAACACACACCGGATCCCCCAAACCTTCTCCGTTGCTCCTCATATTTTGTGTGGACATTCCCACGGGCCCTATGAAACCTTTGAACAATTTTCGATCATTTTTATTTTGGACCCCAAAACCTCCGAAAAACGTGTATTATACACTACAAAACGGGCTGATCGGGAGGTCATGTCGGGTCCCGTTTCAAATCGACCCGATTTTGATACCACGTGGCTGGGGTGACTTCAGGATGTTACCTGCCTGATTTCATGGCCAAACGACAAGTATAAGTCGCTTTTACACGATAAACGTGTTTTAAGGTAGGGGTCGATTAACACACACCGGAACCCCCAAACCTTCTCCGTTGCTCCTCATATTTTGTGTGGACATTCCCACGGGCCCTATGAAACCTTTGAACAATTTTCGACCTTTTTTATTTTGGACCCCAAAACCTCCGAAAAACGTGTATTATACACTACAAAACGGGCTGATCGGGAGGTCATGTCGGGTCCCGTTTCAAATCGACCCGATTTTGATACCACGTGGCTGGGGTGTCTTCAGGATGTTACCTGCCTGATTTCATGGCCAAACGACAAGTATAAGTCGCTTTTACACGATAAACGTGTTTTCAGGTAGGGGTCGATTAACACACACCGGAACCCCCAAACCTTCTCCGTTGCTCCTCATATTTTGTGTGGACATTCCCACGGGTCCTATGAAACCTTTGAACAATTTTCGACCATTTTTATTTTGGACCCCAAAACCTCCGAAAAACGTGTATTATACACTACAAAACGGGCTGATCGGGAGGTCATATCGGATCCCGTTTCAAATCGACCCGATTTTGATACCACGTGGCTGGGGTGGCTTCAGGATGTTACCTGCCTGATTTCATGGCCAAACGACAAGTATAAGTCGCTTTTACACGATAAACGTGTTTTCAGGTAGGGGTCGATTAACACACACCGGAACCCCCAAACCTTCTCCGTTGCTCCTCATATTTTGTGCGGACATTCCCACGGACCCTATGAAACCTTTGAACAATTTTCGACCATTTTTATTTTGGACCCCAAAACCTCCGAAAAACGTGTATTATACACTACAAAACGGGCTGATCGGGAGGTCATGTCGGGTCCCGTTTCAAATCCACCCGATTTTGATACCACGTGGCTGGGGTGTCTTCAGGATGTTACCTGCCTGATTTCATGGCCAAACGACAAGTATAAGTCGCTTTTACACGATAAACGTGTTTTCAGGTAGGGGTCGATTAACACACACCGGAACCCCCAAACCTTCTCCGTTGCTCCTCATATTTTGTGTGGACATTCCCACGGGCCCTATGAAACCTTTGAACAATTTTCGACCATTTTTATTTTGGACCCTAAAACCTCCGAAAAACGTGTATTATACACTACAAAACGGGCTGATCAGGAGGTCATGTCGGGTCCCGTTTCAAATCGACCCGATTTTGATACCACGTGGCTGGGGTGTCTTCAGGATGTTACCTGCCTGATTTCATGGCCAAACGACAAGTATAAGTCGCTTTTACACGATAAACGTGTTTTCAGGTAGGGGTCGATTAACACACACCGGAACCCCCAAACCTTCTCCGTTGCTCCTCATATTTTGTGTGGACATTCCCACGGACCCTATGAAACCTTTGAACAATTTCGACCATTTTTATTTTGGACCCCAAAACCTCCGAAAAACGTGTATTATACACTACAAAACGGGCTGATCAGGAGGTCATGTCGGGTCCCGTTTCAAATCGACCCGATTTTGATACCACGTGGCTGGGGTGTCTTCAGGATGTTACCTGCCTGATTTCATGGCCAAACGACAAGTATAAGTCGCTTTTACACGATAAACGTGTTTTCAGGTAGGGGTCGATTAACACACACCGGAACCCCCAAACCTTCTCCGTTGCTCCTCATATTTTGTGCGGACATTCCCACGGACCCTATGAAACCTTTGAACAATTTTCGACCATTTTTATTTTGGACCCCAAAACCTCCGAAAAACGTGTATTATACACTACAAAACGGGCTGATCGGGAGGTCATGTCGGGTCCCGTTTCAAATCGATCCGATTTTGATATCACGTGGCTGGGGTGACTTCAGGATGTTACCTGCCTGATTTCATGGCCAAACGACAAGTATAAGTCGCTTTTACACGATAAACGTGTTTTCAGGTAAGGGTCGATTAACACACACCGGAACCTCCAAACCTTCTCCGTTGTTCCTCATATTTCGTGTGGACATTCCAACGGACCCTATGAAACCTTTGAACAATTTTCGACCATTTTTATTTTGGACCCCAAAACCTCCGAAAAACGTGTATTATACACTACAAAACGGGTTGATCGGGAGGTCATGTCGGGTCCCGTTTCAAATCGACCCGATTTTGATACCACGTGGCAGGGGTGTCTTCAGGATGTTACCTGCCTGATTTCATGGCCAAACGACAAGTATAAGTCGCTTTTACACGATAAACGTGTTTTCAGGTAGGGGTCGATTAACACACACCGGAACCCCCAAACCTTCTCCGTTGCTCCCCATATTTTGTGTGGACATTCCCACGGGCCCTATGAAACCTTTGAACAATTTTCGACCATTTTTATTTTGGACCCCAAAACCTCCGAAAAACGTGTATTATACACTACAAAACGGGCTGATCGGGAGGTCATATCGGATCCCGTTTCAAATCGACCCGATTTTGATACCACGTGGCTGGGGTGCTTTCAGGATGTTACCTGCCTGATTTCATGGCCAAACGACAAGTATAAGTCGCTTTTACACGATAAACGTGTTTTCAGGTAGGGGTCGATTAACACACACCGGAACCCCCAAACCTTCTCCGTTGCTCCTCATATTTTGTGTGGACATTCCCACGAACCCTATGAAACCTTTGAAAAATTTTCGACCATTTTTATTTTGGACCCCAAAACCTCCGAAAAACGTGTATTATATACACTACAAAACGGGCTGATCGGGAGGTCATGTCGGGTCCCGTTTCAAATCGACCCGATTTTGATACCACGTGGCTGGGGTGTCTTCAGGATGTTACCTGCCTGATTTCATGGCCAAACGACAAGTATAAGTCGCTTTTACACGATAAACGTGTTTTCAGGTAGGGGTCGATTAACACACACCGGAACCCCCAAACCTTCTCCGTTGCTCCTCATATTTTGTGTGGACATTCCCACGGGCCCTATGAAACCTTTGAACAATTTTCGACCATTTTTATTTTGGACCCCAAAACCTCCGAAAAACGTGTATTATACACTACAAAACGGGCTGATCGGGAGGTCATGTCGGGTCCCGTTTCAAATCGACCCGATTTTGATACCACGTGGCTGGGGTGACTTCAGGATGTTACCTGCCTGATTTCATGGCCAAACGACAAGTATAAGTCGCTTTTACACGATAAACGTGTTTTAAGGTAGGGGTCGATTAACACACACCGGAACCCCCAAACCTTCTCCGTTGCTCCTCATATTTTGTGTGGACATTCCCACGGGCCCTATGAAAACTTTGAACAATTTTCGACCTTTTTTATTTTGGACCCCAAAACCTCCGAAAAACGTGTATTATACACTACAAAACGGGCTGATCGGGAGGTCATGTCGGGTCCCGTTTCAAATCGACCCGATTTTGATACCACGTGGCTGGGGTGTCTTCAGGATGTTACCTGCCTGATTTCATGGCCAAACGACAAGTATAAGTCGCTTTTACACGATAAACGTGTTTTCAGGTAGGGGTCGATTAACACACACCGGAACCCCCAAACCTTCTCCGTTGCTCCTCATATTTTGTGTGGACATTCCCACGGACCCTATGAAACCTTTGAACAATTTCGACCATTTTTATTTTGGACCCCAAAACCTCCGAAAAACGTGTATTATACACTACAAAACGGGCTGATCAGGAGGTCATGTCGGGTCCCGTTTCAAATCGACCCGATTTTGATACCACGTGGCTGGGGTGTCTTCAGGATGTTACCTGCCTGATTTCATGGCCAAACGACAAGTATAAGTCGCTTTTACACGATAAACGTGTTTTCAGGTAGGGGTCGATTAACACACACCGGAACCCCCAAACCTTCTCCGTTGCTCCTCATATTTTGTGCGGACATTCCCACGGACCCTATGAAACCTTTGAACAATTTTCGACCATTTTTATTTTGGACCCCAAAACCTCCGAAAAACGTGTATTATACACTACAAAACGGGCTGATCGGGAGGTCATGTCGGGTCCCGTTTCAAATCGATCCGATTTTGATATCACGTGGCTGGGGTGACTTCAGGATGTTACCTGCCTGATTTCATGGCCAAACGACAAGTATAAGTCGCTTTTACACGATAAACGTGTTTTCAGGTAAGGGTCGATTAACACACACCGGAACCTCCAAACCTTCTCCGTTGTTCCTCATATTTCGTGTGGACATTCCAACGGACCCTATGAAACCTTTGAACAATTTTCGACCATTTTTATTTTGGACCCCAAAACCTCCGAAAAACGTGTATTATACACTACAAAACGGGTTGATCGGGAGGTCATGTCGGGTCCCGTTTCAAATCGACCCGATTTTGATACCACGTGGCAGGGGTGTCTTCAGGATGTTACCTGCCTGATTTCATGGCCAAACGACAAGTATAAGTCGCTTTTACACGATAAACGTGTTTTCAGGTAGGGGTCGATTAACACACACCGGAACCCCCAAACCTTCTCCGTTGCTCCCCATATTTTGTGTGGACATTCCCACGGGCCCTATGAAACCTTTGAACAATTTTCGACCATTTTTATTTTGGACCCCAAAACCTCCGAAAAACGTGTATTATACACTACAAAACGGGCTGATCGGGAGGTCATATCGGATCCCGTTTCAAATCGACCCGATTTTGATACCACGTGGCTGGGGTGCTTTCAGGATGTTACCTGCCTGATTTCATGGCCAAACGACAAGTATAAGTCGCTTTTACACGATAAACGTGTTTTCAGGTAGGGGTCGATTAACACACACCGGAACCCCCAAACCTTCTCCGTTGCTCCTCATATTTTGTGTGGACATTCCCACGAACCCTATGAAACCTTTGAAAAATTTTCGACCATTTTTATTTTGGACCCCAAAACCTCCGAAAAACGTGTATTATATACACTACAAAACGGGCTGATCGGGAGGTCATGTCGGGTCCCGTTTCAAATCGACCCGATTTTGATACCACGTGGCTGGGGTGTCTTCAGGATGTTACCTGCCTGATTTCATGGCCAAACGACAAGTATAAGTCGCTTTTACACGATAAACGTGTTTTCAGGTAGGGGTCGATTAACACACACCGGAACCCCCAAACCTTCTCCGTTGCTCCTCATATTTTGTGCGGACATTCCCACGGACCCTATGAAACCTTTGAACAATTTTCGACCATTTTTATTTTGGACCCCAAAACCTCCGAAAAACGTGTATTATACACTACAAAACGGGCTGATCGGGAGGTCATGTCGGGTCCCGTTTCAAATCGATCCGATTTTGATATCACGTGGCTGGGGTGACTTCAGGATGTTACCTGCCTGATTTCATGGCCAAACGACAAGTATAAGTCGCTTTTACACGATAAACGTGTTTTCAGGTAAGGGTCGATTAACACACACCGGAACCTCCAAACCTTCTCCGTTGTTCCTCATATTTCGTGTGGACATTCCAACGGACCCTATGAAACCTTTGAACAATTTTCGACCATTTTTATTTTGGACCCCAAAACCTCCGAAAAACGTGTATTATACACTACAAAACGGGTTGATCGGGAGGTCATGTCGGGTCCCGTTTCAAATCGACCCGATTTTGATACCACGTGGCAGGGGTGTCTTCAGGATGTTACCTGCCTGATTTCATGGCCAAACGACAAGTATAAGTCGCTTTTACACGATAAACGTGTTTTCAGGTAGGGGTCGATTAACACACACCGGAACCCCCAAACCTTCTCCGTTGCTCCCCATATTTTGTGTGGACATTCCCACGGGCCCTATGAAACCTTTGAACAATTTTCGACCATTTTTATTTTGGACCCCAAAACCTCCGAAAAACGTGTATTATACACTACAAAACGGGCTGATCGGGAGGTCATATCGGATCCCGTTTCAAATCGACCCGATTTTGATACCACGTGGCTGGGGTGCTTTCAGGATGTTACCTGCCTGATTTCATGGCCAAACGACAAGTATAAGTCGCTTTTACACGATAAACGTGTTTTCAGGTAGGGGTCGATTAACACACACCGGAACCCCCAAACCTTCTCCGTTGCTCCTCATATTTTGTGTGGACATTCCCACGAACCCTATGAAACCTTTGAAAAATTTTCGACCATTTTTATTTTGGACCCCAAAACCTCCTAAAAACGTGTATTATATACACTACAAAACGGGCTGATCGGGAGGTCATGTCGGGTCCCGTTTCAAATCGACCCGATTTTGATACCACGTGGCTGGGGTGTCTTCAGGATGTTACCTGCCTGATTTCATGGCCAAACGACAAGTATAAGTCGCTTTTACACGATAAACGTGTTTTCAGGTAGGGGTCGATTAACACACACCGGAACCCCCAAACCTTCTCCGTTGCTCCTCATATTTTGTGTGGACATTCCCACGGGCCCTATGAAACCTTTGAACAATTTTCGACCATTTTTATTTTGGACCCCAAAACCTCCGAAAAACGTGTATTATACACTACAAAACGGGCTGATCGGGAGGTCATGTCGGGTCCCGTTTCAAATCGACCCGATTTTGATACCACGTGGCTGGGGTGACTTCAGGATGTTACCTGCCTGATTTCATGGCCAAACGACAAGTATAAGTCGCTTTTACACGATAAACGTGTTTTAAGGTAGGGGTCGATTAACACACACCGGAACCCCCAAACCTTCTCCGTTGCTCCTCATATTTTGTGTGGACATTCCCACGGGCCCTATGAAACCTTTGAACAATTTTCGACCTTTTTTATTTTGGACCCCAAAACCTCCGAAAAACGTGTATTATACACTACAAAACGGGCTGATCGGGAGGTCATGTCGGGTCCCGTTTCAAATCGACCCGATTTTGATACCACGTGGCTGGGGTGTCTTCAGGATGTTACCTGCCTGATTTCATGGCCAAACGACAAGTATAAGTCGCTTTTACACGATAAACGTGTTTTCAGGTAGGGGTCGATTAACACACACCGGAACCCCCAAACCTTCTCCGTTGCTCCCCATATTTTGTGTGGACATTCCCACGGGCCCTATGAAACCTTTGAACAATTTTCGACCATTTTTATTTTGGACCCCAAAACCTCCGATAAACGTGTATTATACACTACAAAACGGGCTGATCGGGAGGTCATGTCGGGTCCCGTTTCAAATCGACCCGATTTTGATACCACGTGGCTGGGGTGGCTTCAGGATGTTACCTGCCTGATTTCATGGCCAAACGACAAGTATAAGTCGCTTTTACACGATAAACGTGTTTTCAGGTAGGGGTCGATTAACACACACCGGAACCCCCAAACCTTCTCCGTTGCTCCTCATATTTTGTGTGGACATTCCCACGGGCCCTATGAAACCTTTGAACAATTTTCGACCATTTTTATTTTGGACCCCAAAACCTCCGAAAAACGTGTATTATACACTACAAAACGGGATGATCGGGAGGTCATGTCGGGTCCCGTTTCAAATCGACCCGATTTTAATACCACGTGGCTGGGGTGTCTTCAGGATGTTACCTGCCTGATTTCATGGCCAAACGACAAGTATAAGTCGCTTTTACACGATAAACGTGTTTTAAGGTAGGGGTCGATTAACACACACCGGAACCCCCAAACCTTCTCCGTTGCTAAACATATTTTGTGTGGACATTCCCACGGGCCCTATGAAACCTTTGAACAATTTTCGACCTTTTTTATTTTGGACCCCAAAACCTCCGAAAAACGTGTATTATACACTACAAAACGGGCTGATCGGGAGGTCATGTCGGGTCCCGTTTCAAATCGACCCGATTTTGATACCACGTGGCTGGGGTGTTACCTGCCTGATTTCATGGCCAAACGACAAGTATAAGTCGCTTTTACACGATAAACGTGTTTTAAGGTAGGGGTCGATTAACACACACCGGAACCCCCAAACCTTCTCCGTTGCTCCTCATATTTTGTGTGGACATTCCCACGGGCCCTATGAAACCTTTGAACAATTTTCGACCTTTTTTATTTTGGACCCCAAAACCTCCGAAAAACGTGTATTATACACTACAAAACGGGCTGATCGGGAGGTCATGTCGGGTCCCGTTTCAAATCGACCCAATTTTGATACCACGTGGCTGGGGTGTCTTCAGGATGTTACCTGCCTGATTTCATGGCCAAACGACAAGTATAAGTCACTTTTACACGATAAACGTGTTTTCAGGTAAGGGTCGATTAACACACACCGGAACCCCCAAACCTTCTCCGTTGCTCCTCATATTTTGTGCGGACATTCCCACGGACCCTATGAAACCTTTGAACAATTTTCGACCATTTTTATTTTGGACCCCAAAACCTCCGAAAAACGTGTATTATACACTACAAAACGGGCTGATCGGGAGGTCATGTCGGGTCCCGTTTCAAATCGATCCGATTTTGATACCACGTGGTTGGGGTGTCTTCAGGATGTTACCTGCCTGATTTCATGGCCAAACGACAAGTATAAGTAGCTTTTACACGATAAACGTGTTTTCAGGTAGGGGTCGATTAACACACACCGGAACCCCCAAACCTTCTCCGTCGCTCCTCATATTTTGTGTGGACATTCCCACGGACCCTATGAAACCTTTGAACAATTTTCGACCATTTTTATTTTGGACCCCAAAACCTCCGAAAAACGTGTATTATACACTACAAAACGGTCTGATCAGGAGGTCATGTCGGGTTCTGTTTGAAACCAACTCAATTTGGATACCATGTGACTGGGAACGACAAGTATAAGTCGCTTTTACATGATAAAAGTGTTTTCAGGTTGGGGTTGATTAACGCACATCGAAACCCCCAAACCTTCTCTGTTGCTCCTCATATTTTGTGTGGATATTTCTATAGATCTTATGAAACCTCCGAACAATTTCGGCCATATTTATATTCTCCCTCCGGTCATAAATTATTGCCATATTTCATGATTATATGTGAGGTGTATTGTAATGAAATGAAATAAATTGTTATCGGAAAGAGTACTATGTAGGTATAATGGTGCGAGTATTACTCGATTTGATTTCGGATCCCGAAAGTCATTAAAAACGTGGATAATAACCTTCAATTTCAGCTATTTTCGGAAAAAAATTGATACTGTAAACGAGGTAGGAGTCAACCATGTAAACGAGGTAGGAGTAATAAAGAATAATCAGAATTTGGCAAAAATAATAATGCATTGAGGATAGAATATCTTACACTCTCGTTCCCCATGCCTATACTCCTTAGTTGCAACTAAGGTATCGATAGAGATGGAGACGGAGATGGATTCTACTCTAAATGCAAGACACATTGAGCATACAACAACGGAGTATGAACTTACTGTGCATCAGAATCGAGTTGTTCTGCTGCCGTAAGGCTGTAATTGTATCCGAAGCTTGAATTTTACCAACCCATCAAAATTCTTCTTACTGTGTCCACAATCTGATTTCTAGCATCAGGTTTCAGCAATTGATACTCACAGTTTTCATCCAGAAGGAACCGGTACACCTCCCATTCACGGTCCGATGCTGTGTATCGCCCTATTTCAGCCTGCGTTGATGAATATTCTGCTTAGTATAAACAGTTCAATACTCCGTATACAGTAGTTATTATCGCAAAACTGACTGTCAACAAACCATATACCATTAGTATAAGGGAAATTCAGTTTTATAATATCTAAGGCATTATCTAAGGTTTTGTTCTTTCCAGCTTATTTTCGGGTTTAGCCTCATTCAATTTCGGTTCAATTGGTTTCAATCACTACAACTCAATTCAAGCTAACTTCGGTTAAGTTAAGTTAAGAATAGGGCCTAGAGACCTTGTTGAAATCAATAAGCATTATTACCGAGAAAACGCAGATGCCAAGCTTTTTAAGAGCAACTGTGCAGTCGTAGAATACTCGAGGTCTTCCTCGTCCAGATAGCTCGACTGGATTGGCCACCAATAGTTCGGTGTCCGGTCCACGATTTGCGATGAGCACGCGCAATGGATGAAGCATCTCCATTTTCAGAGATGAACACATCAAATACTCTTTCTCAGGGTCCAATATCTTTTTCCCATCCTTCTGCTGGATTAATAGGTCTATGTTACGATGCCCTTTCCCAACCACAGAGAATCGGCCATGTAATATCTGGATGGACGAAATCAAAACCATTAAAATTTCAGAAACAGCTCTTACAACAGCTCTTACAACAGTAAGCATCAAATGGTAAAGGCTAAGCATAAACCGGTAGGTTTGTCATGGTTCATCAAAGGTATTAAAAAGGGAAGAGGGTCGAACTGTAACAATTGTTAAGGTTAGCTTATCTAGCATTCTAGGGGTTAACTTATGGGTCAAAAAGAACTACGACGTGCTTAAGTAACCAACAGAAATCAACTAGCAAAGAAAATAAAAAGTAGATACCTTAACATCTTGATCATTCACAGTTCTCATGATATCATAAAAAAGACCTTTGTGATCGAGGCCATGAATCTGAAGCAGGGTGTGACTCGGGCTTAGAGAGTTATCGACATTGACAACAGCCCTTTTCAGTTTTGTCAACTCTGGACTCAACGTTTGTGTATGAGACACATTCTTTGAGTATTCAGATGCAAACAATTCTTCAGCGACGGCTGGAGATATATGCGACGTTGCTTGACGAGTTTCATAATTTGAATCCGCCAACTGAAGTTCACAGCCTATACAAGACTCGCCTAAAACACTACGTAATTGTCCGTAAGTTTCTTCTTGTCTTTGCTTGGTGTGAAGAAGAACCCTGACATGACATAGGGAACAAATAACTCATGAACTTATCCCTCAGAGGAAACAAGATCATAAGGCTTCTGTTTTTCTAAATAATGAAGTAATGTTAGTAATCTAGTACTTCCACGCAAACAGTGACCAGATACTCAATAAGTTTCATCCATGTCTCGTGCTAAGAATTTCAATTTTATGAACTAAGGCAGATGGAAAAGAACAAAAGTATTTGTCTCACACGCCAAATTCGAAGATCTATGACAAATGACACCAAGTTTTGCACACTCGCTAAAAACAGTCGCTAAGGAGACCAGAATCCTAGAGAAAATAACGCATATGGTCGAAAAATGTTCCATGGAACGGGTTATTACCAACTCTGTATAACTTAAGTTATCTCATATATGAAGCGACTTCAAATATGATTCATGTTAGCCGACCCCAAATCTTTTTTGGGTCTAAGGTTCTGCTGTAGTTGTATATTAAGCAGGAAAAAATACTCACAGGTTATCTGTGATGAAAAAGAGGTCCAGGACCTTGCCATCTGGGGTTGTCGTCACTTTTACCCTCTCAATAGTAAGCTCAAGCTCGGAGAAAACCTGGGTTACATCTAAACGAAATACAAACAAAAATTACAGTCACAACTTATGCAACCATTAACGAAACAATCATCATGATGCTGGTAATTAACTAGTCGAATAATTACCATGCAATAATCCACGTCTATCAGGGCAACAAAACCTCAACAAGTAGAGAGGGGAGGTCTTCCGGGGTGCTGGTGGTGCGTAGTAATACGACAATGAACACGACGGACAAAACAAGATGAGCCTCTCTTTTAGATTGTCCCACAAAACCGTGCGAGTACTAGAATGAGGAACCACCCACAGCAGAATGTAACACCATTTTCCATCAGTCGATACATCTGTGACACAATCACGGCAGCAATTTCAGATTTCAAATATCAACCCATTACCTCAAATAATTGTGTGCACAAACTTAAACCTAAGGACGTTAGCAATAGAGGTTTGTCAAATTGGTTTGTTCACTATTTTCGAGGTTTGCACAACAATTTTCCCCAATTCGTCGATCTTAAGACGGATATATGAACATATGCATCTTAATATTCATCTAGAGATAGAAAGTATGAAACCGGTCAAAAACGCCACCAAGCTTAGGTCTCTCTTGAGACGGATATTATAGTCTATGTATCATTATATCCGTCTTAAGCAAGAATTTGTGGATTTTCACAAAATTGTTCATTAAAACCTCCCAAAATCCAATAATAATCAACATAATAAACCAACAATAATCTCATTACGACAAATTCTAAGCAAACATCATCAAACCACCGGATCGGACCTTCGACAAATCCGACATATTCTAAATTCTACAAATTCAATTGAACTATATGCAGAATTTGAAAATCATTGCTGCAAATAATTAACCGCAGGAAAAAGTAATTGCATCACAGACTTAGACAACGGTAAAATCGGTAAAAAGAGACGAAATTATTTACCTCCTTTGGAAATATATAGGCCAAATTCGAGGATAGTACGACAAATATCAACACCAAGACCCGATTTATCCGGACAATTAACGGTAATTACCCACGGTTCTCCCTTCGTTTTCCCTTTCTCAATCAAAACGACGTCGTCTCCGTCCGTCGGTACGCCCATTTCTCTGAGTTAATTTCCGAAACGTTAACCTAACTCCGCCGCCTCCGCCGCCCACTCCGGCGGCTGTTACGGTGGAATTTCAGAAGAGAGAGAAAAGAGTAATTGAGAGGCGGGAAAATGAGGTGAAGGTAATTATGTGGGTTTTGATTGGTTTTTGTAGTGGAAAGACACGTCAGCAGATATTCTTCTACACGTGGCGTATTGTGGTTGGCTGATGGTGGGGTTACCGTTTTTTTTTACTGTCTCACGAGATACTCAAGGGGTAAATCGAAAATCTCGTGGAAAATTGTGCGCTCAATTGTTCATTTAAATATTGTGTAGATACGTGAGGCTGACTCATTATATATTATTTTATTATATTTCATTTTTTAAAGAGAAATCATACGAGATAATTCACGATAATGAAAGTAAAAATGGATTAACAAACAAGCGATATGGTTACGAACACCAAAGAAAGAGGTTATTAGAAACTTGTTCGCATCAGTCTTATATAAGACAGTTTTATACAAGAATTTGTGAACTTAATAGAACGAGTTTATTAACATTAACTTCATTTTATGAGTTTAAACAGATTTATTTCGAATTAACTGATGTAAATATAGTGAATATAGGACTCATAGGACTATAGGAGTACACAATCGCACTACACAGTACTCCCCAGTATTACTCATGTGATACAGACTCATAGTAATTTTATTGTGATAGATCTCATAATAAAATTATCGCGAAATCAGATTTTGGATCAATAATTACTTAGTAGAAATTGATGATTGAATGTGGCATCATGAAAACGTTTAATAAAAGTACATGTAGTTGGCACCAAATCAAGTTGAACCAACCAAAATTATTGCTTCGTATTGTTGCACTTTCATTGCACCTAACATTATGTGAGGTCATGAAGATCAATTATTTGTACTTGAATCAATTTGATTGACATCTACCCAAAAAAATAAATCAATTTGATTGTCATCTACCCAAAAAAAAAATCCAATTGATTGGCACATTTGGGTGCCTACCATTTATGCTATTAACCTCAAGTTAAAATTCTAACATAAGACTTCAGTGTTAAACAAGAAACCGAGTCTTGTATACGACTGTCATATGATACGACAAGAGAAAAAAAACCCGACCATTTTAGGATTAAAATTGTTCATTTTTGACATAAAATGATCAATTATACGATAAAATCGTCAATTTTTACCCTCAAATGGTTGATTTATCCTACATCTCGCGATAAGACGATAGCAAAGTGTAATTTGAATTGTTAAGATAATACATTTCAAAGAGCAAATCAACATCAAGGGATAAAACGAATGATTAAAATGAATTTGCCTTTCTATTTCTTAATATATCAAAGTTCATTACTTAACCCAAACGACAAAATTAATAATCATGGAGACAAGTAACATTGAGTATTCGAGTCCTCGACAGTCCGATTTTAAAATGCAACTTGTATTATATTATACGGAGTATCTCGTGTTATTTTAATCGTTTTAAAATGGAGACAAAGACTCGTTACTACTTGATTCAAAATTAATTAAAATCAATTGATCACGATGTATTAAAGCAAAATGGTTTAATAAAATAAAATGAATCTGTGTTGTTTTAAGTGAAGATGGATTCGGTTCAGAAAACCCGTTCTTACGGTCGAAAACTATTGCACACAAATGCAAAACAACAATCGAGCCAGTCTCGGGAAAAGATCACGCAGAGTACAAGTAATAACTTCTAGAAAAACATGGCAGGCTAACGTCGAACTCATCCAACTCACGGGTCTCAATCGACTTTTTTAATAAATTACAAAACATGGACAATAAAGGCACAATGACATTACAAAGACTCCAAAATTGAATCAGGAAAAAAGAATGCAAACACAAAAGAGGAAGAAAGCAGTTGCATTGCATACATCAGTGGGGCTCAAAATGTCCATGTTTGTCTCACGAGTAAATCTCACTTGTGACCGATACATCCATCAAAGATATATCGGGTCAAATAGGGTAGTATTTGACTCGTCACAAACAAGAATTCGACGGTCATGTTTTGTTAAGTGGGGCACAAATGACACATACAAGTAATAAATAACGACCATTCAAATCCCACAACCTCAAGTACAGGCTACGGCCAGCGAGTAATTACTAAAATACCCTTCGAAAACAACGACCTTAAACGTGAGAGTCACTACACAGTATTACACTCTATGTGGTCATTCTCAACAATCGCATGATTCACATCACAGATCGCAACAATCCAAAGTTACGAGAATCTGAGTGAAGAATACGTACCACCAAGAAGTTCAGTAAACCAGGTCGCTGTAGAAAGGTGCAAGCAAGCTAATACTCCCCATTCATAATACAATCTCCAACCTAAAACAGGCTACAGCCTATGAGTAATTACTAAACTACCCTTCAAAAACAGCGACATTAAACTTGAGTCGCACTACACAGCTACACTCTATGGGTAATTCTCAACAGTCACATCACAGGTAGCAACAATCCAAAGTTCCGAAAATCTGACTGAAGGATACGTAACACGAAGAAGATTTCAATAAACCAAGTCGCTGTCGAAAGGTGTAAGCAAGCTACTACATTCATAATACAATGTTCTTACATATGACCTCAAATTTTTTAAAGTTTGACTTTGATATAAATAAATAGATGAACCAAAATATCCTGAATTTTTTTATCAAAAATAAGAGCTAATGAATCATTTTGGAAACTGGACAACATCAAATGAAATGACACTGTATACCAGCAGATACATTAATACAATACAGCTAAAGTTTCAAACCTAACCGAAATTCCGATTGACGTATAAGTTGGCATTAATGCATTACCTTTGATGTCTCCAACAACAATAAAAAGTTAAAAACACGATTAAGAAGCCACCAATCCATTGAAATGTGAATCACCATGATTGTACAGCAGTAAAAAAATGCTTAAAATTGTATCAGATGTACTAAGAATATGAGCATCATAGTCACGAATTCAAAGAGCTTCGTGAGAAAGAAAGCACACAAAAACAACCATCTTCATTTCTAAAGATATATGTAAGCTCACAGCTTTTGTTATTCATCAGCAAAACGGACTTCCACAGAAGCAGCAGCTCTAATGCCTGAAAAACATAAGAAACAATTGAAGCAATGTCAGAAGGTGATGACAGTCAAATGACAATGATAAAGAATTGGTAAAGGGCTATGACAAATTGTTTGAGCTTCTGCAGTTATGATTCGGGTTCACAAATGACCCTCTGCTAAAGGTATAGGAAACCATCAATGTTTACATAGACTCGGCAGAAGGGTCATGCAAGTGCAATAAATTTTGATGATTAAGAAACAGGAGGGGAAATATTACAGAGGCTACGAGCTTGGGACAACGTTGCGATATTTACAGCATTTTGCCATTGCACGTGCGAAATTAAAGATTACAGATTGACACAATAGAAGTATATAGTTACTGATCAGCTCACCGACACCAATACAGCCACACCAGCATAGTTTTATAAAACTAGCAATCTAGCAATACAGCATCACGCATATCCAGAGAGGAGCACTACATTCATCGAGTCTTTAGAATTCAAACAAACAACAAATTAACAAACTCTCAATCCACACGAATACTGCAATCTGTAGTCGCATTAATCTTAACAATAATTCGTCTTCATATCGCAAAAGAAACAAATCAAGTCAACCGAAAATCAATCGGACTTCACATTCCCAATCTCACACACACGCATACATCAATCGAAATGTGAAATGTGGACTGTGTAACAACAAATATCTAGCATTCTAGATTACTTACTGTACAAAAATTAGATACAGCATCAATTCAAGCAATGTCTAGAGACGAATGCTACACTCATCTCATCTAAGTCTTTATAATTCGAATCAACTACGAAGAAAATGCGAATTCCACAGTTCCTAATCGCCAAAACTTTAATCCTAATTCATCGCCATGTCGCAACTGAAACAAATCAATCATACTTCAAATTTGAATCAACTACGAAGAAAATGCGAAATCCACAATTCATAATTCCATAAACTCTAACCCTAATTCATCGCCATGTCGTAACTGAAACAAATCAATCATACTTCGCATTTCCAATCTCACACACATATAATTCATCAAATTGCGAAATCGATTAAATAAAATGAACGAACACCAGATCTAGGGTTTGATTACAGAAAAGAAATCCTACTTACTTCTTATGCCTCTGAGCGAAGGGCGAGTTCTTCTCATCTTCCTCTACAAAACAAAAGAACGCAACAAATCAATTACAACAACAACTAAACCCTAATTGATTAAATCCCCAATTCATACGATCAAAAACGAAACAAACGAATCAAAAAGGATGAACAGATAGAATACCAGTTAAACCAAGCGACATTTTGGTGATGATTGTTCCGGTGACGGCGAATCCGACAAGGAACGGCCAGTTCCGGTTCCATTCACGCTTGAAGAAAACGGGCCACGGGTCGAATTTCCTCCATCCCATATTTTCCTGAGTTTTACGGGTATGAATGTGTGATTGATTAATGTCCGCTTAGAGGTTTGTGATGTGCTTATATATGGGTAGATGTGAGTGGGAGCCCAATTATTCTAGTAGGCCTCTTAATGATGTTGGTATAGCCCAAGTCCACTTCTCCTAAATGAAAAATATTGTAATTATCGTGGATGTTTTGGTCTGCTGGTAAAGATGGGATATCCTAGATTGTAGGGTGTCGGGTTTGATCATACGACTAAGTTATGGTCGAAGTGTTGGACAGCGGATTGACGTCGTCCGACGGAAATGATTGGTCGCTAGGGGTGCTAATCTGCTAATGGCTCGAGCACTTCTTTGATCCTTTCTTTTAGCTCGATCCTCTCTGTGCTCTCCCCGGGAATCAGTCACTCCCGATTATGTCCTAAGTGACCAGTGTAAATCACGGGATACAAAACAGATATTGATTACCCAATGGATCATGTGCGTGGTGAAAAGGTTAAGGATAATCAACACAAAATTGAAACCACATTGACTTTATAAGGCTTCGACTTACCCAACTCATAGTCACAACGAGTGTCACTTCATCACAACGACTGACCCAACAACACATCATAATAATCAAACCATCAAATATGGTTAAACCTTCCCCTATAATTAACACCGCACAAACGATCAATAACAGTCTTAGAAAAAAAATTACAGGTATAATTTTCATGAGACCATCACGTAAAAGATTTACCCGACAACGTAAAAAAAGTGTGGCTGCTGGGATTCGAGCCCAGGTCTCCACGGCCACAACGTGGAATTCTAACCACTAAACTACAGCCACTTTGGTGATTGTTAAAGCTAACTGTATCTCCTTTATATGCAAAGCATTACCTATCTCTCAATTTCATCACTTTCCCTTTTAACGATCCAGATTCAATCTTAAAACAAATCAATAATCAGAAATAAAAGTAACAAAGGAAAAAAAGTAAAAGTAGAATAATTATCCGAGGTAAAAATAGAATAATTATCCGAGTATTGAAATGCAGCAATTAATTGAGCAAAACCCGAATTCTGAGGTGGTTTCACAGTAACTAAATTTAGTCATTAAGCAATGAGAATTGAGTAAATTTCTGACCTAAAATACACATAAACCTGAAAATTGAACAACAAAGACGGAAAATCAAACGAAAATGAATCCAACAAATTTCACAGGAACAAGACATTCTCATATTAATTCTTGAAAACAAATTACTCCAATTGCGCAAATTATATGAATCTGATTAATTTCGTGACCTAAATCCACAGAAAGCTGAAAATCGAAGATAAAGATGAGACGGTTTCACGATAACTAAATTCAGTCATTAAGCAATGAGGATTGGGCAAATTACATGAATCGACTAATTTCGTGACCTAAATCTGCAGAAAACTGAAAATCGAAGATAAAGAGGGGAAAATCAAACGAAACTGAATCCAACAAATTTCACAACAACTAGACATTTTCGTATTAATTCTCGAAACCAAATTACAACAATCAACAGCTTAATAAACCCTAAAAAAACCTGATTTCGATTTCAATCGATTACAAACCCTAAACACTCGATCGAAATCAAAATCAAATCAACCACCGAAACCGTAGAGAGTTCTTCCTTGCCTCTTCAAAGCATACACAACATCCATGGCTGTAACAGTCTTCCTCCTGGCATGCTCAGTGTAAGTAACAGCATCACGGATAACATTCTCTAGAAAGATCTTGAGCACGCCACGTGTCTCCTCGTAGATGAGTCCGCTGATACGCTTGACACCGCCACGGCGGGCGAGACGGCGGATGGCGGGTTTAGTGATTCCCTGGATGTTGTCGCGGAGGACTTTACGATGTCGTTTTGCTCCTCCTTTGCCTAATCCCTTTCCTCCTTTTCCGCGGCCTGACATTTTTGGATGAAGTTCGAGCTTTTCTAAAGAGAGAAAGTAGAGAAATAGAGAGAGATGGGTGAGTGTGGTGGTTGAGAGGTGGGGTGTTTATATAGGGTGGGAGATTGGGCGTGATCCGTGTGAGAGGAAATGGAGTGATCTGGTGCGTTGATTTTGGTTAATCGACGGTTGATGTTGATGGATTGATAGAAGGCGGATTGTGATCCGTGTGTTTGGTTTAAAATTTGGCGGATTTTTTTGGTTGACCACTTGACCATTAGCTTCTTTGATTAAATACTCGTACGGAGTATTAGGGTTATCGATCAAAATCACATTATACGAGTTGAACAATTAATTAATCGAGATATAGTGATATACAAAGTCGATGCAGCAAATCTCGTGAAAGACCATCTTACGATAAGTTATCGTGAGAAACTATATCATGATAGATTCTAGTGAGAGAAAAAGCAAAGAAATATTCTTAATCGGATACTGGATCCCAATAACGATCTCCCGCCGGAGACCAATCACACTTCCACCATTGACGGTCATCCGGTAGACAATCGCACAATATCGCTCCCATCGAACCAAAAAAAAAGATAAGTTATCGTGAGAAACACTAATAGAAATAAAAAATAATACTCGTAAAAGATAACTATCTAACATGCGAGTAGTTTCACAAAAACCTTATTGTGAAATCGTGTCATACAGTAATTTGTTGAGAGTTTTTTCGTTGCACTATTTTAGGTTGCAAAGCTAATTTAAAGTGAATAAAAAGAGTGTTAACTTATTCATGATGCGACACTGTTTTTGTTTCAAACTGTAAAATCTGCAAATATAGGTAAAACATGTAGAGATTTAATCATCATATAATGCATGTATTTTACACGAAATTTCACGAAGATTAATCTGACTTCTAGGATTTTCCCATTGAACTACTTCTTTCACTCCTTTCTCAACCTCTGCTGTTTCCTTCATCAAGCAATTCATGCAAAACCCGATACCACTCAAACTCAACATCATCCGACTCTTCAGTTCTTCATTGTCCTCAGACACCTCCATCTTCTCGAAAACCTCCTTCAAATGATCGATGAATGAGACAGTGATCTTCCCGACATCTTTTTCATCCAAGTTGACGGGATTCTTTCCCGCTTTCCCCAATTCAACGTCGAATGTCTTGCCACTTTTCGCAAGATCCTTCTCGAGTACTATCAAAGACTTTATCGAAATGATTTCTTGGAAGGTTTTTGTGAACGAGCCTGTTAGTTTCCCAACTAGCTTAAGATCGCCGTTTATCTTATCCAACACGTTCTTCGATCCCAATTCTTCGAGTCTTGTAACACACTCTTCGAGAACGTAAATTCCGTGAGCCATGAAGTGTAGAAGATCAGCCATTCTTGTAACAGAATCCAGCATTTTCCTGTAGGCAGTAGCGTGAAAGGGTATAAACCAAAAACTAGGCTCAGCCTCGGCTTCAGCGACATATTTCTCGAGTTCAGTCAAATTCTGTCTGAGTTCTTTACTCCTGTGTTGAAGATCTTCCTTCGACATATCCAAAAGATCGATACAGGAGAGCGAGTGGTGCAGTGTACTGAGAGTTGTACAGAGTTGGGATTTTGCCAGGGTGACGGCTCTAGTAGGTTGCAAGAAGAGTTCTACTGTGATAGCACAGGTTAACCCGATGAATGTTTCAATGATTCGGGCCACAGCAAAGTCGCTAGGCGGGCCAAAGTTTTTTCGGCCCAAAATGAGGACGGCACCAATAGCAGCAGAGACAGCACCGGCTTGGCCGTACATTTTGCTTTGTTGAAGAAAACTTGTGAATATGAACCAAGGTAGTAGAGCCAAAAACCTTACTTGAACAAACCTCTCGAAAATAAAACATCCAAGAACTCCGTAAACATTTCCAATAACCGTCCCTTGGAATTTAACGTTAGTAACCTTGAATGTCGCCTCCCTTGCTACTGCAAGACTTATGCCTACAGGCAGGCCGGCCCAAAACCCGTTTGGTTTGCTGTAGTTTAGCCCAAAAAACACGGCTAACCCTAAGGAAAGGGAACATTTCAAGGCCGGGATTAGCCTTTTCGTGCTGGCAATGCAAGGGAAATCGGTCCAAACCTGTTTAAGAGAAAACGGTTCCGGTTGGTCTTGGTTTTGGTTTTGGTTTTGGTTTTGATTTTCAGGGGTGTTTTTATCGGGTTTGGGAGTTGATGTAGGAATCGTCATGGTTCTTGATCGAGTATGTAGTAGCTTCATACAAAACAGAAAAAAATAGGATGGTAAGTCGGTTTCATTTGACGGGGGAGTTTGAAGTGTTTGGAGGAACCTCATGGTACTTCCCGAATTAGATTCAGGTACAGTCGATGTCTCACAGGGCATGTGACTCTTTAGCTGGTCCAAGTTTTGGATAATTTGTCTTTCTAGATTACCGATCCCATCCTTCAACTGTTCATCCAGCAGCGAAAAAGACTGTGAATTGCTTAACGCAACCTCCATCCCTTTTAACGGTGTCTCTAGTTCTTGAAATCGGTCCCCTGGGTTCTTGCAGTAAGGCCTCAGAAGGCTCGTGACAAATCTCTCACAGTTCATAGTTTCCTGCACGTAAATAACATTGAGTGAATCGGAAGTTAGTAACATTCAACAAGAATTTCCGATGTTTTTTGGATTAGTTGAACTTAAGGTATGGATAAAGTTCCGCTTACTTGTCTGCCTTTGATGCATTGAAGAAACTTCTTTGCTTTAGTAGCTAACCATTTGGTTTGAGAAACCAGTGCTTGTGAAGACACACTGTCTTCTGCACAAAATGCTTTCACACAAATCTTCAGCCTTTCCGATGCGTTCTGAGCAAATAACTTGCTGTTTCTTTTGACCTGCAGCAGAAATTACATACACTTCCCTTAATATTATTACATCATGACTTACGAATTTGCCATGTTCCATACTGTGACGTAAATATGTCAGGAACTCAGGATGATGGTTTGACTTTTGAGGCGAGTTTATAAGTTTCTTGTAAAAAAAACACCCCCAAAACTCGAAGCTCAAAGTAGAAGGCACCGAGTTAGTCCGATAAAGTCATAGAAAAATGATATTCATGACTCATGAATACATATTTTAATCCGTCAGATTCAAAACCACCCTTGTGCAGTTGTGCTATATGCCTATATGAGCCTTTTCACCAAAGGCTATAACGTAAATTTACCATGCAATAAAAAAACTAACAGAAACAGTTAAAAAAATAGCATTCTGATTAGAAAACTTGAAGCTAATTGTAGAGGTCAGTCCGATAAGTCATAGAGGAATGATATTCATGTATACGGCTTGAAATCCGTCTGCATCAAAACTACCCTTGTGCTATATCAGCAATTTACCTAAGACTAAATTTTAAACTGTGCAGAAATCAAGCTGTTCACTAAGTTAACCCAAGACATACAAATTCTAAGTTCAACCATACAAGCAAAAAACTACAACATAAAAAGAAACATGTAAATTCTAACTTCTAAGTTCAACCATGCAAACAAAAACTAACACAAAAAGAAACATGTAAATTAAGTATATGTAGCAAGTTTACCTCAGAGGAAGCAAGGTAAGGGAAAGGCAGCAACAAGGCGAAAACACAAGCGAAGGCACCTAGAGCAGTACTAGCAGCAACATGAACAGGATGCATGAAAGCATCAGTTTGTTCAGCATCAATATATCCAACGACATATATAATCACAAGCTGGCCTAACGCGATCCTCTTAGCCACGATGTGGGTCCAATCAGGCAGCGCGATGAAAAAGGCTGCAATGGCTAACACCAAAGAGGTCGAGGTGGCAGTTAACATAGTAGGCCCGACAATGGAGAAACAAACAAGGGCAGGGCAAACAGTTTGTATAGTGGCATACAAAGCTTGCCAACAACCGCGCATTGTGTCTCCTAAGGTTGCATTTGTGATGATGAGTATCACCACAACATATGAGAAGGCCGGGAATGCTACTAGGTTTCTTATAGGTTCAGGGCCATAAAGTGTGGTGCACCCTACTATAATGCAAGCTATAGCTGTTCTTAAGGCCGAGTATAAGCTCGACTTCCAAATCATCAAGGTTCTATCGAATTGCTCACTTTTACTCATCATTGTCTTAGACAAAACTCTTTGGTTTGTTGTTTGTGTTGATAGTTTGAAGGAAGAGGATTGAGTAGAGAAGCAAGACAATGGGGGAGGGAAGTGTTAAGGGAATGAAGGTGAGGTATTCGTAGTAAGGAATATATATAGAATGGTTTAGTGGTAACAATCTTAGTGACATTTCCTAGTGGGATCCACTTTCTATTTGTTAACAAAATTCAGTTCCAACTTTAATTCTTCCCTCCCTCATTCCGCCTTCATATTAAACATACAGACCCTTATCCGTGTCCAACACTCGACACGAATATGAGTACAGATTTCTCAACTTTAAGTGAAAATCACGACTTTTCGATCATACAAAGTTAATGGTAAAATGGTCACTTAAACACATACCACTTACCGTCCTTTCAACAATTGGGGAAAGGGTCACTATATAACGATTTACTTTACTTACCAGGCAAGGGTTTTTACAATTAGTGCAAGACGGTTTTGTACAAGAATCGAAAAACAAATGAGATACCTAGATAATACGAGATAACATGTACGCAACGATTTACTTTAGTAACATCCAGATCGAGTACATAATAGGCAATAAACAAAACATTTGCATTTCAAGAAATGTGTAAACCGTTCTATTTGCCACCAGAAAGTGGTGTCAACAAATCAAGTATAGATAAGTCGATGCACCTATAATATACTTGCACGATCTTAACCATCATGTGGAATTGATGTTATAGAACATGATCCCATTCTCTTCAATAATGCATCAAGTGCAAAATAATTTATGTTATAACCACAGATATCCTTCCTGTAAACTGTAGAGGATTTTTTTTTCTGTTAAAAGTTTCAACATTGTCTGTATAGTTTACATAATAGGCAATGTTCTAAGTGCACCAGAATCCAGCTTTTTAACACCTCCTACAACATGCATCTTTTGCGCCAAATCTAATTTATGGCTAATGTGAAGAGCCAGTCAAGTGATACTTGGTACCATTCCACTTTTTATTCCAAGAGAAAAGTTTTCAAAATTTTCCGCGAGCATCAAAACAACAGAACTTGTTTAAAACCGTTTTATGGTCGATGATTTTTCAAAATGACAATTTAGAAACACAGCTTGAAACCTTACATTTTCACCAAGTTTAATACTAAGATTATCTTACACAATAACTAGTTCAGGCAGAGATTTCACTGTTCTATGTTACGCCGGAAACTGCTGCACTATGAATTCATGCACTAATTACTGATATTTACAGTAGACATTTAGAGACCAAGTTTTGAAATATAACTCGATGTTCCTGATACTGCAAAGATGGAAACCTGCATTATATAATACTTCCAACAACTAACAACAGCCACCAGCAGACTATGTTCTACCACAATATTATAACTTCGATATTTCAATTTGATTATATGTCGCGTGATGACACTTCAATTCACTTCATTTTTAGTGAAAAAAACTTATTTTTAAAGTGATCACGCCAGATACTTCGACATGCATCTACACATCTAAGAAATGTCTGCGTAACTTACAACCATCTTACTCATACTAAACTTGTGTTCTACGACATTATATAAGTTCGACATTTCATTTTGTTTATGTCGCGTGGTGACTGGCGACATCTCATATCTCAAGACATGTCACTTTCAAAGGTATTCACGTCTGACACTTCGACACGCCTCTACACATCTAAGACTCGTTCGAGTGACACATCACACACACCATATCTAGTTACGATAATACTCCTTTCGAGTATCTAGAATGTTACACCTTTTTATTCACATGTATTTTAATAAAAGTAGAAGCTTTCAAAGACTCGGAGAAAGTAACAGATCTATTAGTGTCTTTTCGCTTATCATTTTTTCTTAATTCTCAAAATATTCCTTTTGAAGGGTATATTAGTAGTGTTACCATACCAATGCTAAATGGTGCACCTCTAACACCAAGGAACTTATCCAAAGAAACGTATCTATAAGCATATCCACATGAACACCGGCGGATCCATGAAAAATTCTTCGCAGGGTCCTTTTAAATATATTTATGCATAACTTACGTATTTGTATTTTTTTGACACCAATATATACACAAAAATAGAGTTATTTTTTTCGGTATGTCACGATTCCAAAAACCAATATATAGATCCCCACAGGATATAGTTAAGATGTCAATTCCATAGAATATTCATACTGCGATGTAAACTTAATCAATAAACACATATCTCATTCAAGTAAATGCAGCTAGCTAATTAAATCAGTACACTAATCTATCTTATTCACAGCGCACTTGCAAGCACAAAATGGTAGAATTCACAGAAAACACAAGAGTGGATTCATCTCATCATCCACTAACATCTCATCTGTCCTTGTTGTACTTAACATTTGATCCTTTGAGAGGGAGCAAAGGTCAAAAAAGGATGATGTGATGAGGCGACGGTCCATAAATTTGTCGATTATATTACTCATCTAAAGTTGGTTAAAGCAGAAATGTGGGTCTTTTACTAATATATAAAAGAGACCCTAAATACGAAACGGGTCATATAGATAGATAATAAAAAAGAAATCTGTCTAAAAAATGGCAGAAAACTTGCCTCATTTATCTATATGGGGTAATACTCGACTGTTTAACCCTTATTACGGATACGATTGTCTTAAGGGAGACCCGAGTTTATAGACTCCAAAAGCAGAACTTGTTCCGTATATGTATGTGGGGTATTATAGACTTGTTTTTATCTATTATAGTCTTAAGACGGATATGACCGTCTTATGACGGTAAAATTAGTCTATTATTCATGAGGGTGTTTGTTTATGTCATCAAAACTTGCTAAAGACAACCATTGTGGACTAAAGGTATACGCTTATGTAATAATAAACCCCTTTCCCCACTAAAGGCATGAACAGAAAACACGCAGTTTCCCACTTTTTGGTGCGCTGACATCAAATAAAATGACAAACATTTAACAGGATTCTTCCAAAACAGCAGCAACAGCAACTCCTTGCTCATACTAAATCTTGAATCCACATAATATACTATGAGTAATATTTCATATATCATATATACTGTCAAAGTTTTTAAACTTTGACGTCAAAAATTTAAACGGGAAGAACTTAATATCACGGACGAAATAATCTCTTTAAGCAATATTCTTCCAAGACAGCAGCAACAAAGCCCCTTGCTGAGTTGCTGTCTTGCTGATACTAAATCTTGAATAATCCACAGAGTACTATATTACGAGTAATATTTCATATATCATATTTACGGTCAAAGTTTTTAAACTTTAACATCAGAAAGTTAATGGGAAGAACATAATATCACGTACGAAATAAACTCTTTAAGCCAATAATTTTGACGCAATGAAATACTACTAGACGACCCTAATGAAAATTGCATTGAAAACTTAACATTAAATTCAAAAATAATGGTACCATATTATTTAAACATGAAAAAGCAGACAAGATTTAGTACCAGTAGTTGGTGTGATGGAGTCTCAGGTTATTTGGTGGGATCCAATGTAAGAGAAGTAGTGGCTGAGTTTTGTTGGAGCCTAATAGGGTATTCTAAGTTAATGCTCTCTCCATACAATTAATTGTGCTCTCCGATTAGTCTCCTCTATGAGACCGTCTTACACCGACACGGTCTACAACTAAGAAAAAAGAAAAAAAAATACTCGTATAAACTAACAAAATAGCCACCAATATTATGAGAGGTCACAATAAGCATTTGTGAGATAGTCTCATATGATGATTTGTGCTCCCCATATGGCCATATACCAAACATGGCCAAAATATAGTGATACTCCAATAAATTGTACTTCCTCCGTATCAAAATGATCTTCCCATTTCATTATTATATCTCTCCCAATGGAATAAAAATGGGAATAACTTAGTGGTATCGATGGAGTAACCTTTTTCAAGGATTTTTATAGAGTATTTGGCATGTTACATGAATATGTTATATATACTCATCAAAATCACCATACATCGCATATCCTTAGGAAGCCAACCAATTCGTTTTCTCCTAATCCATACCCCTCATATCTTTCTCTACATCAAATTGTTTCATGATAAAAAATACTCAGTATACTCGTATTACATACGGAGTACTATAATTATATCCTAATTCCTACTATATTACAGAAGCCATCAGAGTTTTTTTTGTTTTCCCCAAAATGTCTCATGGTAAATGCTTAATGAGTACTGACATTATGTACAATAGATACGCAAAGAATGCATAGACCACCATGCAGTATACGGAGTACTACGTATATTAGCTAAGACCCAACTCTTATAAAGGGGAACACATTATATTGTGGTAACTGGTGAGCCCCAGCCACTAATAACAACTGGAAGCATTGTCATGCCAACAACCTAAAATAACAAAACGTCTACTGTTAAAAAGATATTATCCTTAGTTGCATAAAAATCTAGTTGACAGTCTTGACACAAACTTAACTTTTGATTGCCACTTATTCTGCATGTGGCTAAGAGTAGTCTAGTCGAAAATATGTGTGGTCGTTGGCCGTTGGATTAGGGTTTGCCTCTAAAAGCGATGTGGTCATTGGGTTCAAGTTTACCTCTTTCACTCAGTGTAAAAAATGTTCTTGTGATTCCCTTCACCGTATACCCGAGATAACAAATTGCCCAACTTGAAGATTGGTAAGGTAAAGCAACAATGTTCTGGCATAAGATGGTCTCAAGTAAGAATTTGTGTTAGATGGGGTGTTGATACAAGGACGAGAAAGAAAGAAACAATGGCATCTGAAAGGTCACAGTGCGGATATTTTGTGTCGAAACTAACCCATTTCATCGGAACAAATTACTCAATCAACTCTTCTAGTCCAAAAAGCAGACAGTGACTTCTACTAACAAACAACTGGATCCATATTCCATATGGTCATACCTGTCAACTTAGAATATACGGAGTACATCGGATGTAAATCACAACATCATGTCAATCTTAAAATAAAGTACTTCGTATTATAAGTTATAACTTTGTTTTACCAACCGGTAAACCACGTTAATTGTAGTAATAGAAGTATTTTTATGAGTTTCTAAGAAAATATAAACGCTATTTTTATATATGTTTTAACTTTATGCAGACACAATATAGAGAAAAAAAAAATCATTTCCCGGTGTCCTAGGATACTTAAACTAGCACATAGCTTCACCACTAGGGTTTGGGGTTTAGATTGTGAAGATCCGCCCATGCTCCTACCACTTAAGTCACGGGGAGTCGGGGAGTACGGGGACATCGTTAAAATTGTGTGATCTTACAAAGCTAACCCATGTCAGCTAGTTCAGGTAAAGTCATACTAGTAAGTGGTGATTCCCACGACCTGAGTTCGAATTTCCGTCAACAGTGGCTCCCTAGTCCCTTCACACCGAAAAAAAACAAACAAAGAATGCTAAAAACTGAAAGGCTAAATCACTTTTTCGAACTCCTAACTCAATCATCGATCAAATGAATAAAAATTTATTAGCTAAAAAGTTGCTTGATCAATTAGCCTTTATTCCCTAAGGGAGTTGGTAGAATCGGAATCTCTTCGAACAAATCCATCTATTTGACATAGCTAAGGTCTAAGAAAACATCTAAGACAGACTCTATAGCCTGACACTGTCTATGTTTGTGCACACATTCAACTTAGGCTTAAACACAACATGGTTGCGACCTTCCCCGTCTACTTACACACTATAATTGTACCAACTAAATAGCGCATTCAAATGGAAATGCGCTGTATTTTTTTCCTCCTTCCTTCCTTCTTCGAAGCTACAGTTTATTCTCAGTTTCAAGCAACCAATTCAATTAGGCTAAGGGTCTCCCAGTAAACATGCTAAAAGGAAATAACAATGTGAAACATACAAAACAGCAACACCCTAACAAACGTAAGCCTCGACCTTTGAGCAGAGCACCAAAGGCAACAACCCATTCACGGCAGCCCACTAACACATCCCAATATAGAATAGAGGTGACGTGAACAGAGATCCCCGAAAGAAAAACTACAAAATCGTATTCACGGCTAAGTGTTTTTTACAGTAAAATTTATATGACTTGAATATTAATAGAACGTTTCAGCAGCTACCTTATTCTAATCACCAACAGGCTTCTAAACAAAAAGGAGTAGCAGCTATTGACTAGCACCTTAGCATAACCTTAATGTAGAATAAGATACTAGACCACTAAATCTTACTCCGTATCAGATTTGAAGTAGTACTAGTTTATTCAAAAATCAGGTCAGCTCATCAGGTTATCTTCCAATTACATTCTTCAGTTCAATTAAAATATTTTATAAAGTGATGCTCGGAACTAAAGGTTACCATAATTGTTCCTTAGCTCGGTCGATTTGCTACAAACAACCAATCTAATGCAAATAAACAAGAGTAAAACAAGTGAACTGTAAACATTTTCAAATCACAGCTAGTCCACGCATCGTAACTAGTAAACAAACATCCTGCTCATAAAAGTGAGAAGAAAAGTGGGAGTTTTGATTACATACTGCCGAAAGAGGCCGAGGAAAGTTCCTAATATTAAGATGAAATATGTGTGACTGTTCAGATTCCGAAGGGTCATCAAACAGCAAGACATGGTTGCCCTGCAAAAAAGATAATACAAGGAAGAACAAAGTTTCAGAAAAGTAAATCCTTCTTCATTAGGAGTATTAGGAAAAGAAAATCTTATGAAGCATTCCACTAAAAGTGCAAATCTTTGTTAAATGGAACATTCAAAAGTTAATGATATGCAGGCCAAAATCAATTAATATTACTAAAAGTTTTTCAACAGATAGAGGAGCACACTTTGTCAACAAGAAAATACAAATGTGTAGCTTGTTAGAGAAATATTCAGAAAGTAATGCTAACATTTATGTTTCAACATTGATGGGCTGGAATGGTCAAGAACGCATCAATTTTTAGTGCAAGTAACTCGAGTTTACTCAGTTTACCAACCACATTTCAACAGAGGGTCCTTTTTCAACAATTCAATATGCTAGTGATGTTGAACAAGCATATGATACGGTTCAGGGACTGGTAATGAGAAGACAACTAAGTACATCAAGTGTATTGATTAGTGATTACCCTGAATCTGTTGGGAAACTCTAAGATCTAGATCTGCATCTATGTTTCACACATATTGTACAGCATAGGGTCACATCATCACATGGTTATCAGATTTACACCTCCAAATACTGATATGCACCTCTTATCTATACAAGAAACGGCAAGGTAGCGATTGCTTAGGACACGCAAATGCTATTTAGCTTTAAGAATCGGTCAATTGGATCAATAATGAAGGAATCACCTCAGTTTGGGCATACACCAACACATAAATCACCTTCTTCGTTCTTTTTCTTTAAATTATTTTTATTTGTAAAAAAATGGAGCCATGACAATAGAGACAATCAAACATGTCTAAGAGGACTGTTTAATAAGAAACACTAATAAAAGCTGTTTCACAGCAAAAGGCACCAGCTACAGAAACATTTTTTTTTTTATCATGGACACATTTGAAATGCACCTTCAAAAGAGACTAATGAATTTGAAAGATACGGCTAGAACCTAAAAAAGAAATACTGACTACTGAGTCATACACCATATCCACCAAGGTTTCTGCAATGACGGAGATGTCTAACATGTACAGAAAAGAGCAGAACAATGGACGCATATAGTAAATCAATATTTTTTCACACTCTGGCGGGCCCATGTTTTTCAAGTGACGAAATTAGGTCAATGAAAGAATTGATTATCTATGCACCAAGTACAGTTTCTGTAAGCAGTCAGCACAGAAGTGACATCCTGTTTTGAGAAAATGACTGCTGTCGAAATTCTGATTTATAATTCATATTGCTAGCTTTCAATGTATAGCTTGTTCTTAGGTAAACCTTTGAAGGAACACTTTCAGGCTTTGAAACCTATAACTCGACACTTTCAACCAAATCAAAATGTTTAAAATGAGATCCTTCTGACGATGAAATTGGCAATTGTTCAGCAGATCTACAATATAAAGTTACCTCACTCATCGAAACAAATTTGTCCTTTTTTCAGGGTCATATATTCCAGCCAAGATTGCAACAAAGACGCACAGCATTAGAATTCCAATCATGGCTGTTCTCAGTAGGTGATCAAAACTTTAATGCACATCAGCCTCAGATCTGGAACATCCCAAATCAAGATTTTCGCAACTATATCCATTGGCAATCAAGGAAGCGTCATTCAATAACTCTATAGCAGGAAAGTATGGAGTACTTGAGCTACTATGCCAATCCTCCATATGGGGATAAATTGAGAACTCCAAATTTCCAACTCAAAGTTCACCTTCTAGCTCAAGTACTCTACTGTTTAACAGAGCAATGGAAGATAAGAACCGAGATCTCCGTGCACAATCCGTTGAAGCCTCAAGTCATGAGAAGTATTATGTACGACAGGTAGAATTGAATACTTGAAAGGTCCCATACACTAGACACGAAGTAATAACATGAGAGAAGATCTTCACCATGTCTTGCGATGTAGCTCTGTCTTTAAAGGACCTATCGTCTGAGATGGGTACGAGTGTAATCCTGCAATGTACATGAAATGAAACACCATTTATGTGAATTCAAGATCATTAACGCAATTGAATACAATTCAACATCAACAATTGCTAAGTACGATCGACAATCAATAGTTCGACAAAGATAATCAAACCGACATTATGAAGTACAAGTGTACAACTGAAAGCAATATCAAAAATCACCAACAGAACGATATAATTGTTGATTTACGACATCGAAATGTAGAATACAAGCATTATGCATCATCTTTAGGTCAAGTTATTCAAATCTTCAACACGAAAAACACAATGAACTTAGAGTAATACCTAATTTTCAATGAATTCTCAACCTAAAATTTGATTTTGCAGGCAAAATTGCTCCAAAAACTACGCGAATTCCTAAGTGTATGAATTATGATCATGAATTCAAAATCATCAACGCAATTGAATGCTCGTACAATTCAACAACAATAATCACAAATTCAAACCAATGATTGCTAAGTACGATCGACAATCGATAATTCGACGAACGAAGATCAAATTTCGAACAACAACGACAAAATTAAAGACAGTATACGAAAAATCAATCGAATTAACAACGAGGAAATCGAAATTGAGGAAGGAAAAATGAATACCTAACATGAAATTCAGTAGTGAAATTTCTGCGAGATCGTTTTACTTGTCACGGTGCCAAAATCCGTTTTATTTGAAACAAGTGTATATTTATAGAGAGAGACCGTCTCACGATTACTATTACTCCGTAGATTATTTTGAGACGATTTTATATGATGATACGAGAATTAGTGAAAAAAACTCGTTAAATACTGAAATATCACGTGTTTAACCAGATCGACTTCTGTATTTGAAAAAGCAAAAGAGAAAAATTGATTTGTGTTAGTCGAGAGTTATGGTCGTCCTCGTTCATGCGTTTTGAATCGATAAACTGACTAATCGTGTTGCTTTTGTTGTCGAGATCTTTATTTTGAAAAAGAAAAACGACATCGTTTTTGGATAACGTGATTAAGAGTTAAGTTTGTCGAATAATTTCAATCAAAATGAGGGATTATATACAACCTACTATGAGTTCGGACCAAAAAAATCACGAATTCTTGTTTTAGGTGACGTTCGTTTTAAGCTTGAAAATAGAACAAAAGCAAAATATTTATCCCATTTTTAAGCTTAAAACGAATAATACCCGTTTGAAGGTAAATCAACGGCCCAAAGAAAACAAGCACGAAAAGAGCAAGAAGCACATGAAAAAGATGTCGCAAACAATAGTACGGCCAAGGCCCAAATGCATCAGCGATAAAGTCGATATAGTGCCACAAGGGCTAGCCGCAGAGGAGGCATTTGACATAAGCTAATTCGACGACAAATACATTCGTTTGTTTCCCCAATCTGTCCCTCCAAATAACTGTGAAAATAGTTGATCGGAACTTTTGTCCGACTTTTATAGGACAAGATCACATGACGTCGCCTAGATAAAACTAGATAGACCGGGCAAGAAAACGGTTTTTTTTAGGCTCGCGGGTGGGTAAATCATAGCATTTCTTGTGATTTCCTTACACACCGGCTAACTTTTTTTCTGAAACCGTCCCTATCCTCTCTCCATTCCTTCTGCAATATTCACAAAGGGACACATCACATTCACCGTTAAAATTTCATAGTAAGCGAGCAAGTACCATACAATTAAAAGTATACAACAAAGACCCCCTTCGAAGCAATCCCAGGATATGCCTAAAGTATTTAGGCTGTTATTGTGTAAGACGGTTTGACACCGTACAACAATCCCTTTGTATAAAAAGTTCACTAATTTATCAATAAGAAATGAAGTTTGTTTTCATAGAAGTGGACCGTGTCACGCGTGATACCGTCTTACACCATAATTCGTGCCTATAAGCATAACTTCACCACAAAACAAAAGCTTACAGAAATCAAAAGTACGTTGTCTATTTTCCTAGAGCAAATTCTTGTCTAAGATGGTTATATCCGTCTCAAATCTCAAACATGAAACGGATTAAACAGATTGATGGAAAAGGGGTTCATAAAATACATTAAGCATGAGGTAGTACTTGAACCATCTTAAGATATGACAGTTTTAAGGGATACCAACTGTTTTCCTAGAGGCCTGAAGACGTCTAAGCTCATGTATAGTTCAAACCATGGTTACCGAATTCACTATGAACACACCCTTATCGATTCACAATTCGCTCTCATAGAGTATTTGTTATGAGGTTCGCTCTTAAGTCTTAACGTCTCGAGAGGTACTCGAGGAAATCCGGTAACCATGGTTCAAACTTCAAACATACATTGCTTGCTTAAATTCTACTTCGCACTTAATATCCAAGTAATTAATTTATATACGCAGGAGGCGACATGAAATCGTAAAGATGAAAGCATCAGAAACCAGTAATGGCAAAGGGTAGCAAACAAATACGGAGAGCATTGAAGGATAGAACATACCGCGGCTTCAACATTCGCTGGTGATTCATCATTAGGACCAGAGAGCATTGATATTATACTGATCATTATACTCTCCACCTGATACATAAGCGATAATTTACCATCAGTACTTACTTTGTACGAGTACTTGTTTTACTTTCACATACAGTTCAAAAGTCAAAACCGATGTGGAAAAAAAAACAGTAACATATGAACACAATTATCAAAGCAATGAAGAAGCAATAGAGGATGAAGAGTCTTCGAACAAATACTTCACATATTCTTGTTTAAGATGGGCCATACCCGTTTACAACTAAATGACTAAAATGGGTCAAATGCGAAGATCTAGGAAAGGGAATGCGCTGCGCGCCCTAGCTGATAAGACAAGCCGGCTAAGGAGAGTAACGAACTAACGACTAACAAAAGTTTGTCCTTACTGTCATTATATGATATTATCTGGATCCGCTTTAGAGGTAAAACCAACATGTCCTTTATAAGTAAGACTAATTGCACAAACATTTAGAAAGAAGACCAATTCCATTCGACACCAAGGACGATTTCACATTATTGGGCATTGACACCAAATCTCAAGGCACTGAGAACTTACAGTATGGACTGGACTCCATCGTTCACTTGCAAGCTCATAACCATTTGGGTCGTCACCAGGCGGATGAAGGATCGATATGCAAACCCGACCATCCTGATAAACTGCAAATCGAACATGGCACAGAAAAATCAAAAGGATGAAATAGAGGCTCATATAAATCAGACAAGAGATAGTAGTAAGTTAGCTAACCGTTAGGATGCCATATATCTGACGTAAACCTAACTGATGGTGGACTGTTTGGATAGTTGTGCGGAAACGTCATTATTGCATTGAAAAACCCTCCTTCACTGCACAATGTAACGATTCAAATGACTGAAAAACGATCAAAAGACCCTGAATGCACCAATGGATCACTTACAACTATCGACTTTCGAGTTACCCCTAAGAGTGGCTAGTATTGATACAGATCAAACTACTGAACTTTTCAAATACAGTAAATAAATAGCAAGCGAGATCAATCCAATCGACATCATCATCACATTAACCACTACCTAAGTACCTAACCACTCCTCCACGAATGTTGAAATCGATTCAAATTAGCTCAATTACCCTCCTAACACAGTAAAGCTTTGATCTTTCCTTAAGTAATTAGTCAAAGGTAAGATTTTTAGCTCATTGAAACTCAATTTGCAGACATAATTCACATAATAACAGATCATCAAACAACAATTACCCATCAAATAACATAACAGATCAAATAAAGATGCACACTTTATACACCCACATCCGAGTCAAAATGATCTTCCCATTTGATTACGTAACTTAAACAAACACTCTGACTCGACTCAAACTCGACTCGACTAAATTAAAAGATTAGAGAATTCATACTAAAGGGTATCAGGAGGTCCAATAATTGTGACACTCCATTCAAATAAATTGTTTTCATTAACCAATCCAGCTGAGAACCCATCAACAGGGCTCTTGCACAGATCTGCAAAACCAGTGGAAAAAAACACAATCATCGAACAATTTAATTGGAACCCTAATCAAAATAATTAGGTAATTAAACTCCTCCCTTCGTCCCAATGAATTCTTTGTTTATTCCATATTAGGCCGTCTCAATGAATTGTTTGTCATATGTCAAATCATCATTGGATCTCTTCACCAAAAGCAAAAGCAAACAATTCATCGAAACGGGAGTATAAAACATGATATTAGAGAGATCAATTGTTACCTTTGAGCTGCTTTTGAAGGAGGAGTGAAGCTTGTGATGTGGAAGCCATGGGAGAAGATTGTTGAGGGATTACTGGGTTTTCTCAATTGAGCAACAAGAATATAGAATTTTAGTTGCTTGAGAATCCCTTTGCTTTCTTTCCCCTTCTCCCTGGTTAATAATAATAAACTCCACTTTTTATTGTACAATAAATATAACACTAAAGTCTCAAATAAATAGGGAGATATTTATTTGTTAAAATTCGACCAAAAAAGGAGATTTTGTTGAAGAATAATATTTGGGGTAGGGTTAGGTACAATGAACCACATAATAATTTTTTAAATCAAATAAATTGTAATTTTATTTGGAGATTAATTATTTTATTAATTTGGAAATTGAAATTATTTGTAAATCTAGTACTCATATTAAGTAATTACCAAATGCAAAATAAATTTTCACAAGATAAAAAAAAAAAAAAAAAAAGTCTTCTTTCAACTTTACTTTTTCCTTTCAAAAAAGGTTATTAAATTCGAGTTTGTCAATAAGAACTACTCATCCGTTCGAATCCAAATGATACGTTTGTTTTTTCACACTTGACAAAACATGTTTTACACTATCACTATCTTTCGTTTGCATTAACATGTCTATATTTTATGTTATAGATTGTCGGGAATATTAACAATTTTCTTGAGTTGTGAATAGTGTTCAAAAGGGAAACGTACCCTTCAAATTTATGATCAAAGAACTAAGTTCTTCCAACTTCAAGTTTACACATTCACAACTAGGTTCTTACTTTAGAATCAAGCTCTTAGAATTTTATAATAATAATAATAATTTATTTTATAAGAACTACGGAGTATGTTTTAGGTTTATTAGTACATAATTAAAAAACTTAAGGCCCGAGAAACTTGAGCCCAAAAGGCTAATCTAGCCCGCTTAGGCCGGGATTATTTTGACTCGGTCTAATTAAGCCCTCTCAAAACCAACCCATAATCACCTCTAATACTCGTACTCTTAAGCGATCATTAGGCTTGGATTGGATATAAGATCAACCGTTCCATCTCATGAATGTAATAGATGTCAGCTAATTTAAACGATAATTAGGAGAAATCGATAAGTCTCTTAGGAGATCTATCCCTCTATAACAAAATCAATGTTCTAAGAATACCAAAACATGTGCCCATATAGTTCTTTTTCGAGGTTCTTTTCTCCTGACACAAGCTTACCATTTCCAATTGTTCAGTTATTCTTCCAATAATAAATCTCCCTTGTAACAGATATATATGTGACCAGGCCTCCTACTTTCAAGAGTCTCAAGTAGTGGTTCCTTCCTCGTTTAAGGAGTATTTGTATTCTTTTACATAAAAAATTCATGGGACGGTTTTAAGTTACCTAACGATTCCAAAGAAAATCGGAGGTAGTACTTAGGTAAACAGTAAAAGTTCTAACAATATTGCTTCACCAAGTTACCGAGTTGTATTTTTACGTTTAACCAGGTTGTGTTTTGAATTGTTCGCTTAGAAAACAATTGTACCCAATGACAAAGCCCATTTTTCATGACAAGATAATGCAACAAAATAGACTAAAAACCTCTCAAAAGGCCCATACAATATTCATTACTACTACTTGCACCACACCAATCTTACAACACAGTACACAAATACCGGATCTTAGACAAAGTAAAACTACGAACAAACTATTAAAAAAAACACACATTCCTCTACCAAATCGGAATACATTATATATCCGTCTTAATACTAACCCGAGTCAAATAATCTCTTACTTGACTAGATAAGACAATTATTTTACTAAAATCCGTCTTATCTCTTCTATTTGACCGAGTCAAATATCTCTAGTGGCAGAAAATGACCTTAAGCTCACGTGGAGAAGAACAGTCATGCATGAGAGAAGGGCTATCATGAGCATACGTAAAAGTTTCAGGACAAGCATGCTTAAAAAACATGCTATAATTCGATTCTCTACATGTTTGCGGACTGTTATAATGATTCCTACAACACAACGCATCCGTATTAAACGCTTCGCACCCGGATTTACACCCCAAAACGGGTCCATTCCCACCATTTCCTCGAAACTTTAACGGGTCGGGACAAGTCGACAACAAATTCGGTTTACACCCGATGACCGGGCAGACACCTTTACCCTCGTGAGGTGTCACGGTCATAGGAAGGTTGAACCCGTCAACTAGGCTTACTTCGTAAGATGACCGGTCAGTGTGACCGTGGTGTAATGAGAACTGGGCTAGAGTTGCGGGGGTTGCGCCTCCGAGTCCGTTGCACTCTAGCCTACCCCCGCAGTCACCAGTTGCGCAACGGAATTGACCGTTGGCGTAGGTGCAGTCGGTCCGGGCCCAAATGCGCCCGGACCAGTGAGTGGTTGGGGCTCGGAAGGAGCGGTGGGTTAGAGTAGAGAGGGCGAAACCGCCTTTTTCGAGGACCGGGGCACCTGAGTTGGGTTGGATGGCTGGCCAGATTGTGAAAGGGCAGTTGTTGACTATGGTTAGGATTAGGTCACTTTGAGCTTGGGTTAGGGTTAGGATGGCTAAGAGAAGCATGAGTGCAAGAGAAGTACTTGCCATTTTGTAGTGTGGGTTTGGAAGAGCGGAGGTAAGGTTGTGTTAAATAAGTGAGAATGTGGGATGGTATTTATAGAAGGAAGTCCACTTATCTTTATCTCATATATTTGACTCGTTATAAGTTTAAGACGGATATTTTCATAATAAACAAGAATTCGTCACCATTATGAGTAACGAATACTTCCCTCTGTTTCATTGATATCTTCTCCATGTCATTTTTTAACCATTTCTTAACTAGGTGACTCACTTACTTTCCTCTCTACTTCTATATATTTTATTATTTTTTTAAGAAATATGTTATTTTAAGTGAAAAAAATCAATGAAACGGAAGGAATATCTATCTTAAATCAAAGATTTTTGAAAAAAATAAAGAAAAAAGGTCCTTTATTAAGGGTGTGAATGTGAAAAGATAGAATTTACCCCTTGATACAGTCCTTTGGTAGGGTTTCGTGTGGTACGTTACACTGAAATGTGTTGCACACTTTCTTGTGTCATGTGAGTAAATAGAGATAACGATGAGAGATGGCAAACTAGGAATGTGTAATGTGTATCACCTCTTTGAAAACCACGTTAAAAGACTAAAGAGTCTGGTTAATCAAAGGGAATCTTATAGGAGAAACACAAAACTAAAGTTTACATGACGTTACTATTGAGATATCGTCTTTCATAAAGTTAATGAGAATCCATCGTAACGTGAAAAGTTACTCATTAACATTATGAAACACCGTCTAGTCTAAGTTTACGTGTCTTGCAAAAGTGTTAGAAACAAGACTAGGTAGTCGTTATCCGAATTTCAAGGCTCTAAATATCATCATGATCATCGCGACACAACAAAGGAACGTATGGTTCCAGTGTCTTGTTCATTTCAAAAGAAGAAGAAAGCCATGAAAGGTGACAAAAGAAAAGCGAATATCAATGCAAAGATGCTGAACCAGTAAAAGAGGAGAAAAATCCAAGACAATGCATCAGTGATATAGTACCGTACGTAAAGCCCAATAAATAAAGACGTTTTTAAAAGCAAAAGCCAAGGCCGGACTTGGTCGACATACACGTTGGACACTGTAGATAAATTTTCATCTCTTGCCGTTTATAGCTTACAGACATATCAAACATTCAAATAATGGAATCTCATGAGTCATGCCTCATAAATGAACGGACTTTTTTGGATTAGAGAAAAGCGCATTATGTCGTAGCTGAAAATTAGAAGAGAGTTCTTGCTACTTAAGCTTAACACTTCTTCTCAAGAAGGTTTTTTTTGTTCAACAAAGCGTGCATTTAATCGCATTATAATATAGGGAGAAAGGGATTCGAAATTGGGACTTATAATCCACGATATCTAGTCTCAACCATTAGACCAAAACATCTTCGGTAAGAGGGGTTTTGTTTTGAAATGTAAGAAAAGAGATGTTTAGTTTCAACAAGTCTTGCTTATGACGGATATATCCGTCAAAAGCTTGCGACGGACCAAATACTACCCATGTGGTACATAAAGACAAAACATGGGTAGACATTTTGTTTTTGTCTTATCTATCCACATAAGTAATATTTGATCCGTCGCACACTTATGACAGATATGACTGTAACAAAGTAAGAATTTGTGTAGTTTCAAAGTATAGGAGAATTATTGGAGGCTATTTTCATTGATAAATAATAAGTAGATGAAGAAAGGTTTTACCGTTCTCGAGATCCTAGACGAATTCAGACTAAACAAGTTTACACACCAAAAGAAAAAATGACATGGGTCCTCTATTTTCTTTTCCCAAAAAAATTCAGGAACTATATGATCTACAGAGTATAAAGCAGTCGCATCAACTGATCAACCGATAAGGGATTGTTCTACCTTGACTAGAAGTTCCAATTTCAAACCATAGAAACATAGCAAGGTTAAAACTCATGGGGATCTAGTTTTACCGTCCTCGAGGTCCTAGACGAATTCAGACTAAACCAGCAGGGTAACTAATCAGTAAGGCAGTAAACCAAGTACAGACTACAGAGTAACTTTTTTTGCAGTAGAAGAAAGGCATGAGAGAATTCAACTTAAGAGCTGATAAGAGTTACTAACCAGTTAAAGCAGTAAACCAAGTGTTTTGTTGCAGGATAAGGGAGGAAAAACTCGTTAATCGCAATCCCGACCGAATTCAGTAGGAAATCAAAACCCACCTTCAAGAAGGTCATGAGATAATTATTCAGATGCATGAGCATAAAAGCTGATGATTCTGCAGATCAGTTTCAGTAGATTCGTTAATCGTTACTAAGTATCGGCTGAAATTTCACCCAAACGACAAATGTTAAGCACAATAATAACATATTCGAGTATGACTTATGTAACTGAGTTTGTTCTACTGCTGATCCCTAAAGAGGTTAAAGGGTGTACAAACTAAAACAGTAAAACGTAGGATAATCGATTCAGCTCCAATACAATACATTTGAGTATGTAATTGAGTTCGTTCTACTGCTGTTCCCTGAAGACAGGATAATCGATGCTGCTCCAATACCATATTCGAGTATGTAATTGAGTTCGTTATAATTTGTTTAGTGACAGATTTTACAGTTACAGTTGTACATTTCGCTATTGAAATGAATGGATGCTCTTAATAGTTACTGTGAGTTACGGAGTATGAGTTATGACCATCACAAAATGCAAATCAGAGTCCAATAAATGATCAGAAATGGGAGTCAGGGATTTCATGCACAGATACGAGACAGTTCCAATATCGTTTTCACTAGAAGAATTTTCAATGTACAAATGTTGCATACCTGATTCCATTATTGCATGCAATTGATTATTGACTGAGGATGCTGCACTGTCAATGTTGATTATATTCAACCTGTATGCATGACAAATTAACAAGTATGAAGGCACTGCACCATCGATATGCAATTAAATGCAGTTCGCTATGTATCAACAACGATAACAACAGCATTTGAAATAGCAATTCGCAAACTTAAAAATCTGTGAAAAAATACGTGGAGACGACTCTGACAATCTGCTACAAACATCATGTGTCACTTAATAGTTTCAGATTTCCGAGCACAGAATGAAAACGAGGATGCAATTTACACAAATGAACATCATCATCGAATAAGACTGTACTTCAGTAGACATGTTAAGGAAACAAATCGTTCGTTCTCAGCTCAGCTCGTAAGAACTATCACTGATCAACCGACATTGGACTGCTCGTTCTCTACAGCAATCAACTAAACTGAATGTACACTGAATGCATAATGCAGCCATTAAACATGAACAATCGCACTTAAACTAACAATAACACGAGAAAATCAAAATCGTAATCATAATTGATCATATAAGCCTCTTCAATTTGCAGCAAATCGCTGAAATCCGCATCATATTACCTAATTATGATAACAACAAAATCACGAACACCTGGCAAACGCTCATCGTAATCAAGCAGCAAAACACTGAAATCGTCATCAAATTACAACAAAATCATAGCAAACGAACGCTAATTGTAAAAAGTGAAATCATCGTGAAATTACAACAAAATCATAGCGAACGAACGCTAATCGTAAAAAGCTTCACTGAAATCATCGTCAAATTACAACAAAATCATAGCAAACAAACGCTAATCGTAAAAAGCTTCACTGAAATGAGCATCATATTACCAAATTATGATAACAACGAAATCAAGAACACCTAACAAAAGCCAAATATAATCGAGCTCGCGCAGTATCGTCATCAAATTACAACAAAATCATAGCAAACAAGCGCTAATCGTAAAGAGCTTCTTCGATTTACGGCAAATCACTGAAATGAGCATCATATTACCTAATCATTTAACAACAAAATCATGAACACCAGGCAAACGTTCATTATAATCAAGCAGAAGAACACTGAAATCATCATCAAATTACAACAAAATCATAGCAAAAAAACGATAATCGCAAAAAACTTATTCACATTGCTGAAATTCAGTATTACAATTTACAAAATCAACATAATCAGAAAACAAACCCTAACTATAATCAAACTTCTTCAAGTTCTACGGTATAATTCTAACCTAATTTTCTGAGTCTATGAAATACGGAGCAACTACACGGAAAATTTGATTATAAAGAGAGTACCTTACAATTCGACTTTAATGGCGAAAATGAACCGGAATCAAGCGCCATTTTTTGGCGCCAAAGCTAGAGCGTGAAAATAGATGGAAAAATTTTGAACTTAAAATTGTGTGATTTGTCAATGAGCTTTATGTTGGGTTATGGATTGGGTTGGGGTGGAAATGAGATGGGCTGTTCATTTGACGAGAGCCTTGGGCCCTTGGGAGACGGTTTTAATCCCGCTTGGTTTGGAGACGGTTGGCGGTGTCATGACTCATGACGGTTTTAATCCCGAGAACACGACTATTCCGAATAAAAAAGGAACAAATGTTCTCGACTTACTCCGATAACTAGTCTGTGTTTTGATTCAGGTTTACGAAGGGGAGAGGACTCGAACCAGTGACAACAACCTATTGGGCCTCCAAGGAACAACACAAGAAGAAAGTCCGATGCCAAGAACGCCCTCGAGAATTATGCACACAACATGAAGAACACCATGAAAGACGCGATTGATGAGGCAATCTCGTGGTTAGATGGAAACCAGCTTGTGGAAGTGTTTGAGGGCAGAATGAAAGAGTACGAGAATGTTTGTAACCCAATCACTGCGAAGATGTATCAGGGCGGTGATGGGCCGGGATGAATGACGATGTACCTTCGGCTAGTGGAAGTGGAGCCGGACCGAAGATCGAAGAGGTCGATTAAGCGGTTTGACAGTGTTGGAGTGGAGCTGCTTGAGTTTCAGTAACAAACTCGTACAAACGATCTATCTTCTATATGAAAGGTGTTAGACAAGACGAGTTTTAGTTAATTACAGTAAAGAACTCGAAAAAAACGAATGCATCCTGTGATGAGCAATGTACAGAAAAACCTCGGTGTTTTGCAGTCATTTATCGAACAGCGAGCAAAACTTCATTACAGGAAAGGTGAGTACATGAATAAAACTGTCTGATTACAGGAAAAAACAAATGCATCCAGATTTCTGACAAGCAATGTACAGAAAACCTTTGTTTGCAGTGATTTATCGAACAACAAGCAATATTTCATTTCAGGAAAGGCGATTACATGAATAAAATTGCCTGGTTATCATCTGTGACTGATTTTGGTTCTATAGAATCGGTATCAGGAAACATGAGTTTCAAATCAAACATCAGTTGCATTAGAATAGAACACAGAAGAGCAAGAACATCCAGGTTTCTGAAATCCAATCTACAGAAAACCCTTGTGTATAGATGGTTTCGTGCAGGTGACAGAAGACATGTTTCTCGTCACAGAAATTGTGTCATCTTGTACAGTAGTTGACAAACAGTCTTATAGGAACTGCAGAGGCTTGAACAGTGGTGTCCGACTGTCTGCAAGATAATACAAACCAAACGCTCGAGCGACAATACATTAATAACGCATTCTTACATCAGCCATAATGAGTAACATGAAAGTAAGCTATACCTGTCCTCGGTCTTCCCGTCATTTCCTGTCAAATATTCCGTTGGCTCTGCCGTTGGGTTTCCGTTCACTATTTTCATCAGAAGATTCAGAACTACGACAAGCCCAAGAACAGCTTCAGAAAGCAGGCGTGTCTTGTGCATTTCTCATTAACCATGCTTTAATCCACCATGAAATCTAGGATGAAACAATGTTTTCCTTTCCTCTGTAACAATAAAGGATCAGATCATAGGAAGAACGGATAATACGAGTGTGGTTTTGAAAAAATGAACAAATTTTGGAAAAGTTTGTGCTACGAATACTTACCTCGATCATTCTGATTAATGAGACTGCTTTTCACTCGATCATTTTCCGCCAGAGATTCCGTTTCTTTTGCTGTCGCATTTTCTCTTCATTCTTTTCAGTAAGATTGTGAGCAAGCCCGAGCGAGGGTAGCTTCCTTCATTTTAGAGGTGTTCGGCCAACATCGTGCTGCAGAAAGCAAGTGTAAAACGAAAACGAAAACGAACAACAAAGGGAAAAAAACGTTTGTGCATAACATTGCACCGTGTATAGGACGTAACAGTCTCACATGTGACGTCAATCCCTTTGTATTAACAGTCTCTATGCACTCTTCATCTTATTTTATGCATAATTGATTCGTCTCACATGTAAGAACCGTCTCATATATGCATTCTTCAGATTATGACAGAAACTCCAGGGATTTAGAAGGGAGCCGCCTCTCCGATTTCAATCCATCATAGAATCTATAATGAGTTTTTTTTTTTTCCTTCTTTTCTCCCCTCTACAAAATATAAGATCAGATAAAACTAAAGCCGGAATAAAGTATAACTAGAGATAAAAATCCGAAGTCACCATTATCTTAACAACTGAAGATAAGTCGAAGATACGAGTTTCTCTTGATAGGTGAACAAAAAGTTCAAACCTTTATGATGCAACGGAGACAGTGCCTCGACTGTGAATGTTAATGAGACAACCGAGTAAGTAACAGATTACGGAACAGAGATTTAAATAAATAATTACTGTTTCATTGCTCAGAAACATCATATACAACTACAGTCTGCATGAACTACTACTACTGCTACTACTACTACTAGAATTAAAAACATTTAGACAAGAAGATCTGACATTCAGCTTCACAGTAATGACCGGTAACACGTCATCAATCTGTCCCATATGTGTACTGCAAGAATCCTCCATCGAAGTAACAAATTTTGATGACAATTAAAATATCAGAAAGCTGAAGAAGAATAATTGGATAACCGAAAGAAATAGACACATGCTTGATGTAATAGGGTTCTTACCCGGGATTCTCCCACCTTCAACTTTCCGAGACAGGAGCAAAACCCAAACTAAAAGCTATTCAAATTCAAGATATGAAAGAAGGAGAAAAAATATATCAGGTGTATGCTTATCATCAGAAGGAAATCGCATGAGGTAAATGTCCGAATTCTACTACCTCCATCTCAATTTTATTGTTCCTACGGTTTTCATGGTAAAAAGATTTCAACTTTGACCATTATGGTTCACAAAAATATGGTTCGTGAAAATATTTTCATATAATCACGTAAAAAACATACGGAGTATAATCTGATGTCCATTGTTCCTTAAACATTTCAAATTTGATGACTAATTTCTCCAAACAATAGCATTTTTTTTCATTTACTATGTATCTCCTCCATTCAAAGCCAAAGTGCATATTTGTTTTTTGAACACTATTCCGAACTAAAGAGAATCTTCAATATTATCGACAATGTATAAGAAAAAATATAGTCACATGAGATCTAATTTCGGAGTACATTAAGAATAACAAAACTTTATAATTTTTACTAATGCAAAATGAAAGATACGGAGTAGTTGATTGGTTAAAATGTGCTTCGGCAAATGTGAAAAAGCATATGTGCACTTTGGATTTGAATAGAGGGAGTATCACTTAAAACATCGAGAATGGATTAAACTTGACACCACCTAAACATCTAAATCGAATGGATACAATATAAAATGGGATGGAGGGAGTATATCTTAAGGGTGTTATGCCAACAAATAACGATGTCAAATATGAAAAGCTCTTACTTTTGTCCATGATAAGCCTTGGTCAAGACAAGAGGAGATCATTTCCACCAAGATGGGAGCGAAGGCAAATAGGAACTTCATGTTCTTCAGGCCCCCCTCGAGGTTTGGGTACCAAAATTTCAAGAACGGTACCCGTGTTATCAAAATAAGCTTCCAATTTGGCATCATCGGGAATTCGGGATGGCAGAGGGATTTCCCTTTTGAAGTCACCAGGAGGGCAGTGCTCTGGAGACGGGTCTGTTAGCTTGAATATTCTCCCGTTCCTCTGAATATAAGGTGTGCAAGCTGTGCTTATGGATGTTACTTTGACTACGCCATGAGCTAGAGTATTCCACCAAGAAACCTTCACCTTCTGAGGATCGGCGAATGGAAGACTAATGACGATTAAGAACCCTTCCTCATCTTCGTAGATCGATTTTGCACAAGTAACTGGACCGTGTACATTCCTCATAACTCCTGAGAATTCCGTCACCCAAAGCGATTCCAACGGTTGTGCATCTACTAACTCTTGAGCTCCATCGGAATGTGAGTTAGAAGGTAGAGAATCTTCATCATGTCCTCCTTGAGTGGAGTTGTGGTTGTCCTTCCTCTTCTTACTTCCAGATGTCGAAAGATCAAACCCGTTACTCAATTGATTAGATTGTAGTGTAGACAAATTCAACACGGACCCGTTTAGCAATTTCTTTGAGGGAACATTAGAATTGTTCTTGATGGAAGGAAGCGGTTTTTCAAGCTCAAATTCCGTGCTTGGAAGGTTCCTCCATGACCCAAATTCACTAGCTTCTTGTGGAAGAGAGAAGTTAATATCTCGTCCCGTGAGTTCCATCCACCTACGCTTCTCCTCCTCATCAATACCAACAAAATTCGGTTGCCTAACCACCTCTATCCCATGAAGACATTGAGGATTAGAAAGTCCTCGATATTGTTTCCTTTGCATCTTATGAGACCGAACAAAACCCTTTTCAACGCTAAAAGGGAACAGCTTCTCCCCTTGGCGAGAATGCCCGTTCATGTAACTCCTCAACTGCATCTTCCCAAGCGCATTCTCGGGCCGTTCCTTAAAAACCCACATATACATATTCTCCATATCATGCTGAACCAAGAACGCATCCAACTGAAGATCCGACTTTTCAAACCCCGTTATCCCATTACTATCTCTCACAACCTTTCCCTTCGATTTCTCACTCAACGCAGGCTTGAAATAGAAGCTAAAGAAGAACCAAGCCCCCCAAACAGTGTCAAGCCTCTTAGCACACTTCCTTTGCCCATTCCCAATCTTCGGGACATTAACATGAGTCTCGGACTCGTAAACCTGAGTCCCTAACCCAACTTCCAATATCTCACAAGCCTCTTGAGCCCATGATTGAGGCGGAGGAGAGCTACGCTCCGCTGATAAGGGTAAGTTTATATCAGGCGGACGCGACAATATAACATGGCGATTGTTAACCTCCCTTTCCCTTTCGGCTTCTTCATGAGCTTTCGCCCTCGAGTCCATTGATAGCAATGTTGATGGATGATGATCCTCCATTGACAAGCTTGTTAAATAATCTTCCCCCATTTTTTTTTTCTTACACCTCTCAATAATGCCTCTTCTATAGCCCCTTCTATTTTTCTATTACTACCACTAAAGCAACAAATACCGATCAATCAATCAATCAATCACATATATCATCAAGTTTCAAACAAAAAACAAGAAATTTCACAGTAGTTAATCTGTCATTATACTAATCAATCAGCTCCAAAATGTACTAATCAAACAAAACTCAGAAAACCCAATTGAGTTTAGGAGTTAACATTATCGAGAAACCGTCTCTTTAGAGTTCTGGTACTATCACTAAAGCAACAAATACCAATCAATCAATCACATATATCATCAAATTTCAAACAAAAAACTAGAAATTTCACAGTAATTAATCTGTCATTAAACTAAACAATCAGCTCAAAAATGTACCCTAATCAAATCAAACCAAACCCAGAAAACCCAATTGAGTTTAGGTCTCTCACACAATATAAAACTTAACCAGTTAACATTATCGAGAAACCGTCTCTTCATTGTTTTGGTAATTACACAAGTAGTCAAACATAAAACCCTGAAAGAACTCAACTTGCTCAATAATTCACAAAAACAACAACAACCCACATACTAAAACAAGCTAATGAAGCTAATTATATAAAAATTAGAAGAAATAATAACAATTCATTCCCAAAAAAAATTGCAAAAATTGCAAATAAATAAATAAATAGAAAATAAAATAAATTACCTTGTGTGAAAAGATGAGATCTTCAACAATAATATTGAATAAAAAATTAATTTTAAAAATTTAAAAAAAAAAATGAGATGGAAGAGAGATGAGAGAGAAGGAGAAAGGGAGAAGGAAGAAGAAGAAAGAAGAGGGGAGGGAGAAACTGGAGGAGGCAACAACAGCAACTCCAATGGAGAAGCTAAAATGACGGTTTTACCCCTGACGTAACGGGGAGAGTTTCATCGGTTACGGCGTTAGATGACGTTGACGGGCTTCTTTATTTTTAGTCTTTGATATTGACCCGGATTTGAGTCCGTCTTATGAATTTACCAATTAAACTACTCTGTACAGTCGTACTTGACCCATGGTGGTGGTGGGTCGAGTCAATTCGGGTCGGGTCGGGTCTGGCTCGTTGATGGTCGGCATGACTTCGACAGCGATGGCGAGTCGGGCTAGCTTTATTTGACCGAAATCCTGTCTGGGTTGGACCAAACATGTGACGGGTCTGACGGACCGGGTTCGAGTTGGTCAGGCTAACCCGAAAATTTGACCACCCATAATAAATCGTAAAATACATATGAACTCTTGGTGTTGTTGGGTTTTTCGAATATTGCTCGTATTTTTGTTTGACGAATAATGCACTTAGTTGCATTACAATACTCAACAGGTAAGGAAATCGAACCCAAGAGTAGGCCCATTTGTGTGGGCCGGTTTAGGTGGGAAGTTTGATGAATTAAGATTGGGTTTGTGTGGGCTCATTTTTGGAAGAAGTAGGCCCACCACATCATTGTTTTGGGTTACTTTCATGTTGTTTTGTGTTTGGAAATTGGTTGGGAACCCAAGCCCAAGCCCAAGCCCATATCCAAGTCCTAGTTTTTTATTTTATTTTTTTTGCCATAAGGCCGGGGATATTCTAAAGTCTAAACCAATATAACCGTTCTATAGTATAAGACAAAACTATGATTTGTAGTGGACATCGTAGTCGGGTCGTTGAGGATGGGTCATATTGCAATTGGAGTGTTCTTGGGGTTTATGTAAGTTCGAGTTGATTGGTAACGAGTTGGAGCAGAGCGTGATTGCGAAGCTTTTGTGTTTAATTAGTCATTTTCTGGTGTGTTGTTTGAATCAACTTCACTTGAGGCCGTTTTAGACCGGGTAGAACTAGGAGTCAAGCATGGCCAAGACTGGAGAAACGGGGAGTATTATTTCACCTCTTAAACCTTAAAATAGGTCAAATATTTAGCATCTGATAATAAAGACAAAATGTGTGACATTTCCTATGCAACTTGCAATGTTATTTGGTATAGTATGTATTTGACCGTCTTGTGATTTATGACGAATGTATTACAAAGTATTACTCCTAAACCGACAAACAATGACACGATCTGAAAACATGACACGGACCCGACTAATGCTTTAGCTCATCACATGTGACTGTGAGCTGCCACTTTATGGACTTCAAACAATTTGTCATCTCCCCAACTTTCCACATTTTTTTTGCCTCGTCATACAATTGATTCCCAACTCGTAAAAACACTTTTTCTAATCATAATACAGAAGGTTCGATTCTTACTCGTGAGATAGTGCATTCATTTGAAACTCGTAAAATAAAACACTATTCCTCAAATCATAATACTCCAATAATAAGTTTCGACTCTTATTCGTGACACGTGAATTCATTAGAAACAAAAATACAATTGAAAATCAAACATTCTTACATTACATTTATCATTTTTTTTTCCAAAAAACTTCAAATTTTTCATAAGTGGTGGTCCTGGAAAAAAATAGTGGCTAGCATTAGGCTGATTAAATCAAAATCTTTTACATTTCCATAAACTATGGCCTTTCATTTCAGCTCATTTGATTTATGTTAGAAACTGTGAATCTTTTACCAGTTTAAAAAAAAAAAGTTTCCATCTTTTCATCTTATTCATTGAAGCTTTTTTTTTTTATCAGAAAGTTTGATTCTGCTGATGCAAGATAATCAACTGAGAAAACCCTTGTTTGTTAAACCAAATTCTAGTTCAAAGTTGAGATTTTTGCAGCATTTCTGTGAATTTAGTTCAGAAAAACAGTTCATCTGTATCAGAAAGTTTGGTTCTTGCATGAATGAGAAGAATCTGAGCAGATGTTTAACCAAATTCTACTTCAAAGTTGCAGAATTTTGCAGCATTTCTGTGAGTTTTTTGTTCAGATAAAAGTTCATCATCATCTTCTTCTTCATTGAAGCATTTTTTTTACTGAATGTTTGATTTTTTTTGTGCAGAAAGTTTGATTCTTTAACTGAAGTAGAAGAATTGAAGCAAAACCCTTGAATTATCAACCCAATTCCTCTTCAAAGTTCAGATTTTGCAGCATTTTTGTGAGAATTTGCAGCATTTTTTTTGTGAGAATTTGCAGCATTTTTGTGAGAATTTGCAGCATTTTTTGTGAGAATTTGCAGCATTTATGGGAGAATTTGGTTAAGAAAAGATATATTTTCATCTTCTTCATAGCACTTCATCAGAAAGTTTGATTCTTTTACTAAAGTAGAAGAGTCGGAGCAAAACCCTTGAATTATTAACCCGATTCCTCTTCAAAGTCGAGATTCTAGGAGAATTTGGTTAAAGATAAGATATATTTTCATCTTCATATCATTTCATCAGAAAGTTTGATTTTTTTTACTGAAGTAGAAGAATTGTAGCAAAACCCTTGAATTATTAACCCGATTCCTCTTCAAAGTCGAGATTTTGCAGCATTTCTGGGATAATTTGGTTGACAAAAAAGCGAAGGAAATCGTCAAAAAAAGATGACATTTTTAAGTGGATTAGGGATTGTGTTAAGCTTAGTATTTGGGTGTTTACTATTAGCACTTGTTGCGGAGCTGTATTATTTACTGTGGTGGAAGCAGCAGGTAATTACCAGCAGTAACAGTAATGTTGCGAGTAACGGGTTTCAGCAAAATTACAGTAATCAGACAAAGGAGATGTTGTATCTGTTTTGCTGTTCAACACATAATTCAACCACAATTACTGCTAATACTCCTGCTGTTAATCAGACTACTAATCCTGATTTAGAAATGGGATTAGAGAGTAACAACAAGGATTTACTGTGGAAATCCCTGGGTGAAGAAGGAGTGGAATCAGAGTTAATGAGGCTTCATAACTTAGGCGGCCCACCGAGGTTTTTGTTCACAATTAAGGAGGAAACAAAGGAAGATTTGGAGTCGGAAGACGGTAATAATAAGTCAAAGAGAGGTGAAAGAAGAAGTAGTAGTAGTAAAAGTAAAAGTTTAGGTGAACTTATTGCTGCATTTGAATCACATACACCATTCTTAAGCCCTGTTGCATCTCCTGTGAACACGGGTTTCATGTCGCCATATCGACAGTTTTCTAGTAATAGTAGTAATTGTAATTATAACAACCCTTTGTTTGAATCGTCAAGGGAAGCTGAGATGTTTAGATTGAGGTCTTGTTCTCCACCTCCAAAGTTCAAGTTTTTAAGGGATGCTGAGGAAAAACTGTGTAGAAGATTGCTTGAAGAATCTCAGAAGGGTTTGTCGGACTTTGAAGAACAGAAAGATTGTTCTTTGCATTGCCATTCGCAGGTATCTGATCGAAAGCAACCGTCTTTGCCATAGTTGTGTTGTTGATAATTGTTTTTGTTTTGGATTTCTGTATGATAGATAATCTCTTTGTTATCGATTCGGATAAGAGTCTGAATTCTGATGTTTCTTGAAAGAATGCAATGTTCTTGACTCAACAATTTTCTGCATGCATGTTAGTTGTACAGTTTCATGTGTAAATATAACATCAAAAAAAATTCTCTGAATTGATGCAATGCTACTGATAGCTGATTGTTTCCGAATTCCAGCAATAACTCCTGCACCTTTTTTTCCCGTCACTGCCACTGCTATTATGTGATGCACTGATGTTCAACATTAGAACTAACGAGTATCAGGAGCCCTAGCGCAAAGTTCAGAGAGACTGTTCAGTGTCGTTAGCGAGTAGCCACAACAGAAAACTTCTGTTTCCGTCACTGCTACTATTCTGTGATGCACCGATGTTTATCAGGAACTCTAGCGTAAAGTTCAGAGTCTGTTCACTGTCATTAGCGAGTAGCGACAACAGGAAACTTCTGTTTCCGTCACTTCCACTGTGATGCATCTGATGTTATCAGAAACTCGAGCGTGAACTGTGGAGACTGTTCACTGTCATTAGCGACAACAGAAAACTTCTGTTTCCGTCACTGCCACTATTCTGTGATGCACAACAAGTATCAGGAACTGTAGCGTAAAGTTCACTGTCATTAGCGAGTAACGACAGCAGGAAACTTCTTTTTTCCGTATTCTGTGGTGCATTGATGGCCTGATGCTTAAGCTAATCAACTTTTTAATGAATAATTGATGAGTTTTTTTCCCAATAATTGATGAGTTTTGGAAATGCATACAGCCAAGATAAGATTTGGTAGTATACTGATATAATTGAAGCAGTGCATGTGCATTCAGCATTCCTGGTTCCACACTTGTGTATCATTACTCATTATGAATACAACTTAGTAGAAAACAAGATGATTGACACACCCATTACTTCATTATTATTAGCATAGTGCCTTTATGTTGATGTTTTTGTTTAAAACCCGTCTCGACTAACTTGACCCGTTCAGACCCATTTTTCACGTAGATGTAGACCTCACACACGGGGTCGAGTGTGGACCGAGTCAGTGAATCACTGGCTTGGCTTTTACTACTACCAATATTCCAAGACATGTCATAATGCTTTCACAAGAATTTTGCCTCATTTTAAAAGCTACCCCCCACACCAACACCACTTCAAAATTTGAATGCTTTGGGGACCAATTTTGTCACCATTTCTTCCGCCTTTTTCATTAGTTACCTACGAGTATTTTTTTAGGTGTATAAACATATTATCGTTACTATCACCATCATACCCAAACAACGTACTCGTATACGATTGAGCAATTCACAAGCTTTATAATGAAAAACTGATCTCCCCGCCTATGCTATATTTTGCAGTAGCGGACTCAGGATTTAATGTTACGTTTTCAATCATAACAAAACATTAACATATAAAAGGACCGGAAAAAGTATAATCCAAAATTTTACGAACTAAACTAGCCGAATTATCAAAATTTAGATACTGGGAGTACAAGCATTAGTACTTCAAGGTTAGTAGGAGTGCAAGACAATATAAAAGCAAGCCTCAAAAGTCAGAACATGAGAGCCATGTGGTATAAGACACTCACAGAGTGGTCCAAGTGTCCAACATTCGCAGGGTCGGGTCGGGTCGGATCCCCCGCCCTTTTTACGATGATAATGTGAGACGGTCTCATTCAAAAATTGATAACCCTTTTCGGTCAAGTCGGGTTTTGGGCTGTTATCAGATCAGATTATTTGAAGTCAAATTTTGTGTCGGGCGGGTTTAAATCAAATCATTAATGATTTTCTACAAGTGACTATCGGGCAATCGGGTCGGGTCAAGTCGGATCTAGTTGTATCGGGTTCATATCATATCGCGATAACATGCCCTTTTGGATCAAGTCGGGTTCAGGTTGTTATCGGATCAGATCATTTTGAGTCAAATTATGTGTCGGGTCAGATCAAGTCGGATCCAGTTGTATCGGGTCCATATCATATTGCAATAACACACCCTTTTGGGTCAGGTCGGGTTCCCGGGTTGTTATCGGATTAGATAATCTCGAGTCAGACGATGTGTCAGATACAGTTTGGGTCGGATCATTATCAGGTCAAGTTATAATAAACCGTTTTTATTTGGATCAATCTTAATCACTTTAATGGCGGATTGAAGATTCAGCCCAAAGGCCCAAATACATCTCATCAGATTCCTTCCATCAACCCAATTCAAATTGTTCTTACGACTCTAAAGCCCAAATACACACAGATTTGTTCCTTCTCCCGAAATTTCTGCGATTTGATAATCAACCTTGCACTTCGCAATCTTCGGCAATTAGGTATTAATCTCTTGTTTTAGATTTCACTAATCATCGATTAATCTGATTTTATCTACTTATTTTCAATACAATCTTCATGTTTCAGCACAATGTTCCAGAATTAATCACTTTGATTAATCTGCTAATGTTTTTTCTGGAATTTCATGTGTATTGTTCTTGATTTTTGTTCATACCATGATGTTCTATATTCTATGTTGATTGCTTGTGATTGGTATGAATATTGGATTCGAATTTCCGTAAAATAAAGCAAACGTAAATTACGGAATCGGAGTAGTGTCCTGTGAAATTACCATAAGAAAGGGGGCAATTAATTTGGGATCGATAATACACTATTCTAAGCTAGAATCATCAATACCTTTATGTTTCGAGGCGGAATCAGTTTTGCTGTGTTTTAATGGCGTGAAAGAATGGGTGATGAAGCCATTGTTGATGTAATTTTTGAGATTTATTTTACTCAAGGTTGTAGCTAAAACCAATCACATCGTTGGGAGCTGAATTCTTGTGTGTTCAGTTATATGGATGTATGGGAGACGAGGTTATTGTTGCTGTAATTTGCGAGAATCGTGTTGATGGAGATGGTAGCTAAAAGCAATCAATTACCTTACTATCTCGTGTTGAGCCGAATTCTATATGCGTTTAGGGTTTAGGGTTTAGGGTTTAGGGTTTAGGGATGTATAGGAGACGAGGTTGTTGTTGATGTAGTTTGCGAGAATTGTCTTGATAGAGATGGTAGCTAAAAGCGATTACCTTAGTAATTCGTGTTGAGCCGAATTCTATATGGGTTTGGGGTTTAGGGATGTAGTATGGGAGACGAGGTATTGTTGATGTAATTTGCGAGGATTATCTTGATGGAGATGGTAGCTAAAAGCAATTACGGAGTACCTTACTAATTCGTGTTGAGCCGAATTCTATATGCGTTTAGGGTTTAGGGATGTAGTAATGGGAGACGAGGTTGTTGTTGATGTAATTTGCGAGAACTGTGTTGATGAAGATGGTAGCTAAAACCAAGCAACTTACGGAGTATTTTTTTTGGTGGTAATCCAAATTCTTTGTTTATGTGGTGCATGTGTTTGATGATATGCACTGTACTACGTATTCTGTACAAACGGGTCAACGGAGTTGGGTTCGGGTTGGGGGTTGGTCAGTTCAAACCGTGCCATTTTCGGGTCAGACACAATGGGGCTAAGCTCGGGTTAGGCTGGGTCATTTTAGCGATTCGTTTTCTATGATAAACGGTCAGGACGTCTGCCGTCAGGTCAGTCATGTTAGGTCAGTTAGGTTAGGTCATGTCAATCCAGGTTACTTACGGCTCACACTATGATCTTCTGTTGGATGTCGGGTGGTCAGGTCTATACGACTATACGTACTCATGCTACACTAGTCGGTATATTATCACTAATTGTGTTTCGAATATTTTCTACGAGTATTGCAGTAGAAAGCAGAAAAAGCTAAATGGGGAAGAAGGAGGGACGACTTTACATCAATCCAAAGAAGTTTGGAGCCGGAGGTAAACCATGCATGAAAGAAATGATGTCGTTCCTTACTTGCTTGCGTCTATGCCAGAACGACGATGAAAAATGCGGTCATCAGAAGCAACTCCTTAACACTTGCATTAATACTCAGGTATTAATATCAAATTTTCCGAGTTTTTTTTTCCCACTTTTATACTCGGTACTAGATTGGCAGAGGGATGACCTTTAAATCTTTAATGCTCGAAATTGGCAGAATGTTAAGGCGAAAAAACAACCTTGGGGAAGCATCAATTACCACCTGCAGAGGCTTAGTAGACTCAAGAAGTAGCTTAATCCGACCAACAGCTTTCCGTCTTTCATTGAACGCAGACGTATTTGCTTCACGTATTCTGTACTGCAGTCTGCAGATCGTTAAAGTCTTAGGTGATTTTGCTTTATGTAATCTGTACTGCAGATCGGTTTCCTATCTTTCGTGTAATCTTCGTCACATTCATGTTTAACAATGCTCCATCGCTTCTAACTGTTCGTATAAAAAGCAAACCCTTTTTGTCTCGATTATATATTTTTGTTCCTTTCGCATTTCATTGATGTACACCCGGCGGGTCTGGGTCCCGGACCCGGTCCGGGTCATTTCCGAGTTTGTTATTTTCTGTAACTTTTTTTTTAAAGGTATATCAACTCGTTTTCAATAATAACATTCGGGTCAGTTATGGGTTAGGCCGGTTCAATTTAGGTTACGCGTTAACTCGAGTATTTAATTCGGGTGATGGGTCGGGTTCTGGTCGGGTGATGGGTCCAATTGCCCTTGACAATCCGGATTATCTAATAATCCACAATCTTTGTCTCTAAAATTAATCACAAAAACTCACGTGAGACGGTCTCATACTAGCATCATATCAACGAAAGATATACAAATACTCGTAACTAAGACGACAAAAAGAATACGGTATATATGTATGTAAAGAGAGTAATTAAGCTAGGAGGCCATGGACATGGGACTGAGCCGACTCGGTCTGGGCCGGAAATTCAGTCGCGGTGGCTGTTGAGTAGACGACAATGACGGTTCCAATAACGCGCGTCTGACCGACTCCCTGTATCCTCCTCCAACGCTACTATCGATCATCTTCGTCTTCACCGTGTTGGACGACGGTGGTGGCAGGCCTGGCAGCACGGCGGTGTCTTTTTGTTTCAGTCGTTTCGCTTCGAGATTATTATTATTATTATTCTTGTGAAGACTACAGCGGAATGAACCAGGGTGTGTCGTAGGTGAGCACAGACACCTCCGTTTCTTCGTCGTCTGCTTCGTTGCAGCTTCAATTGCAATTGCAATCGCCATTGATGAAATTGAATTGAAAAAATAATGCGCCAATTTGATTTGATTTGATTTGATTTGAATTGAATTGAGAAACAAAGAAAGAAGCGGGAATGGGGATATATATAGTACTCCCTCCGATTTTTATCTATCTTCCCTATTTCCTTATTGGGCTGAAACACTCTTTCTTCCCTATTTCTATTTTGGGTCATTAACATGTGGTCTAGAATTACTCTTATATTTCTCTCTCATCCTTCTTCTCTTTTGAGCCACACATTCCTACACCTTTATTTTTCACCTAAAAATCAAATGGGAGGATAATAAAAAGGTTTATTTCATGGGAATAATACCAACTATGTGTGTGCTTCTTAAAATAATCCAAACTATACGTAATCTCATTTTAATATGAACTACGCATTCATTAATCTCGTTTTGTTATGTATGAAATTATGACTTGCTATTAAAGGTCATGGTGACTTGTTCTAACTTTCTAGGATTTTATTAGGTCCGTTGTAGTCATCGTGAAAGCCAAAATAACAATAAAAACATTTTTTTTCATAACTTCTATAAGACTAAATGGAAAAGAAATGAAAGATGAATTTTCGGAAAATTTAATTATTTTTTTCAATGGCCGAAAATGAACACGAAATGTAAATCAGAAGAAGAAGAGTTAGAGAAAGAGTTGAATAAGAAAGGTTCAACAGGTAGCCGGTCACTCATAGCAAAGCGAGGTTAATGAAGACATAGTTCGTATTAAAACGAGATTACGTATAGTTTGCATTAATTTAAGAAACATACGCATAGTTTGTATTATTCTCATGAAATAACCCTAATAAAAAATCGGAGGGAGTATATAATAATAAGTCGGTTGTTAATTTCTCAATGAAATAAGGAAAGTAATTGAGTTTTTTTTTTTAGGAAAAAGTAATTTTATTTAGGAAAGTAATTAGCTACCCCTCCGTTCCAACCATTTGTATACGTTTGCTTTATGCACGTACGTTGATATTCATTTTCTTTTGTCGATATTTTTAGCTACGTGTTATTAAAAAATTATAAAAATTTGACGTTCATAATGTACTGTATTTTATTAGATGATTTAAACAATATCTCACGTGACTATGTTTTACTCCGTAGGTATCTTATACTCATATCATTATAACACAAAAATAATAATACAATTAGGATGCAATTAGTAAATAAATATGGAGTAATAATCAGGAGATCATACGATCTCTTAATGTCGTTACAGACTGCCCTCTCACATGATCACATCGATTGTTAATTTATTTATTTTTTGTTGAATTCCCGAAGCAGGACAAAAGATTGTTATTAATTTCGGTTAAAGTGTAGTTATTGTTAGTTACTCCCTCTGTCCGGATCAATTGTTGCCTTTGATTTTGGCATAAAGACAGGAAAAAAAATGGAATGAATCAATTAATGAATGACAAGTGTACCGAATTGGATTTGTGAAAAATCAAATTGCACATCAATCCCGTTTCTTAAATGAAAATGACAACAATTGATCGAGACGAGACACCTTGAAATGGAGAGAACGAAAAAACTCAAGAGCGAAGTAATGATTTGATCTTAGAGGAACGAAAATTTTAGCAGAAACGAAAAATTTTGATCATTGATACAATGAAGAACATAAATTATACTCCTATATTGTAACATTATGCTTTTATAAAACTCGGTCAAAGTACTATCTCGAAGACTGTAAAAAGATAACAGGGTAGAACATTCCGACCCGAAGAGGATTCGACGATTCTAATAGAGTTAATCAACCTAAGTCACTTTCTTACCTGCCCTAATAACATGACTAAGATGTCATTAGGGAGATGCGAAATTACAAATGGAACTAACCATGTGCATATGTGCTTTACAATCTTTTCTAGGATTTTTTTTTTTTAAAAAATCAACGAGATTTGATTAGCGACTAAATTTTCATGTGAGACGGTTTATAGTTACTTGTATTTGTGAATTACTTATATACACCGTATAATAATGATTCCAAATCATTTACTGCCTCCGATTCTTTGGGTTTGCAACGTTTACTATTTGCACCAAAAATAAGAAAAGCAAGTGTGGGGCCACTATGAATGATGTTATTGTGAGATTAAACAATATAATAATAGAAAAAGTTAGATAGGTAAGAAGTTAGTGAATATTTTGGAATATAATAATGAAAAGTGAAGGGTATGTTAGTCATTTTATAAGAAAAATAAAGCCCAAATTGGAAATGTTGCAAACCTAATGAATTTGCCAAATATGGAATACATTGCAAACCCAAAGAATCGGAGGGAGTATTTTTTATCCTCTTTTCGTGTTTTGTGATCTTATGTCGTGTCTTCGTTCAATACATCAACTTTAAATCATTACAATAATGTATGTGTATATCTCATAAAAGCCGACGAGATGGAACACGAAAATGACAAAGAGAATCTGAATTGAATGATTATTACTCCGTACATGCTTTTATAATTTTCAGAACGCTATTACAAAATGCTAAATGCGTGTATATTAGCGTCTATTGTCCTATTCATATTATACATATAATTTGTTATAAAATTACGACAGATCTACACATCACAAACGAGAATTTAGGGTGAATTATTAACCTAAAAAAAGCTAATACTATGATAGTAGGATCTTGTAGTTGCCCTAGCTTGCATTATATTCTCCATCCAGTTGCATGCAGACTGAATTATTGCTTGCATGCTGATAATTCCAGGAGAATGGAGATTCGATTCTCATCTGTGACGTTGTGCGCTCTTCTCTTGATAAAAAAAATATACGAGTAGTAAATATTTAATAAAATAATTTTAATTTGGCTTGGGTGTTTTAAGTTAGCAGCAGAGAGAAAGAGAAAGGAACTGGTCCAACTTATGTAAAAGCAATAAAATGCAAACTCCAAGATTCATCTTCTTTCACTTTTTAGTCCATAGACTCACCCATTCATGCTTTCTTATTTACTGTATAAAATTATTGTGTAATTATCATTATAACTTCACTGTTCTGATACACACAATCTACCATCTACCGTATAGAGAATATCGTATTATTACGGATCATGACTTCATGATCGAGTATAGTAATATGATATTCTCTATCAAGCTAAGTTATCTGATCTTAGGGCACAAAATTATAAGTAAAGAGAAATTCTGATTTGTGATGATATTATCCATCATAATTCGTAAATGATAAGACGGGTCAAGTACTTATATATCAAATGATAATGACAAGAGATAATTCTAAAGCTTGTCCCATATAACACTAGAAAATACTCCCTCCGATTCTTTAGATTCGCAACGTATTCCATATTTGGCAAATTCATTAGGTTTGCAACATTTCTATAATAGGTAGGTTTTTGTTTGGGTTAACTTTTTACTTTATTGGTGAGACCCACCATCTCTCCTCACAACCTTATTATTTGTGCAAATTGTAAACGTTGCGAATCTAAAGAATCGGAGGGAGTATATAATAGATACCTCTTATCCAGATTTCAGACAATGATAACATTCATTCATGGTTTGAAATCAAACTTGAATTGTACATAGTAGATTCATTGTGAAAAGAAGTTTTACGAAAAAAGCTCAGCATAGAAAAATAATATATGAGTGACTTGAAGAAAAATAATGTTAAAGTAGTTTAACCTGTGAAAATTCAAATATTACCATTGATCTGGATGAAAGACCGCATTTTATAGTATTATTATATTCTATGGAATTTAACCCTACAAACTTTAATTTGGTAAAGTGCAAACATTGCTATAATTAGGAGAGTAGAGAGTAGAGAGTGTTATTAGCATAATAATATATATACTTATAAGAATCCAAGGCCCCATGCATGCATGGATCATGAATCATCATCATCATCATCATGAACTTTGAAAACTTAATAACTAAGTATATTGTCATGTCACCCTTTTTATTACATTACATGCATATCGGATTCTCATTTCATAATTAATGAATCATGCAATCGGGTACAATCATACCAGCACTAATAATGCATTCGATTCCAATATTTAAAGGTTCCGTGTAAAACCGCTTCACTAACAGTATACATTTATTATTTCCATCATTATATTGCTCGATCATGAAGTCATCGATCGTATAATATTTGCGGATGTCATCAACTTGATTGTTTAGACGATAAGATTATGAGAGATAATGGTGATCGTGATCTGAAGTTCAAATTCCATCCGTTAGTATCAAATCACCTAGCTAGCTAACTAGTTTCGTATATATATATAACTCTTCTTATACCAAAAGTAATTAAGCAATAAGTAAAGTCATACGAAATACTACGAAACAAAGTAATTACATGAATTTAAGGGATTTTTTTCGTCTTACTATATACAGAGTAAAAAATAATACGGAGCATACTTCATATCAAATACTCGTCTACAATAAGTGGATAACTATTAAGACTACTACAGTACATATTATACGTACAAGTTATATATATATAAACCCTAAGCTAGATGACATCATTCTTATTATTACCAAATTATGACATTTTGTCTAAAACTATATGTACAAAATCCGTACAACTTTCTAGGGTTTCAGTTTTCTGAGTATATAATGCCAAGGGGATCGGATATTCTTCTATCAAGAACAAATTAGTAATAGATCGAAAAGCCCTTTGTGTACCTCACGATTTCCGAGTTAATACCGTAATAATGTGATAAAAGCAGAATGTTCGAGAACTAAGAAAAGCCCTGGCTTTGCTTGATTGTACGTGTCCTCTATTCATATCATATGTTATTTGATCCGTCCTAATAATATTAATGACTTATTACATACATGAGAATGAAGAGATCGAGCACCACAACAGACACGTAAATTTCAATCAATTTCATGCAATACTAGATAATGCAAGATATACAAACTTAATTAATTAATCCACCTCAAATCTTTGGAATTAAAGTTTCTACATACCTTTTAAAATATATATATATATATATATAAAACCAGTATTTTAATAAAAGCAGAAATTTCCAGATATTAAAAGCGAGTAAAAGTTCGAAAATAAAAAGATAGATGGGTTTGACGGTCTGTATACTCTATACTCTGGGGGATATTCACGAGACCGTTAATGAGAGATCGTGATCTCTTCTTTCTAAGTTTTTGTGACGATACTCTATTGTTATACAAAATCAATTCAATATTGTAATAATAAATCATGATAATAAATAGATGAATGTAATAAAGAATTCACAAATTATACTATACAACCGTTGTACCGTACGACGGACCTAATTTATGGTAAAAAGTTACCACTTTAAGTTGCAAACTTTTACTACTGTCGCACCGTACAACGGTTGTACACAATAATTACTGAAATTCACAAAGGATACTCATAATTGAAAAGAAAAAGACAATTATAAGTAATTAAAGAAGAGATTTATTTAACAAATAAATAAAGAAGAAATCCATTAAGTTGATAATAGATAGAACTCAACCTATATATGAGTTTTGGATTCTAATTAATAAACTCTTAATTACACACACCTCACAATCAAATACATTGAAATAAAATTAACTAAATAACATAATCTCAATAACTAACAAAATAGAAAATCAAGAAGAACAATGAGATTAATTAAGAGCTAGCATAGCATTTCTAAACCCTAGCTAGCCATCAAATTTGATCGATCTCCATCTTGATTAATTAGCCACTTCTGATACTCCCTCCGTTCCAGTCAATTGGTAAACACAGCATTTCAGATCAAGTCAGCAGACAAAAGTCGATGAATAGGCCAGGGTTAATCATCGACTGAAATAGAGGGACGGAACTATATTGTCTTCATCACTTTCCCCCGAGAATAATCAGAGTTCCTAATTATTAGCTAATTAAGAGACTAGAATGAACGATTTCACTTGATGAGATCGAGTTACCAACAATTTTTCATAAAAGATGACTTGTGGAAGACGGGTTAAGGCCGGTCGACATGTCGGTCCACATGCTAGTATTAGTATTATTATTATTATTGTTATTGTTGTTGTTGTTACTAGCATGATCAACTACATTTTCCATATCATTAACTCCCCAATTAAACTGATGATTATTACTACTATTATTATTACTATTATTACGATTAATTACGTCGTGATTATCTCTTGCTATAATCATCATTTGATTTGCTAGACTATTAAGCCTTTGATTACCTTCCATCTTATTCGCTAATGGCGTCATTAGCCTCGTACTCAAACCCTTTGACATACCGTCATTAGCATTAATAACATTAGCATTACCGTGTTGTTGTTGTTGTTGTTGTTGTTGTTGTTGTTGTTGAAGCTGGTGATGATGATCTTGACGGTCATCTTCATTGGTGACGGAATTATTATGAAGTTGATGAACTTGTTGTCGAAATGAACTCGAGTACAATCCTCCAGCTGATGCTGAAGATCCCGGAATTTCAAAACCTTCTAAGAAGTTCGGAAATTGAACTCCTCCTCCTCCTCCCGTACTACTACCTAATCCTCCTATTTCAGCAGGATTATTAGTATTATTATTATACATGGGCCCGCCATCAAAGGCCAGACCCATGTTATTCTGTAAAGATGTCAGAAATGACATGTTGTTGTTGTTGTTATTAATATTAATATTAGCATTAGTATTAGTATTAATGAGGGAATTGATATCTATCCCACCACCTCGGGCCTGAGCCCTGAGGTGGTCAGTCAACCTAACCATGGTTGACGGAGCTGAAGTCATCAAAGACGATGACTTTGATGATGAAGGGGACGACTTAGAAGAAGAAGAAGACGATCCCCTCTTGTTCCTGCGGCAACCCCCGCCGACAGGGACATTCCTGAGGGCCCCATTGTGAGTCCAGTACCGACGACACGTCTTGCAGAAGTGACGTGGCTGAAGGAGACTGTAGTTGTTGAAGTAGCAGAATTTGGTGTTAGAGGAGTCACACCTTGGGCACTTGAGTGGGGCCGGTGGCGGGATTTTCAGCTGCCTGGCTTGCTCCGCCATTGACATGGGCCGGATTTGTTGTTGACCCGGCCCAACAAGCTGTTGTGGTTGTGGTTGTGGTTGCGGTATTTGATTTGGTAGCGGAATAATGAGTTGGTGTTGATTATGATCATGTTGTTGTTGTTGTTGTTGATTATTGATTAGGGGATTTTGAAGTTGTTGATTAGGGTGCTGCAATAATAATAATGATAATCAAGTTTACATCAAATTCGAAAGTTATTAAATGCTTAAATACAACCCTAACATTATAAGAAAAAAAAAACATAAAGTTAAGAATTTCTTATAAATGTATAAGAAATGAAAAATAATAAACTCTATATCTTTATAAATGAATATAAATTAGATAGAACATAAGTATATACCTATATATACAATTATATCACACATATAAGCAGATAAACCAATCAGTTTCCGTTAAAACTGTTCTACGACGTATTATATACTAGGTTAATAATCAGAAAACAAAACAATTAGAGTACTAGGGATAATTATATTAAGCAATAATTATTATTTTTTTGTTCATGTCATTATAATATCCTGAATTTTTAGTAATTTATTGCTAGGGTTTAGTTATAGATTTATAATAGTACAAGGGAATTGAAACAAATTAAATGAAACATATATATATATATATATATACACAAATTAAAGTATAAGTTGAGCAAAGATATAAAGCAAGCAAAAAAAACATGGTAGCTTAGCTTGAATCAACTTTGTGAATTAAGTATATTCAGATTTCATAAAATTAAAGGTATAAAGAAGATTTAGAATAATAAAAGTGAATAATAATACCTTTAATTTACTTCTCTTTTCAAAATTTATTTTTTTATATATTCCACGAGAATAAAGAAAAGATTAATAAAAATAAAATTAATTACCTGTTGCCAATTAGGAGGATCTAAATAAGGCGGAATTGAAGAGAAAACCATGGTTGATGGATGTCCTTTAAATTAAGGGTATATTTTGTGATATCTTTAAAATTAATTTCTTTATTTTAATTATTTTTATTTTGGTTGTAGGATGTTATTCTTTTCTTTTTATAAAAGGTTGAAGGGCTAATAAGAAGCTAATAGTAGTAGTAGTGATGAAGGTGGGTTCTTTGGAGATATGGTGGAGAATCAAAGTAAGTGAGAAGATTTAAAGATAGAAATGTAGGAAAGAAAAGCAAAGAGATGATGGAAAGGGAGAGGTGTATGTAGGTGTGTGTTGTGTTATTGAATTGAGGGTGTAATGGAATGTGTAGTATTGTGTAGTGTGTTTTGCCCTTTTTATTCTCTCTTCTTTCTCTACCATCCTTTTTGTTTTATTATAAAAATTAGGGTTTCATCATCATTCTCTTCAAAAAAAAAAAAAAATTAATTTTTTTTTAAAAAATTTAAAAATTGATTGTATTATATTTGATGTAGTGGGCTAAGTAACTTAATGGTGAAGCTTTTTAGTGGTGTTATATATGTATATGTAGGAATATAGTTTAGGCATAGTGGCGGAGCCAGCACTACAAAAAATCATCACTTATGTCACGGAAATTTGCATGGATGATCAGAAAGAAAAGTGTACCTTGATGATAGGAGTACTACTTTCAATTATGTTAAGCATCAGTCATAAGCTCATAAATATGACCTCTTCAATCAATCTGCGGTGTTTTAAATAGTCTAGCCACGGGAACTTGATACTTGCGCCACGAATTATTCTTTCGTGGCTTAGCATTTGCTCCACATATATCGTAGCCACGTTTATTTCCGTGGCGCAAGTGTCAAATTCCCGTGACATTTACATAATTACATGTGAGTTAAGATATACGGAGTATATAGCTAGTATCGAGTATAACCTAATCACGAACCTATAGCTACCTATAGCTAGATCTTGTGATAGAGCTTCTTCACTAATACTAGTATGTAAGATCTACTGTTAGGTAAGAATTCTCTCGTTAACGTTAATGATAGACCGTTAAGGACCTACATATCCATTCTTTTATTAATTGTGGAGGCAACATATCCATTCTTTTACTGTTATTGTTACTGCTTTAGTAATTGAGATTAAGGACTACCAAGAATATATGTGTGTTTTATGCTGCAAAGTTCCCTGCATTTTTTTGACCAAAGACCCCACATTATTCAGGACACAATTGAGCTTTTATAAGGCATAAATTAAAGAATCGAGGCCTCTTCAAACTAAAGGGGATGAATTTTTTTGCAAAGTATAAATTAAAGGTAGAAATAAAGAAGCTATCTATCTAGGCAGTTGAATAGAAACAAAAAAAATAATAATAATCCCTTCAAATTTCCAAAGTTTTGAACTATATGACTTTAATTTTGTACTAGTAGAAGTACTAATTATTCTATGCACCTCACTACTTCAAGCTTTTTGAGACAAGTTTATTAGCATGTGTATAATGAATTATCTATTTTAATTTATGTTTTTTTCAAAGAAATTCACAAGAGTATATACATGCACAAAAGTTGTTGTAGAAAGAATTTAAATTTATTAGGTCTTTTACAAAATCGGGAATAAATCCATTACAAAAAATAAATCGTTCATAGTGCCGAATGCTAATAAGGTCTAATTATATCACCCTTTTATATTTCGATAATATAATTAAACATTGATTAATATACTCCTAATTTATTATGAATACAATGGTAGTGAATTTACAAATGAACTTAGAATTTTTAATTTCTATATACATACATTATTATGCATTATTTAAAAATTAAAACATCAATCACAATTGGACCGTCGTCCTCTAGAAAATTGAAAATAATTCAAAATTTTAGTAAAAAATGACTCGTAATTGTGAATATTTTTACCTCCCTAATTTCAAATCCTTACTCCAACACGAGATCTGATTGATTATCACGATAAAAATGGGTGGAGATACCATAATGAATTGTGGTTTGATGACGGTCACAAGATCGCGACATTAAAAACATAGGGACATGCATACTTCATATATAATATATACATAGGGATAGGGTTTGTGATGGAACAAATAAAGAAGCTAAGGTAATACTCGAAGATGTATAAATCATAAGTTACGGTCGATATTGGTTTACAAGTGTCTTTCATCTTTTTTATATATAGTCATAGTCATCAAGGCAAAGTTATATACAAATTGATGAATCCCTAGTTATCTTGTTAGTTATTCATTCTTCCATATTATCTGAATCTCGAGAAATTCTTAGATACATCTGAATCTTATGTTATACTCTATATTACATGCATTATTGACTCATTGTTAATGTTAACCCTAGTTTCGTTCCTACATACGTACCTTTTTCAATTCCTTCCGAATTTGGTTGGAATACATACTAAGATTATTATTATTACACGATTATTAGTGGCGGATCTATATATATATATATATATAGTCGGGATTACGTGATTTTGGGATCCTGTAACACAAAAAAAAAAAATATATTATATCCATTTTTTGGGATAAAAATGATCGATCCGGACCGAAAAAAAAGGATCAAAATGGATCGAAAATAATTTTTTGTAGAGTAAAAGGTGAAAGTGGCATCAATCTAAATCAAGAGATGCGAACGGTCGGCTAAATAATGGTGGCAACGTAGCCTTAATAAGATAATACTACTACTTGCACTTTGCTCATGGACTCATATGCCCTACACTCCAAATAACTCTACTCTTTCAATCTCGATTATTTATTTACTGTCTACCTATAAAAAAAAATGATCATAATGGATTATCCATTTATCCGTCATATTGTTAAAACGGGTTAGTTGTTTTCTACTCGTATTTAGTTAGCTAGATAGAAAGAAAGCAGCATTATTGTTTCTAGGGAATAACAATGTACATACGTTTACAATTTATCTGATTTTTTTTACCTAAATGGATAAATACTTGACCCGTCATAATAATATGATGGATATATCCGTTACCTATACCAAGTTGGACGTATATAGTTATGTACTACTCCATATCATGCAATTAGGGTTTCTTCCTTTTTTGCGTTATGTCTTAGATCAAGGGTAGAACGAGGTAGTGGCAAATAGCTAGCTAGCCTAGCTAGCTTCAATCAAATCGGGTTTGATTCGGATCATTTTGGGTTGAGTATAGTCGAGTCAGGTTATTTCATTCAGGTTTTGGGTCTGGTGTTGGTCGGGTTAGTTAGTTCGTGTTTCGCATCACTTTTTCATAAGGCAATTTCAGGTCACTTTCAATCAAATCTCGAGTTATATCCTTATCGGGGTGAAACTGTCGGGTCATACTCCCTCCATTTTTTTTATTTTCTTCCCATTTGTTTTTTCACAGTCTCTAATACGGTACTTTGACTGTATTTCTCGAGATTTATTTTTTCTTTGATGATATAATAAATCACGTGGGGATGATATTTGGATTATTATCATGCAACGTAGATGTAGTACGACATGTAAAATAATGAAAGATGGAAATGGTGGTGACAAAAAGGTAGTAAAATTATGATGAGTGGAGTTGGAATCTAATTCCCTGACAAAATGGAGCCATTTATATCTCTTTTTCTTCTTCTTTTTTCTTCTTTTTTTTTTCTCATTTTCATGCAAAAAAAAAATAGTTATAGTTGGAAAGTCGGCATGTTGATTGTTGCAGCCTTATTATTATCGTAAATTCTTGTTTGTAACCGAGATTTTTATTATTGTAATAATTCAAGAATTTATCGATTTTGTTTATTTTGACTAAAATAATTTGAACTAAAATGAAGTTATTAGATGAACTTTGACTGCACGGAATGACGGAATTCTAGGTTAAAAGTTTCGAAAGCGATGATTTTTTTAGTCAAATTGATCTTTTTACGAACAATTTTAATTTTAGTTTCGAAGAAAAGAATTATCATTCTCGGAAGTCACAAATAAGCAGAGTACTATCGCTAGTTCATCTTTTCGTTTCGGTTATTTATTTATTTATTTATATTATTATTTATGATCGAGAATGTTTTTATTAAAAGTAAACAAATAACCGAAGCAAATCCACTAATAATCTTATACTATTAATATAAGAAAGGGATTATCCCTTGAGATTTGCCATGCAGAAAATTCTGGAAATTTTAATTATGTTAGAGTTAAAGTATGAGGTGGATGTTGCTTTTCTCCGACAATTTGTGAGTGTTATGTGCTCAGGAATCTGGAATTCTTCATCCATACTCCATCTTTTTCTTAATTATTTTACTAATAATTAAGTAATTATATATATATACTTATTGATATCTTTTTTATAAATGAATATGGAATAAGGAGTAACAAATAAAATTGTACTTTAATTTTACAGAAATGTAAGTCTTATTGTGTGACCGTTTTATAGTGTAATTATAATCAACGAATTAATTATTGGATTACCTTGATAAGCTAGCATTCTAATTTAATCCTAGATCATTTAGAAAGTTTTTTTTGTCGGTCGAAAAGATTTGTATTATAATTACAGGTTACTTAGTTTTTTTTTTTTTTTTTTTTAAATGTCTAAAGAAGCGTGAGCTTCGTAACATTACAGTAGAGGATATGGGGATTTAAACCTGAGATATTGTTCAACAATATACTCCGTATGTTTTAACCACCCGCTAGGCCGCTAGTTTAAGATATTTTCGGTTAATATACAGAGTATTGTTCTTCGATTGGAAAATAGTTAAACTAAACTACGAAGTAAATGAAATCGAACGTTATAAAAATGAACTAAGGGCTCACTTGGTTCACCATGGGAAGATGAAGTTACTGGGAACTTTAATTCACGTGAATTTGTATTTCATGGGAATTACAAAAATATGTTTGGTTGCCATGTGAGAAATGATTTCATGCGGGAAGTTCTACATACTAAGGGGGCTTGGTGGGTAACTTCCCCATTATGGAGGAAGTAACAATTACCGGGGAGTGGCAATTCCCATGAAATGAGCAACCAAACAACTCCCTGAAAATGCACTTCCCGGGATCTTGCACTTCCCGGTAATTAGATGAGCAACCAAACGAGCCCTAAACTCAATTGAACTCAACTCATGCCAACGACCCAACACAAAGCCCACATATCTATCACATATGGGTAGGGATGACAATGGATCGGATTCGAATTGTAACAAATCCGATCCCTACCTATGGGCCTATGGCCTGAGTCTTTATACTACCAAAACCCAAATTTCGGACACCACTACAAGTACCCGTGAGATGATTATTTGTGGGTTCGGGTCAGACATGAGTTGAGCCAAGTCTGAAATTTTGGCCCACGGACAAGCGGGTTTGGAACGAGTTCGCGGACCAAACCTTTGTATATTTTTTAAAAATGTTGTCCGCTAAAAATTCGGACCGAATAAGACGGATCAAACGAAAGATACGATCCATGATCAGCTCTAGCCCGGACCAAATTCCGGACACTTTACAAGTACCCGCGAGGATTCCAAACTTCCTTCCCAAGCCAAATTTTTTGTCCCGCTCAAAATTTCGTCATATAAAAGGGGGAAAAAAAATTCGACGGAGAAATTCAAGTTTTACAGAGTAAGATAAACAGGCGATTTTCGCGGGAGAAATGCAAGATAATCGCCGCCGTAGAATGTCGCCGGACTTGATTTCACGGTGTACGATCTCGACAATTTCCGGCGTATTCACTCAACTTGCATTCCTTTCAATCCCTAAATTCTTCGGCGATTTCTCAATAATCGTTCAGTTACTGATCTCAGGTAACCTAATCGCTCGATTCGTCTCTTAATTTCTCAAAAAATCAGGCTAATTATAGTTGATTTAAAGTAATTTTAGCTCAGGTAACCTAATCGCTCGATTCGTCTCTTAATTGCTCGAAAAATTAGGTTAATTATAGTTGATTTTAAGTAATTTCAGCAAAGGTTACCTAATCGCTCCATTCGTCTCTTAATTTCTCGAAAAATTAGGTTAATTATAGTTGATTTTAAGTAATTTCAGCTCAGGTAACCTAATCGCTCGATTCGTTTCTTAATTTCTCGAAAAATTAGGTTAATTATAGTTGATTTGAAGTTAATTTGAGCTATTATCTTGAGATAACATTACTCGATTCATCTCATAGTTTCTGGACAAATTAGGTTAATTACTTGATTAAGTTGATTATATTTTCAGTTGTGGTGCTGTTAGTTGCTATAATCTTCGGACAATTTGTGAGAAGAGTTTTAGGCGTTCGTGCTTCAGCTCCGGCGTTCGTCGTCTTCCATTTGATTTTTATCTGGTGTGTTTACATCGTCGTCATTCGAGAAGGTAATGTACTGATTCTTCGTTACTGATTCATCACAGAGTTATCTCATTGCTGTTTGTATTCTGCGGAAAATTTCATGAATTCATGATTGTTATTGATTTAAGTATGTTTACGGTATTGTCATTTGAGTACCTAAGATGTTGATTCTTATATCGTTTTGAGGTATTGCTGTTCTTTTTAGCCGTTCAGCGAATATTTCATTGCTGGAATTTGTTGCATCATGAGGAAAGCGTCGTGACTGTAGTTGATTTTAGGATGTCTAAGTAATCGTTGTAATTGGAGTTATTTGGGCTTTGTTCTTACCTGAACACTGATTTAGCGCAGTAATATTTCATTGCTGCATTTGCTGTATGTATGTAGTTGACATTGAGAATGTAATTGAAATATTGAATTTAGAAATGTTTACATCATCGTTAGTCGAGAAGATAAGATATCGATTCTTACTTTATTTGGAGCTCTTTTGGTGTTGTTTTAGTTGATCAAAGATTTAACTGCAGAAATATTTCATTGCTGCGTTTTTTTGAATTATGAGGAAAATTTATCGGGTGTGGATTGTGGTTGATATCAACTCATAATTTCTCGTGTTATATCGAGCTATTTTGTCTTTGTTTTTGTTGATCAATGATTTTAGTGCAGAAACGTTCCTTTGATGCGCTTTTTTTGTATTTCGAGGAATGATTTTGGAATGTTACCAATATAAGCGAGCTTTTATGTCCTTTTTGAAAATTTCGGTGAGTGATCAAATTACGATTTGAGGCATAAAATGTTACTGAATTGGGGCTAATATGTTTTGAGTGTCGAGCATTGCCTCGACTTGTGTTGTTTCACCAAGCGTGGCTGATTTTTGGATCATAAAAGAGCCATGTCAAGGCTTATAATAGCCTGTTCGTACTCGTGATTTAATTTTGAACGAGTTTCGACCAAGTTTAACTCATACGGAGTAACAATTTTGCAGCTGCTTCGCCCCTGATTAGCATTCTGTTCAATGGGATTTTTGCACTCCTTCTCACTGGATTTTTCAGGTTTGAGCACAACTCTTACGCCTAGGTTTTTGATGTTCATGCTTGCAGTTTTGGGCTGTTAGTAGTGGTACATTTCTGACATAGATATTGTTTGATTGGCAACAGAATGTTAGTTAGTGATCCCAGCTTTGTTCGTTGTGACCTTCCAAGTTCTGAAGATTCTTCTCATCTGAAGGTTGTAATGGAGAATTTAACTTTACTGTTTTCAAAATACCAACCATGAATCACCAAGCCTAACACGTTTGATGTGAACTGTTTTTAGGACCTTCCATCGTCAGAAGCAGAGAATTGCTTGCAAAACTCCACCGAAGAGGTGCTTTTCGCCCACTAGGCATCTATTTGTCGTTACTGATTCTTTCTCGGACTTTCTAGTGATTTTTCTTGGTAAATGTATTACGAAGTATGATTTTCAGTGCACTATCGTACTGTAGGTGTCGTTGTCAGCGAAGAGGGTGCGATATTGTAAGAGTTGCAAAGCCCATATTCAAGGATTTGATCACCATTGTCCAGCCTTTGGGAACTGTATAGGTAACGACAACACTGCAGATGAATTTGCCCTACTCCATAAAACATCGAGTCATTACAGTATTTCGCATGGATGCATTCAAATATATTCATTTCTGTTTGTTTTTGGTCCATGCAGGACAGAAGAATCATGCCCTATTTATGGTGCTTTTGGTTGGATTTATATTGACAGAGGCTTTATACGCACTAACTGCTTACGAGTGTACGCCATTTTGTCCTGCTTGTATACAATTACTCTGATTATGCTCTTTAGATTTTTATTTATTATTTTTCCCTAAACTCAACATTCTTTTAGGTGTTCAATACATAGGTCAACGTATTGGTTATATTTATTCTAGCTGGGATTCTGCTGCGGGAAACCTCATTTACATCAAATAATGTGTTGTTTATTTGATTTCAGGGATGGAGAAAAACGAGATTCATCAGGCAAGTAACACTATGGTATGGTTCTTCCCCTTGTTCGCTTTCGCTGATAAACATTAAACAGTTGTAATTATCACATGTTCCGTATTGTGCTTATTGCTGTGCTTTTTTTTTTTGCTCTTTCTTGGCAGATTGTTCAGAACTTGGCTATAAGCACCATGATTTTTTGCCTTGTCCAAGTGCTATGGAAGGTTTGTTGTTTGTTTACACGTTAACGGTTCTTCATTCCTGCAGTACAAAATTACAATAAAGTATACTCATGATCGACTCCGATGATTGTACAGCTCCCTTTTTTCATATGGCATGTCTATTGTGTCTGCTTCAACATAAGAACTGATGAATGGGTAAGTAAACTCTAGTAATGAAGATGAAATAGTGATGCATGTGATATAGAACGCGCTAATATGGAGTATTATTTTTGCTTCTGCAGATAAACTGGAGACGATATCCGGAGTTCCACGTAATAGTTCAACAAAGTAATGTCATTTCTTTTTTCCAGTCTCTCGTCCCATCTTCTTTTCTCTCTGTTCTTTTCTTATTTTATTACTCCCTCCTCCCCACTATGATCTTCCCACTCATTATTTTAATCTCACCCATTTTGATTAAAAGTGGGAAGATCATTGTGGGGAGGAGGGAGTACTACGTACGGAGTATATATATATATATATATTTTTTTTTTTTTTAGTTTTTTTCCCTTCTTGAATCCTCTGATTACGAAATTTCCATAAACAGGTACACCCTCGTCCGAAATTAGATTCAGGAATCCATATCATGGGGGAATTGTCTCCAACGTAAAGGGTTTCTTACAGATGTAGATGTAAGTGGATTTCCTGGGTTGTCTTGATGCATAATTTCCGTATCTGCTCGTATTTATCTAAGTTCTGAAGGCCATGCTTTTACACATACAAGTTTACCAATCATTTTCAGCCGTACTTAATCGAAAATTTAGTATTTATCTGTACATTGATGTAGAAGAATGAAACCGAGACGTCAATCGATAACCTACTGGGCTGTGCTTAGTGAGTTTTTCGATTTATTCTTGACTCAGTTGGATTTCATTTGGATTACTTCTACAAATTTTCATGGCCGTATATTTTGGTACTGCATTACAGATAGTACGTGTTATGGCTGCAGTCAGAGGTCATTGGCTTATTGCACCGGAAAACCATGTAAGTGAAAATTTGTTATCTATTCTAGATTCAGTATTTTTTCAATCCTCCATAATGCATTAACAAGAGACTGTAAAAACAAGCAAAAATGCAAGAGACGGTAAAAACAAGCAAAGTAACTCGAAACTTTCTCACATCATATAAAGCTTCACCTGAAGGTGAATTTAGGCACACATATGAATACACTACTGACTATAAGAACACACCATACTTTTATTGCAACCTAGACATACTCACGACATATTAGGCAATTGTAACATAATATGATTATGATTATGACTCGTCTTAAGCAGCATTGATGTCAATAGTCTTGACCTCAGGTTTCTTCTGCTCAACCTTAGGAACAGTCACAGTTAACACCCCATTCTCCATACCAGCCTTAACCTCCTCCATCTTGGTATTCTCCGGGAGCCTAAATCGACGTAGGAACTTTCCACTGCTCCTCTCAACACGATGCCATTTATCGTTTTTCTCTTCCTGTTCCTTGTTCCTTTCACCACTAATCTGTAAAATCCGTCCCTCTTCAACTTCAACCTTAACTTCTTCCTTCTTCAACCCGGGAAGATCCACTTTGAAAATGTGGGCTTCCGGGGTTTCTTTCCAGTCGACTGTGGTGCTCGCAAACTGGGATGTTTCGCGAGCAAAATTGGGTACATTGGCTAAGGTCGAGTTCAGAAACTCATCAAACGGGTCAAATAAGTCGAGGGAGAATGGGTCAAAGACGTTAGACCTTCGGCCACCGAAAAAACTTGGGATGATTGACATGTTTGTTTGGAATGTAAGTAGATGCTTTTGCTCGAAGACGACTTGGGAATGTAGTGCTGTGTTTTGAAATTTCTGTGTGATGTTAGTAGGAGAGTTTTTGCATGTTTATATAGGAGTTTAGGGAGAGCTCTGGGATGTTCTAGCCATTTCTATTTACAAGTGGGTGCTGCGTAAAAGGTGGTAAACCATGTCTAGATAATTCAGTTTTGGAGGGGGTCTCTTGAATGTCCTAGTTTTTTCTACAAACTTCTGATAGCTTCTTTCCTGACCTCCATATCTCCCCACCCATACCATTTACTGCGTTTATGTTTCGTCTTTCCTTTAAACTTATTTTCTCAGATAATCAGATTTTTTTATCACATTTTGTATTATCTTTATAAAACGGTTCTATTGGGTAAAATGAGCCTATAATATCGGCCCAATATTCGGATTTCACCCCCAATGACATTGCATAAACCTGGTCAGAAATTAGATTTAGGAATCTATTTCTTCTCCAACCAGAAGAGTTTATTGCAGATATACGGAGTTGTTTTTAGTTGATATTATTATTACACGACAAATAATAACATGACTGAAAACACGACACAAACACGATAGAAAATTAATGTTTTTGGGTTGAAACTAATAGACTTGTTTATATATGTGGGTTGGATACATGATATTGGGTTGAGCTCTATAAACACGAACTGGAAGCGGACAACCTATTTATTGAATAAGCCAAATTATTTTAATGCTTCATCACGTAAGTACATGTTCACCTTTGAAACATTGACAAAGCAGGAGTACACAACACTTACATGACACAAATTAATGGGTTTGAGTTCATGCTTAGGGACTCATTCATGTAAGCGAGTCCATACGAAAATGATACAAACTTTAACTGTGTCCGGTATGGTTTGAAAGGTGGAAAAGTTTGTGCTCCGTTTATGTGCTGCATGAATGTGAATCCGATCTATTTGGCTAGATATTATGGATTTTATGCTGCCTCTGTGCATAATTTTTGTACATGTATTCTTTCCGTCTCAGTCCACTTGTTGCCATACCGACATTAATTTTATGTATTTTCCTGTACTTCGATGTAGAAGAATAAAATCTATGTGAATGACATTTAAGATTTTTTCATGATTGTATCATTTTTGCATCTTTGAAGGATCAATCATCCGAAAGACCGAAAGTAACAATCACTTGCACTTGTTATGTCTGCAGTTCTTATCAGAGGTTATCAGCCTATTGTACTAACAAACCATGGACCGTCCATGTAACTGGTAAGTGAATTCTCGTAAACTATTCGCGATTCAGTATTTTCCAATTATGAACTGTTCATCAGCATAATAATATAACCTCATGTATAACAAAGAGACTGTAAAAACAAACAAAATTACTCAAACTTTCATTCCTGAACGAAACTGGTTACACATTTGCATCATTACATCAAACAAACTTTAGGCACACAAACTGATTGCATTACTGACTATATCGACACATAACTTTTATTTCGATCTTGACATATACTCTGAATATAAACATAATACTGAGTGTAACACTTCTTAAGCAGCATTGATGTCGATAGTCTTGACCTCAGGTTTCTTCTGCTCAACCTTAGGAACAGTCACAGTTAAAACCCCATTTTCCATACCAGCCTTAACCTCCTCCATCTTGGTATTCTCCGGGAGCCTAAATCGACGTAAGAACTTTCCACTGCTCCTCTCAACACGATGCCATTTATCGTTTTTCTCTTCCTGTTCCTTGTTCCTTTCACCACTAATCTGTAAAATCCTTCCCTCTTCAACTTCAACCTTAACTTCTTCTTTCTTCAGCCCTGGAAGATCCACTTTGAAAACGTGGGCTTCCGGGGTCTCTTTCCAGTCGACTGTAGTGCTCGCGAACTGGGATGTTTCGCGAGCAGAATTGGGTACATTGGCTAAGGTCGAGTTTAGAAACCCATCAAACGGGTCAAACAAGTCGAGTGAGAATGGGTCGAAGACGTTGGTCCTTCGGCCACCGAAAAAGCTTGGGATGATCGACATTTCTGAGATTGCGGAAGAGAACTTGGGGGATTGCTTGGGATTTTTTAGGAGTTAGAAATGTGAGTGTTGTAATTTGAGATTTCTGTGTGATGTTGGTAGGAGAGATTTTGCATGTTTATATAGGAATTTAGGGAGAGCTCTGGGATGTTCTGGCCATCTCTATTTACAAGTGTATGCTGCGACAAAAGGTAGGGGAAAGAAACCATGTCTAGACTCTCTAGATAGTTCATTTTGGAAGGGGTCTCTTGAATTTTTTAGTTTTCTCTACAAACTTCTCATAGCTTCTCTCCAACCTCCCATCTAACACCCACTCCAATTACTACATTTTTTTCTTCTCTTTTTTTAAGATAACCGGGTTAAAATCCCGAATTTCACGGGCCGGTTCTAAAATATAGTTGGACATCGTTGCAGGTCGGGCCTATCCAGTGCGGTGAGCCATGTTAGGCCCATTTTTTTCCAGCTTACCCAAGCCCATAGAAAAGCGTACACAAAAATCTCATGTGAGTCGAGCTCAAAAGACACCAGTCTGGCCAGGGTCACTCTTTAAAAAGCCCAGTCCACTTCTGGCCTGGGCCAATGTCCAGTTGCTATTAACACTTAAGTCTTGGCCCAATGCTCTCATATTTCATTTGTGAACTCTAAAAGGGCAAGTGCCTGAAGGCACGTTTTAAAAGAATGCCAAATTCTTGTTTGTGATGGGTAAATCCGTCACAAACTTGTATGACAGGTCAAATAATACCTACTTAGATAAAGGCAAACAATTTGTTATTCCCTAGGTTTACTTTATCTAACCATGTGACATTATTTGATCTTTCACCGCTTTGTGACAATCCGTTTTAAAAGAATAAGTGCTCCCCCATGGGTTCACTGTCGTGATGTCGTCAACTATTGACGACATGAAGGCGCTTAAAGTTTTTTTTCTCTTTATTCACTGTTAAACTTTACGATTATGATCTCAAAAAGTCAAACGAGAAGATCACAAATTCACAAATATTATGAATGAACTGCTAGGCTAATTAAAAAGTGAAATATGATTACTATTTGGACTAGTTTAAGTTAAATGTAATTACTCCGTAGTACATAAAACATACTAATTACTCGAGCCTACAGAATCACTTGATTAACCCTTGAATTTCTTTGATCAGCAGGTTTAAGATTACTCAATTAGCAGACGGAAAATGACAGCCCGCATCTACTTAATAATTTGCGGTCTAATTGCTGTATCAAATGGTTGTCCTGGAAACTTAACCTCCATAACATTCAATGACGGTTTTACACAACCATGGGGAAATACCATGGTGTCAGATGATGGAAAATCGGTTAAAACATCGCTTTTAAACAACACCGGATCATCCGGGTTTGCCTCCCGTGTCACTTACACAAATGGGTTGTTCAGTGCTAATATTAAGCTACCTTCACAAAACAATACTGCAGGAATTATGGTGACATTTTACATGTTAAAGACCACGACGAGATTGATTTCGAGTTCTTGGGTCATACCCCTAATCAAGAATGGATCCTCCAAACCAATTTCTACACCAATGGGAATGCGGGTCAGGGTCGTCAAAACCACCTACATCAGCATCAACTACTTATAATATCCTGATGCCGTGGCTCTACCTCTCCGGAAGATTCTTTGCCCTGGAGCAAGAATTGCTAGGGGGTCATAATTATCTTTTCTCTTGGTGAAAGTATCCCACTTACGACCAAAATGAGCCTTCCATCCATCCTCATTGTCGTAGTGTGGCAGGTATTGCTTTACCCCAAGATTCGCGTTGGTATAGAAATCTATAATCCTTTTATTCATTGCTAGGAATTGTTCAACCCCATCCGAGCCCGTTGAAGATGGCACTGCAGACGTCAGAAATGCTACAAAGTAAAATACATCTTCCTCAGGGGTCACCAGAGAAGTCCTGCTATTCCATCTGTTAGCATAATGAAGATCCCGGGTTACATTATCTGTGTGAGTCTCAGCATACAAGATCTATTACAATTTAGTTACCTTGATTGATTAACAGGGTAAATGAGGATTGGGCCGTCGCCCGTCTCTGTGAGGATTCTACCGAAAACTTCTTTGGCAAAGGTGTATATATTTCTTTTGGGAACAAGGAGGTTTAACCAGGGATGAGGAACATCCCATAATCCTTTTTCCCGGAGCTTTATTTCCGACAGGTGCACGCGGTTCAGGAAATCCACATACGATACTTCAGCCTCAAAAAGTGTGTGTGAAATGAAGTTTAATCTCGACAGTAAATATTCCGTTTTCTGTAAATAAAGCAGACAGGTGACGTGGTTAGTTCTGATACATGATCTGCATGTTAGGTGTGATACGAAAATGAAATGCTAACCTGGTTCATATAATCGTCTTCCTGATCGGGGTAGAAGTACATTGCCAGTTCAAGGCAGTAGAGAGTTCTTCCTTCAGAGCTGAACTGACTAGCCTGAAGCGGATCCTTCGGACTGAAGGTAGATCTCCAGTCATTCACAAGGCCTGTTCTGTTTATGATGACAAATCCTTCAATATAATCAAATGAATGATCTGCTGATATAAGATTTTCTTGATCCTTCGTAAACACGTGGAAATCCGTGTAAAGGACTCTTATCCATTTCACCTGTGAGATAATATGGCAGCCAGTCTTCAATTACCACACTATTTTTCTTGGCTAGCTAACGAATTGGCTTTTATGATTTGATATTACTCGGAAGAAATTATCAGATGTGTACTATACCTTTTCGGGAGCTGGCTCAAGAGCTATCCAGGCCCTCGTGATGATGCCGAACTGTCCTAGTCCTCCAAGGACACCGTAAAAGAGGTCAGTATTCTGCTTATCTGAACACTGTACTGTATCACCCTTTCCTGCACCCACAAAAACAATTACTCACATGTTTTAATGCTTGCTTATGTGCTTCTTGCATTCTCCTTACGCCGCTGTATGCGGAAGCTTTAGTAGTTGTCTGTCATTTTTTTTCATTATTAACGATGATGAGTACGACTGGTAAATTTTTCACTTACCCGTTACAATTTCTAATTGATAGACATTATCTATTTGAGGTCCATGCTTGAATGCTTGGCCACTGACACCAGCATTCGATAAGGTACCTCCGACAGTTAAATAAAGGTAATCAGTCCATGATTTAGGCGACAATCCGTGTTTTAGACACTCTTGTAGGATATTTATCCACAGTTCACCTCCCGAAACATCAACATAAGGAAGTTCCTCACTGTGCACATGCATGTTTCGCTCTTTCAGCGATTCCATGGTGATCACTATGCCACCATGATTCTGCGATTGGCCCTGAAGTGAATGGCCATGGCCTCTTGCAGTAATAGTGAGCTCAGTGTTTGAACCCGTGTCATAAACATATTTGATAGTGGTCGATATGTCAGCGACTATTTTTGGCGATAGAATTGCCATAGGGATGAAACGGTGTATGTTTCCAAAGTCGCCCACGACATGGTGGGTGTTTTCGAAATCTAGACGACCGTGAATGTCGAGTGAGTTTTTTAAGGTTTTTTTTAAAACTGGGGTGGTGACATGAGGAAGATATGAGCACTGGTTGATGTTACCAGCTGAATTTAGCAAGAGAACTGATAATAATAATCTAAGCACCACGTTTTTGTTTTGTTTAAGGTGTGTACAAGAACACATTTTTGTTTAGTGATGTGAGTTAACGGGAAAAGAAGGGAGGTGGGGGGAGCAAGATGGGTCTGATAGGAAGGGGTTTACTTGAATAAAAACTTTGGTTGTGAGGAGCAGAATTTAAAGGGGAGAGGGTAGCACAAGTCAAATATAGTGAAGAATGTTATTACTACTCCGATTCTTACGATTTGCAACATTTGATTATAATACTTCTGAGAAATCTTATAACGGTTTTTCTAACGTGTACCCACTGGGCACTCATTAATTAGCTAATTATAGCAATATTAACATGGATATTATCATGATAAATTGAAATATTAAGTTCTATTTACCATACTTAGACAATATCCATGATAATTTTGCTATAATTAACTTATTAACGTGTGTCCAGTGGGCACACATTAGAAAAACCGATCTTATAAAATGTTACGGATCGTAAGAATCGGAGGGAGTATTAATTACCTCCTCTGTCTTGTACATCTGTTGTCTTTTATATTCATTATGAGGAACATTTTAATCACAACAGTAATTATTGTGTACAATCGTTGTACCGTGCAACAATAATAAAAATTTGTAATTTATGATAAAAAGTGACCATGGTAGGCTAGCTAGTTACCACTTTTTCGTATCAAAAAGTGGTCAATATTTAACCTAAAATGGTAACTATTTACCATAAATTCCTAGTTTTAAGGTCTGTTGCATGCTACAACGGTTGTATAGTACGGAGTATAATTTGTGTTTAATCAAAGGACAACAAATGAACGAAACCGATGGAGGAGTATTTTATGTAAGCCATCCTAATGACTTGGGTGGGGGGCTCGTTTATTTGGGTTGTGTACTTGTGTTTTTAGTGGCTGACTACTGTCTACAATCCACCCCCTTTTTCCTTTTCCTTTTCTAAGTTGGTTGTAGATTAACCACATTTCTCACCTAGCATTTATAGAGTAGAAGTTTTCAAGTCATAATTTTTTTTAGGTAATATAACTATTTCTCTCAACTCATAAAATTATTTGACATGAGCAAAAATGAGTAATAGATTAACCAGTTAAATCACTCCCTATTAGTGTCAACGTCGTATTGGCGACCCTTTACACAAATGCCCTAAACCAAACTTGTTATCCGAAAAATATAATGTAATAAAAATAAATCTCTTTGTACATTTCGAATGCATAAATAAATTGTACAAGACTTCGATGATGTTTTCGTTGATCAAGAGTATCTTTTTTGACTTCTTAAAATTTCACTAATTCAACTACGTACATGGTGTTAGTTTGGTGTATCTTTTATTTTGGTGAATTGAGATTTGAAACTATTTTTCATTTCGCGGACTAGACCAAGTATTCAGGGGCGGAACTGGGCCTTGGCTGTTTGGGCTATAGCCCGAGTAGCTAAGTCAAATATGATTGAATTGCAGTTTGGTACATGAATTAGTACTTTGCAGCTTGGTTGTTTGTTAAGATTTGGGTTCAAACCCCACTATGGTAACAAATAAAGGTCTGTCTTATATTTTAAATTTTTAATGTCCATCCTAGAAAATTACTTTTATACTCCATATGACAAATCAAGTTTTATAATAAATTAAAATATTTATATTATATCGTCATATTTCATTTGAGTCAATGATGATAATCATTATAATAAAGAGTGGAAATAATAAATGAAGTGCATACAACTAAACGTTCAATTAATTTTAAATTTCATTAGGAAAAAGTATGTTCTTAAAAGTGTTCTTTAGGTCGCCAAGGGTATCATTCAAATCCCATGTCACTGAAATATACACTTGATCTAAAATAAGGAAAAATACGGTTTGTGACGAAACTATCCGTCATAAACGTGTAACGGGTCAGATATTATCCACTTGGGTGAATAAGACAAAGTCATGTGCTACCTACTAGCCTTGTCTTTTCTAATCCAATGATATTATTTGACCGTTATTCCCTTGTGACGGCTATATCCGTCACAAGGTAGACTTACTCCTAAAACAATGAGTTGAATTTTAGGATACACTATCCAGAAGTTTGATTTGGTTGGTTTCTCTTTGCAAAATGTGGTACGCCTTTCATGGTTGGTTGGGGGATGATTCCCCATCTACATAATCTTGTCCTTCTCCTAGCCATTTCACATGACACTCATATAGTATGCAAACTTGCTTAAAGTTATACTCAGTACTATGGGATTAGGGTTAGGAGTTGTCATCTTTTGAATGGACACTGAGGAAAAAGCATGACAAGTACTCGTAGAAAACAATTGACTTTGCAGAACTCAAAGAACAGGAGAAGGTAGGAAAACAAGCAAGGGGCTGGCAAACCGGGTCAATTGGGTTGGGTTCGGGTCGGATCATTTTCGGGTTATTAAATTCGGGTTGACTTCGGGTCGGGTTCGAGTCATTTTTGGGTTTGCTACTTTCACCTTTTTTTATGGAGGGATATCAACTCGTTTTCTATGATAACATCCGAGCCATTTTCGGGTCATGTCAGGTCAAACTCGGGTCGTTACTTTGGGTGTCGGGTCGGGTTCGTGTTGGCTTATTCAGGTTGGATTAGTTTAGACAAGTGTAGGTATATATGCTCTGTATGTACTATTGTCTATGTAGGACAAGACAAGTACTTTGCTTAGGTCATTTTCTTGGCAATAACAAGATCACAACCATCAATAGTTGTCAACAAAGCATAGGCTATTACTCCCGTCTTCTTCAATACACTCCAACACTACTATCTTCCATCGTAATATTACCTGCTTTCTTGTTCACCGCCAACTAATTTTTTTTAATCAAAATAGAGCTCAAGAAGATGATATAATTAGGTCGGTCTCTAGCTAAAGATTTTCAAAATGGTAGAACGAAGACTTGAGATCTCAGTGGACTAGATACAAGATACAAATTGTCCAACTTCATTAGGCTCCAACTAAAGACATGTTAGACCTAGCAAACGAGTCAGTCGAGTCAGGTCTTCGAGTCGGGTCGGATCATTTTCTGGTTTGTTATTTTTAATATTTTTAGGGATATTGACTCATTTTCTATAATAATAGTTGGGTCAGTTTCGGGTTAACTTAGGTCAATTCGAGTTATGAGTCAAACTCGGGTGTCAAGTTGGATTTGGGTTAACTCGTTCGGGTTGGGTCATTCGGGGCGAGTTAGTTTTGGCAGGTGTGATATTCCGGTTTAGTGAGTAAAGATTGAAGGGTCATTGTCCCACAAAAGCATGCATTATACTGTACAGTATGTTTTACAGTATATTTGTGGCTTTAGTTCAAGCATAGTACCTAGTAACCTAGGTTGCTAGCTAGCTACTGTACGTTGAAGCTTTAAAGTGAGGGAAGGGGGAGGGGAGGCGATGAACGGGGCCATGGGGGTATCAGGTCTTTCTTCTCCAGGAGCTTGACAAGTGGCTATTAGTCTAGTTAATCATGACAACACCCACATGGAAGCGTGAGGGAGGGACTGGTGGTGCAGAATACGAGTAAGTCTTTATCCGTCACAAGAGAATAACGGGTCAAATAATACTATTGGATTAGAAAAGACAAGGCTAGTTGGTAGCACATGGCTTTGTCTTATTCACCCAAATGGATATTATTTGACTCATCACACGTTTATGACAGATAGTTCCGTCACAAACAAGAATTTGTTTTTTCCTGCTTTTTTCTCCGTAATTCATCCATCTAATTAAGCACATGCTCATATGTGTCGAATTGTGGGATCATGTTTTGAGATTCGTAGATAATTTATGTACTTCGTAAGAGATATTGTGTTCTTTGGTTTTCATTAGATTCGGTTTCCATTATATGTACTTGTAGTATTTATTATAACTATAAGTGTTGTATGGGTCCTATTAACGAATAATGATTCTTGTGTTTCAAAAAAATATCTATAGAACTTCATTATACTCATGCCTTGATGATCAATTAGGAGTAATATGTAGTAAACTAACAGATTTATTAACATGAACTCGGTTTTCATGAAATTTAGTCGGAACGAAAACTAACAGAAGATTTATTGATCAATTATTTTAGTGCAGAAACGTTTCTTTGATGCGTTTTTTTTTTGGTGTTTTGAGGAACAATATTAGAATGTTAGCAATATGAGCGAGTTTTTATGTCCTTTTTGTAAATTTCGGTGAGTGATCATATTAAGATTTGAGGCATAAAATGTTACTGTACTGAATTGGAGCTAATATGTTTGAGTGTCAGCTTTGCCTCGACTTGTGTCGTTTCACCAAGCGTGGCTGTTTTTTGGATCGTAAAAGAGTCATGTCAAGGCTTATAATAGTCTGTTTGTACTCGTGATTTAATTTTGAATGAATTTCGACCAAATTTAACTCGGAACAATTTTGCAGCTGCTTCACCAATTTTGCGGCCGAAAACTCAGGAACAATTTTGCATTCTGTTCAATGGGATTTTTGCACTCCTCATTAGGTTTGTGATGTTCATGCTTGCAGTTTTCGGCTGTTAGTAGCGGTACATTTCTGACATAGATATTGTTTGATTGGCAACAGAATGTTAGTCATTTCGGCTTTGTGCGTTGTGACCTTCCAAGTTTTGCGAATGTTTTGGTTAAGCACTAAGGTATGTTTCTTCCCCTAGTTCGCTTTCGCTGATAAACAGTTGCCATAATTATCATGTCCTGATAATAGTTATCTGTCGCGTTTGTCACAAAGAAATAATAGAAGAGAGAATAATTTTTGCACCACACAAAACACAAATCTTTCACTTGTACATGGAATATAACCTACTAAACTTGCCGTAGTTGGAAATACATAACTATTGAAGGATACACCTTAAAGCGTAAAGAGATAACTTCTCACTGGCGACAAAAGGAGTACATAACTATTGAAGGATACACCTTAAAGCGTAAAGAGATAACTTCTTACTGGCGACAAAAGGAGTACTCCGTGTTGTTTAATGCTGTGTTTTTTTTCTTCTGGCTCTATCTTGGCAGGTTGCTCAGAACTCGGCTATAAGCAGCATGATTTTTTCCCTGGTCCAAGTGCTATGTAAGGTTTGTTGTTCCTGCAGTACACGGAATTACAATAAGAGTATACTCATGATGGACTCCGATGATTATACAACACTTAGCTAGGTTCTCGATTAATTTTTCATGGTAGTATATTCTTGTACAGTATCTTATAAGGATCAATCGTCTGAAAATTGCAGCAATGATCGATCACCTGCTTTACAGATACTTGTTATGGCGGCTGCAGTCAGAGGTCATCGGCTTACTGCACCAGCAAACCATGTAAGTGAAGTTATCTAATCGCGTTTCAGTATTTTTTTTGTTCAGTTTCTGAACTGTTTGCGTCTATAATGCATTAACAATAGACAGTAAAAACAAACAAAATAACTCAAACTTTCATTGCTCACTGAAACGGTCACATCATATAATGCTTCACCCGTAGGTGAATTTAGGCACGCATACTGAATACACTACTGACTATAAGAACACGCAATACTTTTATTTACAATCTCGAGTCTCGACAAACTTCGGTTTCTTCTTAAGCAGAAGTGATGTCAATAGTCTTAACCTCAGGTTTCTTCTGCTCAACCTTAGGAACAGTCACAGTTAACACCCCATTCTCCATACCAGCCTTAACCTCCTCCATCTTAGTGTTCTCCGGGAGCTTAAATCGACGTAGGAACTTTCCACTGCTCCTCTCAACACGATGCCATTTATCGTTTTTCTCTTCCAGTTCCTTGTTCCTTTCACCACTAATCTGTAAAACCCTTCCGTCTTCAACCTCGACCTTAACTTCTTCCTTCTTCAACCCGGGAAGATCCACTTTGAAAATGTGGGCTTCCGGGGTCTCTTTCCAGTCGACCCTGGTGCTCGCGAACTGGGATGTTTCGCGAGCAGAATTGGGTACATTGGCTAGAGTCGAGTTCAAGAACCCGTCAAATGGGTCAAATAAATCGAGTGAGAATGGGTCAAAGACGTTAGACCTTCGGCCACCGAAAAAACTTGGGATGATTGACATGTTTGTTTGGAATGTAAGTAGAGATGCTTTTAGCTTGAAGACGACTTCCAAATGTGAGTGTTTTGTTTAGAGATTTCTGTGTGATGTTGGTAGGAGATGCATGTTTATATAGGATTTTAGGGAGAGCTCTCTGGAATGTTCTAGCCATTTCTATTTACAAGTAGATGTTGCGTAAAAGGTGGGAAACCATGTCTAGATACTTCATTTTTGGAATGGGTCTCTTTAATGTCGGAGTAGTTTTTTTCTACCAGCTTCTCATTTCTTCGTTTTTTTTTAAAAAAAAAAGTTTCCTAAGAAAATCAATTTTTTGACTACATTTATGTTTCTCTTATCACATTTTGTAATTATCTTTGTAAAACAGTTTTATTGCGTAAAATGAGCTTATAATATGGGGCCTATTGGCCCAATATTCGAATTTCACCCCATAATGAAATTACGGTCAGAAATTATATTTAGTAATCTATATCACAAGGGTGTTCACCGGTCCAAACCCGGACTGGATTGACCCGCGGACCGGACCGGTTAACAAAGAAACCCGGACCGTAAAATTACACCAAATTTGATTTTTTTTTTAAAGGTGGACCTGACCGCGGACCGGTCACCAAGTTTTTGGTGATCCGGAGACTTGACCGGTATGTGCCCCGGTCCGGTCCGGTTTATCAGTCCGGACCACTTTTTGAACAACCCTAATATTCACAAGAGGATTCTTCTCCAACCGGAAGAGGAGTTTATAACAGATGTAGTTTTGAGTAGGTATTACACCTGTCAAACAATAACTTAGACCAAAAATATGACATGACCACGACAAAAAAGTAATGGGTTGGATTTTGGTTGAAATTTAACGACTTATATGTGGGTCGATAGAAACATGATACATGATTAAATTTAATTGGGTTTTTAATGGTCTGTCACATAAGTACATGTCCACCTTCGAAACATTGACAATGCACGAAAACACAGCACCTACACGACACAAATTAACGGGTTTGGTCTCATGCTTAGGGGTCCGTTCATGTAAGTGAGTCAATATGAACATGATGCAAACTTTAATTGGGTCAGGTATGGCTTAAAAAATGGAAAGGTTCGTGACCTGTTTATGTGCTGCATGAATGTGAATCCGAGTTATTTGGCATGATATTATTGATCTTATGCTTGCCTCTATGCATATAATCTTTGTATATGTACAGACTGCAGAGTACATCATAACATCAGTACATGTATTTTCCTGTACTTCGATGTAGAACAACGAAATCGATGTTAACCAATAAACTGCAGAAATGTGCATAAAATCATAACTTTAGGTTATATTCTTAATTGTTATGGAGAAGATTTCATGAACGACATTTTACGATTTTTTTCATGACTGAATCGTTTTTTTCATCTTCAGAGTATCAATTCATCCGAAAGACGAAAATAACAATCACCTGCACTTGTTATGTCTGCAGTTCTTAAAGGCTATCGGCGTATTCTATCAACAAACCATGGACTGGCAATGTAACTGGTAAGTGAATTCGTTATCTATTTGCGATTCAGTATTTTCCGATTACTTACCGTTTATCAGCATATAACAAAGAGACCGTAAAAACAAACAAAATAACTTAAACTTTCATTCCTGAACGAAACTGGTTACAAACTTTTGGCACACAAACTGATTAGTACATTACCGACAATAACGACACATTTTTATTTCGATCTCAACACATATACTGTGAATATAACACTTGAGTATGACACATCTTAAGCAGCATTGATGTCAATAGTCTTGACCTCAGGTTTCTTCTGCTCAACCTTAGGAACAGTCACAGTTAACACCCCATTCTCCATACCAGCCTTAACCTCCTCCATCTTAGTGTTCTCCGGGAGCTTAAATCGACGTAGGAACTTTCCACTGCTCCTCTCAACACGATGCCATTTATCGTTTTTCTCTTCCAGTTCCTTGTTCCTTTCACCACTAATCTGTAAAACCCTTCCGTCTTCAACCTCGACCTTAACTTCTTCCTTCTTCAACCCGGGAAGATCCACTTTGAAAATGTGGGCTTCCGGGGTCTCTTTCCAGTCGACCCTGGTGCTCGCGAACTGGGATGTTTCGCGAGCAGAATTGGGTACATTGGCTAGAGTTGAGTTCAAGAACCCGTCAAATGGGTCAAATAAATCGAGTGAGAATGGGTCAAAGACGTTAGACCTTCGGCCACCGAAAAAACTTGGGATGATTGACATGTTTGTTTGGAATGTAAGTAGATGCTTCTAGCTTGAAGACGACTTCGAAATGTGAGTGTTTTGTTTTCAGATTTCTGTGTGATGATGGTAGGAGAGATTTTGCATGTTTATATTTGTATAGGAGTTTAGGGAGAGATCTCTGGAATGTTCTAGCCATTTCTATTCACAAGTAGAAGTTGCGTAAAAGGTGGGAAACCATGTCTAGATACTTCATTTTTGGAAGGGGTCTCTTTAATGTCTAGTCTTTTCTACCAACTTCTCATAGCTTCTTTCCTGACCTCCATTCCTATTACTAATTTACTATGCGTTAATGATTGTGTACAACCGTTGTACAATGTGACAATAATAAAAATTTGCAATTTATGGTAAAAAGTGATCATTTTAAGTTAGTTAGTTACCGCTTTCATATAAATAATTATTACGTTTTCGTATTAAAAATTGGTCACTATTTAACCTAGCGTGGTCACTAAATAACCTAAAGTGGTAACATTTTACGGTAAATTCTTAGTTTTAAGGCTCGTCGTATGGTACAACGGTTGTATACTATAATTTGTGATTACTACGTTTGTTTAAAAAAAAAAAAAAACTACTCCGGTTTCCTAATAAAATCAATTTTTTTTATCTTCATTTATGTTTCTGTTTCTGTTATCACATTTTGTAATTATCTTTGTGAAACGGTTCTATTGTGTAAAATGAGCTTATAATATGGGGCCTATCAGCCCAATATTCGAATTTCACTCCATAATGAAATTATGGTAAGAAATTAGATTTAGTAATCTACTCTGTATATTACAAGAGGATCTATTCTAGCTAGAAGATGAATTTATTATAGATGTAGTTTTGAGTAGGTATTATACCTGTCTAACAATAACTTAGACCAAAAATACGACATAAACACGACAAAAAAGTAATGGGCTTGGATTTTGGTTGAATGACTTATATTATATGTGGGTCGCCTCTATGCATAATCTTTGTATATGTACGGACTACAGAAGTACAAGAACGAAATCAATATTAACCGATGAGCTGCAGAAATGTGCATATACTTACTTTAGGTTATATTCTTAATTGTTATGGAGAAGATTTCATGTGAATGACATTTTACGATGTTTTCATGACTGTATCGTTTTTTCATCTTAGAGTATTAATCATCCGAAAGACACTTTTTTTTCATGAATGTTATCATTTTGCATCTTTGAAGTATAATTCATCCGAAAGACGAAAATAACAATCCCCTGCACTTGTTATGTCTGCAGTTCTTAGAGGCTGTCGGCTTATTCTACCAACAAACCATGGACCGGCAATGTAACTGGTAAGCGAATTCGTTATCTTTTCGCGATTCAGTATTTTCCAATTCCGAACTGTTCATAAGCATGATAACTTCATACTCCGTATATAACAAAGAGACCGTAAAAACAAACAAAATAACTTAAACTTTCATTCCTGAACGAAACTGGTTACATATTTGCATCATTACATCAAACAAACTTTAGGCACACAAACTGATTAGCAGTACATTACTGACTATAACGACACATTTTTATTTCCGACACATAACTCTGAATATAACACTGAGTATTAACACTTTTTAAGCAGCATTGATGTCAATAGTCTTGACTTCAGGTTTCTTCTGCTCAACCTTCGGAACAGTCACAGTTAACACCCCATTCTCCATACCAGCCTTAACCTCCTCCATCTTAGTATTCTCCGGGAGCCTAAACCGACGTAAAAACTTTCCACTGCTCCTCTCAACACGATGCCATTTATCGTTCTTCTCTTCCTGTTCCTTGTTCCTTTCACCACTAATCTGTAGTACCCTTCCCTCTTCAACCTCGACCTTAACTTCTTCCTTCTTCAACCCTGGAAGATCCACTCTGAAAACGTGGGCTTCCGGGGTTTCCTTCCAGTCCACCCTGGTGCTCGCGAACTGGGATGTTTCGCGAGCAGAATTGGGTACATTGGCTAAGGTCGAGTTTATGAACCCGTCAAATGGGTCAAATAAGTCGAGTGAGAACGGGTCGAAGACGTTGGTCCTTCGGCCACCGAAAAAGCTTGGGATGATCGACATTTCTGAGTTAGGAATGTGAGTGTTGTGTTTTGAGTTTTGAGATTTCTGTGTGATGTTGGTAGGAGAGTGTGTGAGGATGTTTATATAGGAGTTTAGGGAGAGCTCCGGGATGTTCTGGTTATTTCTAGTGTACAAGTGTATGCTATGAAAAAGGTGGGGGAAAGCATGTCTAGAGTCTCTAGATAGTTCATTTTTGGAAGGGGGTCTCCTGAATGTTTTAGTTTTTTCTACAAACTTCTCCAACCTGCCATCTAACACCCAATTACTACGGTTTTTTTAAAGCGTAAACAAAAATTTCATGTGAGTCGAGCTCAAGAGTCACCAGTCCGGCCCGAGTCACTCTTTTAAAAGCTCGGTCCACTTTTGGCCTGGCCCAATGTCCAGTTGCCATTAACACTTAGTCTTAGCCCAATGCTCTCATATTTCATTTATGAACTCTAAAAGGGTAAGTGCCTGAGCCCAGAAGGTAGACCTGGCAACCGGGTCGGATTCGGGGTAGGGGTCAAACAAGGCTCGGGTCACTTTCGGGACAAAAAAAACGTCTGGGTCGGGTTCGGATCATTTTGATGGATTTTTTCAATCTTTTTCCGGATATCTACTCATTTTCTATAACATCTGGCTCAGGGGATAGAGCGGTTGAATTCGGATTACGGGTCAAATAAGAGTCTTCAGTTTGGGTGTCGGATTTCGGGTGAGGTTATTCGGGTCGGGTCAAACCTATACCGTGTAGATTGTAGAAGGCCCATTTGGGGGTAGGAAAGCCTATATTGTGTAGATTGTGGAAGACCCATTTAAGAAAATTCTTGAATGAAACCGTTTCACACGCCAACCACTTCGTAGTTTTTTTGTAATTGCTTCTTTTATTTATGAATCCGCGTTGCATTACATTATGGTAAAACCGTCTACTAATCGACTAATTTGTGCAAAAATAGACCCAATAATTTTGGATGTAAGGATAATACTAATACATCAATAATAAAGTTCACTTTTTTTGGGACTAGTCAAACAGAGAAAACAACCTTGCATTTGAATCTTCTCCATTTTCAGAAATATATTTGATAGGGGAACTGCAATAATTAATCATTTCTACCAAAATTTATTAAATTATTCATTAATTTTCCAATTTTAATTAGACGTAAATATAATGTCACAAATGAAGAAATATAATGTCACAAATGAGGATATATCTATCGTAAGATTAAAACGGGTCAAGTAAATGTCACTTGAGGAGATAAGGACATTTGTTTACCTAGATCCCACCAACTTTACTTTAATCTTATCCCGTCACAAACAAGAATATGTGATTAAGAGCTAGGAAATTGCAACTACGTTGCATGGTACTATGTCTGCATTTTTTTAATTTTTTTTTATGATGGAACTTTTCCCAAGTCTTTCTATATTTGTAACATACTTTCAACATTTAGTAATTTTTGACAATAGGTCTAATTTCAATATTATTAGCATTTTTTTTTCAACCGAAGAGCGCACATAAGGATTCGTGATTCATCGATTTATTTTTCCTCTATAAATATCGCTTTTTGTATTCCGTATAATATACACACATGACACAGTAATATATACTCTTTACAAACTTAAGTGTGATTAATTATCAAACTAGAAGATAATCTACGTAAACATCAAGGTATGTTCTACACTAATTATTGTTACTTAGCTTGTTAATCTCGCTTGAATTTCACTTAATGATCATGATTATGATTATGATTATAATTCGCTTCTAATTGCTCACACAATTAGTTTAAACTCCCTTACTTTTGTTTTCTTTACTTCTTCCATGACACTTTAGATAGACGGTTTCTCAATATCGTTATTGAGAGACTTCTCACGTGATAATACACATACATATATATATATACACATACAAAATATTAGCGACATTATTGTTCATCCACGAAGTACATTTTTCAAAATATGCGAGTGAGATTCTGAAAAATTGAAGTGAAATGAGCTCAACGTAACACATTCATAGTAACTTCGCGCCATTTTGAGCTGATAATTAATCACTTTGATTAACCCTTGAATTTCGTTGATCAGCAGGGTTAAGAACTCTCAGTTACCAGACGGAAAATGACAGCCTGCATCATCTACTTACCGTTGCTCGTGATAATTTCCGGTCTAATTGCATCATCAAATGGTTGTCCTGGAAACGTAACATCCATAACATTCAACGACGGTTTTATGCAAACATGGGGCAATACCGAGGTGTCAAATGATGGAAACTCGGTTAAAGCATCGCTTTTAAACAACACCGGATCATCCGGGTTCGCCTCTCGTGTCAATTACACAAAAGGGTTGTTCAGTGCTAATATTAAGCTACCTTCACAAAACTATACTGCCGGAATTGTGGTAACATTTTACATGAGAAATTCTCTTATAGACCACGACGAGATTGATTTCGAGTTCTTGGGTCATACCTCTACGTACCAAGAATGGATCCTCCAAACCAATTTCTATGCCTTTGGGAGCTCGGGTCTTGGTCGGGAAGAACGGTACAATTTATCGTTCAACCCGAGTCAGGAAACCCACAAATACTCCATTTATTGGGACGAGAATCATGTCATTTATTATATCGATGAAATACCAATAAGGGAAGTCCAAAAGGTGGATGGAATTGACTCGGTTTACCCGTCTAGACCCATGTCATTGTACGCGACCATATGGGACGGGTCGAGCTGGGCTACTGATGGGGGTAGGTCGAAGGCTAACTTCACATTTCAACCATTTGTGGCTGAGTACTCGAGTTTCGGGATTGATGGGTGTTGGATCGACCCAATTGGAAATGAGTCCGTTTGTGGGTCGGATGGTTGGACGGTTTGTGGAGATAGGACATCGACACAGTTGGTGGAGTACACCGAGTTCAGGAAAAAGCATCTTGTGTATTCTTATTGTCTTGACAGAACAAGGGAGTATAATATTACCTTGCCCGAATGTGATGTTCAGCCTGGAATCGGCAGACTTAAGTGATAATTACCGATTACCAATTACCAATTACGATTACTTATTACTGATTATACAGCATACACTGTACATGAATGAATATATACTTCGTAGTTGCGAGGTTATAGCGTTTATATTACACGGGATATATTATTCGGGGTAGCGTTTATATTATACGGGGTAGTGTTTATATTATCCTCCGTATTGATTATACATTGTCGAATTATAGCATTTATATAGTTGAATGATATAAGGAACACATTGTCGAACTTGTTCTGAGAAATTTATCCATTGGAACATTGTTAACAGTCAGATATTACATGAAAGTAAAAACCGTTTTACAGCAAAAACCTCGGTATAGGCCTTAAACAGGACATTGAAAGATCTGTAGTTAACAAGGATACAATTCTTCGACGTAAAATGACATTTGGATATGCTAATCAGAGGGTAGTAGAATTCAACAGTCGGATGAGTTTACATAAAGTGAATGGTTTCATAACTCGGTAAGCAAGCAAAACATACCAGGAGCCAATATAACTCGACAGTCGTATCATAATATCAGATAGCATAAAGTGGGTGGTTTCATAGCTCGGCAAACAAGCCGGAAAACAGGCTGGCACGAGATATCCAAAACCGAAACCATAGTTCTGATGAAAATTACATATAACCCAAAATACAAAAAAAAAATGCCAAAATAACTTAAAACCATCCATAATGTGAGCAAACTAAGAAGAGAAGGATAACATACACATCAACTAACTACTACTCTTACTCTACTAATTCCATTGACACATTACAATGTCAACCCTTTTATTATTTCATTCTTTATCCTTCTTTTTCTTCTTATCCTTCTTCTCCTTCTTCTTCTCGCTCCGGCTTTCTTCTTCAACTTCAACTCCGGCATCATCCCCATTCTCGACATCCTTGCTCTTCTTCTTCTTTTTCTTCTTCTCCGACTTCTCCGACTTGTCCTCATCCGATGCCTCACTTACCACCTTCTCCTCCTTCTCCTTCTTCTTCTTCTCCTTCTTAGAAGACGACTTCTTCCCCTCGGGAGAACCCACTTCCTCCAAAACCTCCTCGACTCCTTCCTTCTTCTTCTTCTTTTTCTCCTTCTTCCCACTTCCGACCTCAACATCAACCTCGACCTCATCCAACTTCCTCTTCTTCACCTCACCATCCACCTTCTCCACTACCGTCTCCTCCACCACCTTCTCCACCACCTCGACGTCACTCTTGGCAGCGAGATTAGCGATAACAGCATCACCACCAGTCGGCAAAACAACATTCCTCGTCCACTCACTCGGAGTCTTCTCATTCGGTTTCCCATGCTTATCCAACTTCCCTTCACTAATCAACTTCTTCTTCATACTCGCCTTCGGCCCAAGCCCCCACTTCCTAGGATAAATATCCCGATCCATGATCACCCTCTTAATCTTCGCCACAACCCCATGATCACACGTCGCCATTACAGCAGTCGTCATCTCAGCAATCCCAAGCGCAATCGCCTCACCTTTAGTCGTCATAAGCACGACCTCCTCCCCAACCTCGACCTCATTCTCAAACCTCAACAAACCCGGAATCATCAGCTTTGCACCATAACATATAGCATTGACAGCGGAATCCTTGACTACCAATCTCTTATAGCTAGTCAACAAAACCTCTAACGGCATTATAACCCGTCTCAGATACGTCTCATCGCGATAATTATCATACATCCATTGAGCATCCATAACATCATGCATTGTCACCATGTTATCCTTTTCACCATTGATACCGGACCGAACTCTACGAAGCTCCTGCATATGAGCACCGCCACCTAACAACAACCCTAGATGAACACACAGTGTTCTAACATACGTACCAGCTTCGCAACTAATCCAGAAAACAACTAAATGTTTCTCAGCATCGTATTCGAGCAATTTACTCTCGTAAATTGTTCGAACACGAAGCTGACGCTTAACAGCGGAAATCAATGGAGGGCGCTGGAAAACCGCTCCAGTTAGCGTTTCGAGCGCCCTCGCTACTTTGGCGACATCAGGGACGGCATTATGCAACCTAGCAACACAAACATACTCTTTTCCTGCACCTTGCTGCGATTTCACTAAACGAGTCGCGCGCTCGATGCAAACAATCAAATTACCAGTGACTTTCGGGTCGAGTGTACCGGAATGACCCGTTTTCTCAACCCGGAGAATACGCTTAATCCACGCGACCACCTCGTGAGAGGACGGGTTCGCGGGTTTGTCGAGGTTAAGAACACCATACCTTATGTACTCCAACAATGGCCGCTTCAATGGTGAGAATCCAGATGGTAACGGAGTGTAGTGCCCGGTTCGGACGTTGAGTTTGTTGTAGTTTTTCAATAGGATTGGCCACTCGGAGGTGTCGGTTGGTGGAGTGATTTGGGTCGGTTTGATGAGGAAATCGACGGTGGAGTTGTCGATGTCTTCGCCATTGGAGTTGTTGTTGGTGGTGGCGGATTTGGATTTCTTCTTCTTGTCGGATCGTGAGATGATTTCGGCGTCCGCCATTGTTAGGGTTTGGAAGGAGGAATTTGGGGATTTAGGGTTTTAGGGGGGTGAAGTGAAATGAGGGGATGGAGGCTTAAGAGGATTTTATTTGATTTGAAGGGGGAAGAGAGGTTTAGGGTTTTACGGTTCGGTTGTGGGCTTATTTGGACCCATTTTAATTCATTTCGGCCCATTTTGAAAGTTTGGGTTTGCATTTTGGGCTTTGGTTTGGGATAATCTTTGATATTTTCATTTCGGTAACTCTCGTGTAAGACGGTTTACATAGTTAATACTATGGCGTTAATCTTTTGGACTGAACTGAAGTGAGTTGAACTGAACATAACGGAACTGGAGTGGATTGGAATACTGAGACAAAATGAGGTTGCTAGGGATGAACTGAACTGAACTGAAAGTCTGGATTTGCATTTTGGGCTTTGGTTTGTGATTGATAATCTTTCATATTTTCATTTCGGCAACTCTCATGTAAGACGGTTTACATAGTAAATAAGGGAATGTTCTTTTGGAATGAAATAGTCTGAATTGAACTTAACTAAACTGAAGTGGGCTGAAATAATGAGAAAAAATGAGTTTCGTGGGGCTGAATTGAGCTGAAAAGAATAGGGCCTAAGAGGTACAGTAGTTCGATATAAAAAAAATATAAATCATCAACTTATTTAGTCTGACTTTTAACTAATGGGTTGATCTTATAGTACTACGGAGTATAAAACAGTTCTATATACAAAGTAACAGTTTTTTAACTTTTGGTACTGTCGTCTTTCTCTTTCTCTTTCCAGCTACTCTCCCTTGTGACGGAGTTATCCGCCATTTTATCATAACGGGTCAAATACTTCTCATTTATGTAGAAAAGACAACTCATGTGCTTTTGTAATATTTTGTTTTTTCTATGTAAACGGATCGTATTTGATCCGTTAAAAATTTGTGACGGATAATTTCATCGTAAACAAGAATTTGTGTTCTCTTTTATTTATGAGTAATACTATTAGATAAAATTATCGTATATCAAAAGACGAGTTTAAATGAGAAGATGATCATCATGGTGATCCAAGTTTTAAACTAAGTTTGTTAAAAAAACTTGAAAACATACCTCATGAGTTCATGAAACAAATATCACCCAAAATTGCCAACAATTAGTCTTATGTGAGACCGTCTCAACAAATTTGTGAATGGCCAAAACACTACCAATAACATCGTCTACTTTTATTGTTGACACTTTGCGCAAGTAGCTCAATCGTATCCTACTCACCAATATTGTCTTATTATGAGGACATCATAGCCTAAGATAGGGTTAATATTAATAACCGTTTTTCTAACGTGTGTCCGCTTACTCACGATAATAACTAATTTAATTAAAGTAAATTTAACAGTGATATTATCATGAGAAATTAAAATATTAAGCTATATTTTTCATACTTTAACTTAATATTAAGTTGCTTTAATTAAATTATTAACGTGTGTGTCTACTGGATACATATTTAAAAAATCGAATTAATAATTACTAGATAGTGGTTTATACAATTTGTTAGTTAGTTAATTAGTTACGTCTAAACTTGCCATGTAAACCTAGCATATCAACTACCATCACACATCACATTATTGGCTTATTTAATACTCTATCTCGATTCCGTGAATTATTAATCTAGTTAGTTTTTTTTTTTTTTTTCGATGAACGAGGGAACCCGCAACCGCTACCTTTTTGGTGCGCTCTGGGTAAAACTCGAAGTCTAGAGGCATAGTCTCAAGTCATACAACTCCCACAAGTTCGCGCTTGCAGGGGCTTGAACCTGAGACCCTTGGGCCGATGACCACAAGTTTTAACCACTAGGCAACACCCTTGTGGGCCTAGTTAGTTTATTATACATGAAGATCAGCAAAATAAAAAAGATACGTGAAACAGATCCAATGAATTAAAATAAAAATGGAAAATAATATATATAATCCTTTATTTTTTTTGTATATTTTTTTTCTCAAAAAAAAAAATAACAATTTTTTTCGTATAGGTAATTACATGACTAGGATCAAAGGATGTCATATGGTCTATAGCTGGTCATGGGACGTACCGCCCGATTGGCCCGTCCCGTCCGGCCCAAATTTTTAGCGGCCTTGGATACAACATTTTTAAAAATATACAAAGGTCCGGCCCGCAAACCCGTCCCAAATCTGCTAACCCGTCCCGAACCCGCTTGTCCGTGGGCCAAAATTTCACAATTAGCCCGGCCCGTATCTGACCCGAACCCGCATATGATCACCTCTAATATGGTCCATTATTCTTAATTCTAATTATTTGAATTGAATAGATAATTATTAAATCTTTAATCCAACCAACTTCGATTGCTTCTAAAACTTACTTAACCACCTGAAACAACCCCACTATAATAAATATCCCATTAATTAAACAAATTACGTTCATTGTATCGTACGACAAACATAAAATTAAAATCAGTAATTTACGATAAAAATGATCATTTTAGATTAAATATTAATCATCTATAGTTTTTTTTTTTTTTTTTTTTTTTTTTTTTTTTTTTGCCATCAAAACATACAAAAACCACCTTATATTATTACTCCTACAATAAAAGAATTTTTGAATAAACGCACGTGTGCTCTATTGTTAAGGGATCGAGAGATCACGTACATAATACATAATACAGGCCATTGTCGAGAAACCAATTTAAAGCATATTTGCAAAGAACACTAGAATAGGCACGAGGTTTAATGACCTTCACAATATCAGATCACCGATGTTGAAAACTCCACGAGATCAGATCATTATTTAACTTGAAATGACTGATTTTTTTTACATTGTACTGTATAACGGTTGTATACAGCAATTACGGGTGAATTATACTTTATCTATAATGGTTAACTTGTACGAGTTGTACCCATTACATTGTTTGATCGTCCAAGGCTCTCCAACTTGTTTTATTGGGTATCAAATTGATATAGACTCTTTTGAGATTGTTCCTTGTGCATGCATGCAAATATGCAATAATACATCCCAATATCCAGGGCCGGCCCATAGGGCGATTCATTAGGTTCTAAGAATCTGGGCCCTCAATATTTACATTAATTATACAAAATTAACAAAAGTGGTACATTGGAATAGTGGTTAAGATAATTAATGTTATCTTGAGGTTGCCATATTGAAGTTGGAACAGGATCTCCGAATTTCATTGGTCGGCCCTGCCAATATCCCACTATTTATTTATCGATAATAAATTATAAATTCTGAATTCGAGATTTGAAAATATAATAATAATAATAATAAAACTTATTACGAAGAAAGGTTTTACGAATTTAAACTAAATGAGATGACGGGGATGAACTAAAAAGATGTTGATATGCCTAGCTAACTCGGGTTCAGACTAAATCGAATGAAGAATGTAAAAAAAACCACCCTCGTAAAACTAGTACTATATATATTGGAATTTAGTATGAGACGGTATCGAGAAAAAAAAATCTTACGCTAATTAAACTAAGTGCCTTAATTATAATCTAACCATAGATTATGCAAAAGTAGAGTATGTACTCATTAGACGAAATAAGTAATTATATATTTATAGATTTTACGTGAGACGGTCTCGCAATATATAATTGTATTGGAAGACACCGTCTCACCTGCTAGAATTTGTTATTAAATACTCGTAATTATGTCATAAAATATCACTTTTTGTTATAAATATTTTCTTACTTTTACACTTTACTTAACAAATTAAAACTATGTCAGACAAATAAAAATAAAATAAAATACTTATAAAATAAAGTAAAAAGATACAATATACGTATACATAATTCTATGCTACGCGTACATGTCAAGTATATATACTGACATTACTTCCATGAGATATATTATTCTGAATTTAAAATACATGATAATAATGTCAATTTATTTTAATTATTAATCTGTACTAATATGATTTTATTATTAGGAATATTTATAATATATAGTAGTTTACAACCCATAATAATAAAAATTATGTGAGACAGTCTCTCGATAAATAAGTGATTATATTATTAATTTAAATAAGTATTCCGTATCTTTTATTTAAGAGGTCTTAAGGCATAATTATCGTAAAATCGTCTTAGCTGAATTCATTTTTACTTCGAAGAATAACTTTAATAATAGGAATATTTATAGTTAACAACCCATAAGAATAAATATTCTGTGAGACGGTCTCTCAATAAATAAATGATTATATAAAGTATAATTATCGTAAAATCGTCTAACCAGAATCTATTTTAATTACCTTGATGGTCCATGCATTGTAAAGGATAGTGAGTATTTTATTACCATGACTCAGTAAAGATAGATGCATGAATTGAATGTGATGTTAGGTCATCGTACAAAGCCAAGTATAATAAATAGTGCATGCAATTAGTGTATGTAATATCCACAAGTAATTAATATGCTTTGTTGATAATAAAGTCATAAATATGCTAAACCCTTCTTTCTTTTTTTTACCGAGTCTGTGTCCTGTGAAACCGTCTCACTTAAAATTATTGTAAGGTATATAATGCAACAATCAATTAATTATCGCAAAAAGAAAATAATAATAATAATAATAATAATAATAATCGTAATAATACGACAACTATTTATTTGAACCTGTTTCACTAATCGTTAAAACGAATATTATCGCCTTAGAATATGAATTTGTGCCAAAAATTGATCATTTAATTTTGTCACCGACATAATAATAATAATGCTACATCTCATCAAAATGGATTAATTAATGGGAAGTTGTACCTTACTTGGAAGATCAAGAATATTTTATATTCTTATGCATAAAATTATATAAAAATGTCATCCCATACTCTACTTGTACTAGCTAATAATCAATATAATAAGAAATTATAAAGTTAATCTTTTATAATATCAGACGGTTTTACGCAAAATTATTGTAAAATATCCAATAAAAAAAAACGAAAAAATACAATTGATGCAATATATATACTCCTATATATATAATATTCCATGGTTTCGTAGAATTATTGAAAGAATTTACCCTTTTTGTTATGACGGTAATATCTATTGCCTTAATAGTAAAACAGATCTAAATAATTGTTGACCGTGATTTTTTTGCTGTAATTAACTTATTAAAGTGTGCTCAGTGGAACATGTTCGAAAAACCGTTTTTTTGGAATGGAGGTGGTATATTATAAATAATAAATGTGATTAAGGTGAGTAGTTAGGAGAATAGAATCAATGCAATAAGATCACTAGTACAAAAAAGTACCTCATATTTGACATGCATTCAATGCTTAGAACATGTGTAAGAAATTAAGAATTAGTCAATGTAAAAAAGAAAGAAATAAACAAAAGAAAAATTAGTATTAATAGTGTAATATTTTCTCAAAATAATTTTGGAAATACGGTCTATTATTAAGTTATAATTGAAATACTGTACTGTTTTTTCTGTACTTATACCATTATTTTATATTATATGTATTCATTTTTATTATTTTTGTTACAATTATGACATCAATTTGTTCTGATTGGAAAATGATACGATGTACATTACATAATGCTCAAATGAACTACAGAGTACAGAGTATGATTTTTTAGCTAAAAATTCTAGCTTTACTCTTGCATTGATTTCTTATCTTGTTTTATGCACAAGATATATGAAAATTCAAATAAATACTACTCCCTCCGTTCCATTTGATTCTTTACGTTTGTTTTTTCACATTTGCCAATGCACGTTTTCTTTTGTCTATATCGTTAGTTACACATTTCTAAATATTATAAAAATTTGATATTTATAACGTACTCGATTAGACAATTTTAAAAAAATCTCACATGACTATATTTTATCTTATATATTAGAAGTTATATCGATAATTCTCATCACTTATGAATAGTACCCAAAAACCAAATGTAAAGAACCTAATGGAACGGATGAAGTAAATGTTATGGAGTACAAAGTAATGAAGTTTAAAAAATAACGTTTAAATAAGTCGTTTTAAGATAGTATGGAGTACTATATTGCAAGTTAAATTTATTTATTTTTATGTAAAGATCGTTACATATCAGAAAATATTCCTAGCTCGTATATGTTTAAAAAAATGATGCATATAAAATTGATTAAAGATCGTTTTTATACTCTTATTTTAATTTCTACAGTATATTTTATACAAATTTGATTAAACCTGTATCTATATATATATATATAAACTACGAAGTATATATTTTTACCGCGTTATGAAATTACTACTGGACATAATTATTAAAATTTAGCACAAACTTTTAAATTATTAATATTCCTACCCAAAATGGGTGAATATTCTAAGTCAATAGCTTTACAAACTATACTTTCTTTTACCCAACCAAAAAACATATGGAATACTTTATTTACAATTGAATATACAATAAAATCCTCAAGTTGTTTGACAAATCAAAATCAAATTCACACTTCTACTAAACATTTAGACAAACTAAAATTATTAGACTAATCCCATATTGACAACACTAATCACTCCTATTATTAGTCTCATTAATCCTTAAGCCACCACCAAACTCAATAATGATTTCAAAGGAATCTAAATAAAATTAGTAGATATATATTGACATATGTTCCGAGAGCCGTGGCTGCTTATCTCATCCCTTAATTCTAAAATCAAGCTGATCTAAGTTCGAACTCAAATGGGTTCAGATTTGGTCAAGCTTGGTCTAGAATCGACTCAAAACTAATTTTGATCAATTCCTAGTCGAGCTTTGATCAAATTGATGATTTTGAGAGCTCTACGATTATCAACAATCGTCAATGAATTCAAAAACCTAAATTATACTCCACGATTATTGAAATTAGTAGTGTAACCAATTAAGTCGTTCTAAACTCGAGCTTAGGTGATCTCAGATTTGGTTCAGTCTGGCTCAATATCGGTTCGACATCAACTTTGACTGATTTCTAGTCAAGCTTTGATCAAGCTGATTCCATTAGCTATGCGAGCCGGTTCGAATCACTTGCATACCTAATTCTATATAGATATATATTTTTCTGGTTCAACGAAATGCGTACATAATTGCATTAAAATATATGGACAAAAGATTCGAACCTGTGAACTATTGTCACGAGGCTCCTAATCTTAACCGCTAGTCTAAACCATCTTTGGTCACGTATATGTAATTCGAATAATCTGTTCCATTTTTACAACTATATATATATATATATATATATATATATATTCAAAACAATTTTGCTAACATGTGTCCACTGAACCCACGTTAATAATACAATATCTTCATTAAGAAATGAATCATAAGTTAATATTTCAACTTATCGTGATAATATCATTCTGATTTCTTCCTTAACGAGGACATTAGCAAGTGTGCGCACACGGTACAAAAACCGATTAATTTTTTTTGAAAATAATAAAAGGGAACAAGTGCCCGGAAATATCTGACAAATTGCCCCAAGTCAGATCTCAATGCAGTCCCCACACCCCCAAAAAAAAACCCCCGGTCACGGTCAGCCCAATTTCCCCAAACTCCAATACGGTAATCACTTCCTGCCCGTACTGCCCTTCTCACTTTATAAACCCTCACATACTCTCATTTCTTCTTTCACCATCTCCACCCACCACCACCAACCACCACCCTCCGCCGTCTCCGCCGACGCCGACGCCATTTTCGCCGGTGGTGAGCTATTTTTAAAGAAATGGGGCAGAATATGAGCTGCACTTCTTACGCGAAAAATAATACCCATGAAAATGGGATATTTAAAGCAGCTCAATTGGGTGATTTAGATACGATTAAAGAAGAATTCGATGTTGATTCTTCGATTTTATTTGAATTTTCTTTGTATGATCGTCAATCTCTGCTTCATGTTGCTGCTTCTCATGGTCAGATCCATGTGGGTTTCTCTTTAATTTCACTTCTTTCCCCCTAATTTCACCGTTTTTTTTACGTCGCTGGTGAAAATCGAACCCCCGACTTCTCTTAATCGAGTAAGAGAAGTTTGAAGTCGCGGGTGAAAATCGAACTCTCAATTTCTCGTAATGGAGTAAGAGAAGTTTTAATTAAATGATTAAATTGGGGTTTTAGGGTTTTAATTTTGATTAATTTGGGTGATTATTGTTTGAATTTGTGAAGGTTGTTAGTTGGCTTTTGGATCGATCATTGAATGTGGATGGATTGAATCGACATAAACAGGTGAGAGTTAGATAATAATGGTGTGGTTCATGAATCATGATTTTATTCGTTATTTTTTTTAGTAGATAATTATTTATTTTTGACTGATTTAAAAAAATACATGCATTTCTTATTTTATTTGACTCGTTATAATTTGAAGACGGATATATTCGTTATAATAAATTTTAGATAAATGTTAGTTAAGTCGCATTTTGTATGTTACTTTACTCGTTATGATATTATGACGAATATTATCTTAATTGTACTAATTATTTAGAAAATAAAATCACAAGATTTTAAAACATAATTGTACTAATTATTTTGACTAATTAAAATGCATGTATTTTGTCTGTTAATTGACCCGTTATAATCATAATCTTAAGACAGATATATTCGTTATAATTGTTAGTGAAGTTGCATTTTGTATGTTATTTGACCCATGTATTTGACCCGTTATAATCTTGAAACGGATATATTCGTTAGAAATGTTAGTAAAATTGCATTTTGCATGTTATTTTGACCCGTTATAATTTCAAGACGGATATATTCGGTTTGAAATCTGAGTGAAATGGAGTATTGATTTTGTGTGTGGAATATGTTTGTTTGTTGAATGATTCAGACTCCTCTAATGGTGGCTGCAATGCATGGTAAAATAGCTTGTGTTGAAAAACTTCTTCATGCAGGTGCTAATGTAAGTCATACTCCATTTTTTTTTTACCTCATTTTCCATTAACATTGAATAATATATTACGAAACTTAAAACGAATCAAATACGATATACGAGATTAAAGAAGTAAAATTGTTATATCTCGGATGATTTCATTTGTGATTTTAATAAGATTTGATTTTTATGAGGGTTTTTCTGATTAATTTAAGAGTAAATTAATAATTATCCCTTTTGAAACTTTTGTTAAAAATAACTCTCATTATTCAAAGTTAAAGAGTTATTTGTAACAAAAATTTTGAAAGGGGGTAATTTCAAAAATGTGTATTTTTAGAAGGGATTAATTGTTAATCTACTCTTAATATAATGACGTGTTCAAAAGGTTTTCAGAAGCGTAACTTTGAGTCATATTAGATTTTAACTCAAATTAAGTCATAATTTAGAAACGGGTCTCTTAAATTCATTTGAATGACGGGATTGTCGTATATATGGCAGATTTTAATGTTTGATTCATTGAGGGGAAGAACATGCCTGCATCATGCAGCCTATAATGGACACTCAGATTGCCTTAAAGCCATTCTTTCGGCTGCTCGAACGTCTCATATTGCTATATCTTGGTATGTTTATCGTTCATCCTCCAATTTGTCGAAAAACACGCGTTGATTGTCGAAATTTAGCACATTTTGGGTGACAATTTGAGGTTAATTTTGTGAAATGTGGTGAAAATTTCAGGGGATTTGCTAGATTTGTGAATATTAGGGACGGAAAAGGCGCAACCCCGTTACATTTGGCTGCGCGTCAAGGGCGTCCGGAGTGTGTTCATTTGTTACTCGACAGTGGAGCTCTCGTGTGCGCTTCAACGGGAGGATACGGGTTAGTATTTGATCCGTATTACTAACTTTTACGAGTAATTATGCATTCGATGAAGTTTGTTCGACCATATGTACTTATTTGAGTTTGATTGCAATTTCAGGTATCCCGGGAGCACCCCACTTCATCTCGCTGCTCGAGGTGGGTCCCTCGACTGTATACGTGAATTGCTAGCTTGGGGTGCGGACCGGTTACACCGAGATGAATCCGGGTATGTCTCTATATTGTGCCCTCTCGACCTGAACCCGACACTTGAAACTCTTAAGACCCGAATTTGACTCGTTATCTGAATTGACGTAATCAGGAGAATACCATACATGGTGGCTTTGAAATACAAGCGGGGGGATTGCGCCGCATTGTTAAATCCCTCGTCCGCAGAGCCTCTCGTCTGGCCTTCACCGTTGAAGTTCATCACCGAGCTTAACCCCGACACCAAATTTCTGCTTGAACGCGCGTTAATGGAGGCCAATAGAGAGAGGGAGAAAACCATCTTAAAAGGAACGGATTACTCCACCGCTTCTCCGTCTCATTCTGAAGGTGGAGCCATCGATGATAGTATGTCCGAGGTACATTCTCGCCTTGACCCAAAACGAACAAACCCGAATAAGACCCGAATCTGATCCGATTAAACCCGAGTTCAAGTCTTACAAACTCGAAAATGACCCAATTCGACCTGACCTCACTAGGGTTGACCCGTTTGCAAATCCTTGACGGGTTTTCTTAATTTTATGAGAACGAGATTCCATATCGTTGTTTTTGGACGTCTTGCAGGCGAGTGATACCGAAGTTTGTTGCATATGCTTTGATCAAATTTGTACAATAGAAGTCCAAGACTGTGGGCATAGGATGTGTGCACATTGCACACTAGCTCTATGCTGCCATAACAAACCAAACCCAACAAGTACGACCGTGAACCCGCCTCTTTGCCCGTTTTGTCGGAGCAATATCGTCCGTTTAGTCGTGGCCAAGCTAAACACGGACGTAGAAGACATCGACAATATGAGTTCTTCTAAACTTAGAAAATCAAGACGGTCTTGGACCTTGAGCGAGGGAAGTAGCAGTTTCAAGGGCATCTCATCCGCGTTCGGTAAAATGACCGGTCGTGGGTCAGGAAGGATTAATGTCGAGGAGTTCATCGACAAGCCAAACGAATAACTCAAGTTACAAAGGTACGAACTTTTGATGGGCGCTAAGTAAGTCAATCACGGTTTGACCAAAAAAAACCCTATATATACAATCGAAACTATATTATACATAGGAACGGAAATGATTTGCAACCACGAGATTTAGCTTGCTTGGTAAGTTTGATTTATATTTTTCGGGTCATATTCAATATTCATAATTTGTTGTAATCTTCATGTTATTATTATTGCCTAAGAATGAAGTAAAGTAAAGAGCAATTAGTCATTTAAGTTGGCAAGAATTCTTTGTTCCTTGTAGAGGAAATTTTCCGACATTCTTCGATGTCTACTTCGTCAAGAATCGTAGAATGTGAGAGTTTCGTCTACCTCATCGTCTCTCTCTCTCTCTCCCCTTCCTCCCGCTCTCGATCCCTTGGAGACGAGAGGAAGCGCGGTAGGCCGGTAGCTTGTATTTATGTATTCTTCATTGGTGTGAAATTTGTTGTAATGTACATCATGGCTTGAACCTTCTAGCTTTGCAAATAATACTATATGGTTTGTGATTTTTTTTTTCCGAAAGTACTTTTTTCTTAAGCGTTCCGACCAAGTAAAAGGTTCGTGATTCGTCTATTAATACTCCGGCTGAACCCGAGTAGGCCACCCGAAGAGGCTAGAATTCTGACGAGTCTGACCAGATTGACCCGTTTAGGAGATAAAGACAAGTAAAAACAAAGCACAAAAGATGTGGAGATCATGGGAAGATGTATAGTAGGAAAATTGGTCAATCAAATAGTATGGCGTAACGTTACCCATCCAAGTAGTTGGCCTCTTTGCTTTGATAAGCATATTGTGTAGGGACCTTTGAATTTGTTTGTTAGTTGGGTTAATATCGTTAGGTGACCCAAAACTACTTACTTACTTGTTCGTCGTGTCAGTAGATCTGGTAAAACTGATCCAACCTGATTCGGTCTGATCCAATGTCAACCTAGTGTTTCTGAGGGTTAGTTAGGGGTGTTCAAAAAGTGGTTCGGACCAGTAAACCGGACCGATCCTCGGGCCACACGGTCCAGTTCAAGCACATAATGGTCGTCTTCGGGTCATTAAAAAGTGGTAACCGGTCTCCAGTCCGGTCAAAACACGTCCTAAAAGGGTCTGGTTTAGTCCGGATTCCTTTCTAATCTGTCCGGTCTCCGGGTTTGAGTCTTTTAATTATCGTCTTTGTGATCTTATTGGAGTCGAGTGGAGGGTAAAGTTGGGAAAAAAACTTGTTGGGCCCCTACCCATTTGGGCATCTTTGTTTGTCCTTAATTTGGAAGGGTTAGACCCCAATAATTGTGTAAACCATACATGTGGATGTGGTATTGACGTATTGTGGTTCGTGGTATGGGATGTAGGGTACCCTATGCAGGATTGTAGGACATGCACTTATCCTAGCCTGACATTATGCATGTTTAAGGACTTATCATCGTACAAACCCGACCCGATCCGACCAGACACGTTACGCCTAAATTAGTCCACATCGGGTCCAAATTAACCCAACCCAACACCTCATGTGTGGGCCCGCCCGGTACGGGTCCGGCCAACAATTTTCCAATATAGGTCTGAGTTCGAGTCAGAAGTCTAGTCTGTAACAGCGGGAAAAACAAGGATAACAAACATCGGTGTCAATTTATATGTGTGTGTCATCCTTGAAGGGACAACGACAAAACGTCGGTACTTTCACTCAAACAATAAAATTGTCTATTTTTTTCTTGATTGAAAGAGTATCATTAACTCTTCAGTCTTAGCCATATAATTCCGAATACAAAATGGCCCTACGTATAATTTTTTCTTAATAAATATAATCACACAACATTACAATAATATTGCTTATTATTACTTAAGAAAATGGGCACTTGGCCGACGACTTGGAATGAGACATGAAATGGAATAATCTTAAAATTAAATCCGACATAGTATATATTGTTAGTCTAACTTACGAAAGTAATAATTAGACAAAAGAAATACAATAAAATGACCTAAAATTTACACAAAATAAACTATTTACACTATATATATTCTTTTTATCTCAGACATTTGTTTACAAATTATTTTAATCGAAGATTCGAAGGTAAGCATGAAATTTAGGTACGAGTATAATTCACAATACATTGCCATGGTACGAGTCTTACGACCTTAAACTGTATTTTTCAATCCGTTCTGCCTTAAATTATACGAATAATTTTGACTTCATTTTCTGTCTCTAAATTAGAATAATCGTGAGTCCGACTCGGTATACTTAATTAGGATCTCTACAAAATGAGATATTTAAACTTAATTGTTAGCCACCTGGTGTATGCATCATGTATGCAAAGTGTATATACCAAGATATTGGACAAACACTAATCAATATGACTAATACTATTATGAGAAGGACAATGTTGAATAGACCATTACAAGTTGCACAAACTAGTCTATGCTAAGATGATTACATGTGTGAGAAGTACTCCATTTGATCTTCAATCTAAAGATGTGGGGGATACTGATTGATTGGTGGTAAAATCACGAGAGTTGGTATTTATATATGATTCAAAGTTTAAATCACGTTGACATCATAATTGGCTGATCGCAAAATGTCGAAAAAACGTGGATAATAAACCTTCAAAATCGGTTATTTTTGACTATTTTTCGACAATGGTGAAAGTTGCTCGAAAGCGTAATTTTTTTCAACGAAACTTGTCGATAAGGAAAGGCTATTTTTATTTCGGGACCCAAAATGTCGAAAAAACATGGATTATTACCTTCAAAATCGGTCATTTTTGGCTATTTTTCGACAATTGTAAAAGTTGCTCGAAAGCATAAATTTTTTGTACGAAACTTGTCGATAGGGATAGAATACTACCTAATAACAATTATCATGACCCAAGACACGATACAAAATAGAGTATGGAACTTGTTTCGACTTATTCCGACACGTCTCGTAACGTAATTTTATGGCCTTTAAAAGCATCCATTGAAATCCAAACGACTCTAATATTACACCGGGACATTTTACTAGGTGTCAACTTTATTTAGCGTGAATATGGGCTGTTTTTATTTCGGGACCCAAAATGTCGAAAAAACGTGGATTATTACCTTCAAAATCGGTCATTTTTGGCTATTTTTCGGCGATTGTAAAAGTTGCTCGAAAGCATAAATATTTTGCACGAAACTTGTCGATAGGGATAGAATACTACCTAATAACAATTATCATGACCCAAGACACGATACAAAATAGAGTATGGAACTTGTTTCGACTTATTCCGACACGTCTCGTAACGTAATTTTATGGCCTTTAAAAGCATCCATTGAAATCCAAACGACTCTAATATTACACCGGGACATTTTATTAGGTGTCAACTTTATTCAGCGCGAATATTTGCTGTTTTTATTTTGGGACCCAAAATGTCGAAAAAACGTGGATTATTACCTTCAAAATCGGTCATTTCTGGCTATTTTTCGACAATCGTAAAAGTTGCTCGAAAGCATAAATTTTTTGCACGAAACTTGTCGATAGGGATAGAATACTACCTAATAATAATTATCATGACCCCCGGCACAATATAAAATGGAATATGAAACTTGTTTCGATTGATTCCGACACGTCTCGTAACGTAATTTTATGGCCTTTAAAAGCATCCATTGAAATCCAAACGACTCTAATATTAAACGGGGACATTTTATTAGGTGTCAACTTTATTCATTGCGAATATTTGTTGTTTTTATTTCGGGACCCAAAATGTCGAAAAAACGTGGATTATTACCTTCAAAATCGGTCATTTTTGGCTATTTTTAGGCAATTGTAAAAGTTGCTCGAAAGCATAAATTTTTTGTACGAAACTTGTCGATAGGGATAGAATACTACCTAATAACAATTATCATGACTCCCGACACGATATAAAATGGAGTATGTAACTTGTTTCGACTGATTCCGACACGTCTCGTAACGTAATTTTATGGCCTTTAAAAGCATCCATTGAAATCCAAATGACTCTAATATTACACCGGGACATTTTATTAGGTGTCAACTTTATTCATTGCGAATATTTGCTGTTTTTATTTCGGGACCCAAAATGTCGAAAAAACGTGGATTATTACCTTCAAAATCGGTCATTTCTGGCTATTTTTCGACAATTGTAAAAGTTGCTCGAAAGCATAAATATTTTGCACGAAACTTGTCGATAGGGATAGAATACTACCTAATAACAATTATCATGACCCCCGACACGATATAAAATAGAGTATGGAACTTGTTTCGACTTATTCCGACACATCTCGGAACGTAATTTTATGGCCTTTAAAAGCATCCATTGAAATCCAAACGACTCTAATATTACACCGGGACATTTTATTAGGTGTCAACTTTATTCAGCGCGAATAAGGGCTGTTTTTATTTCGGGACCCAAAATGTCGAAAAAACGTGGATTTATTACCTTCAAGATCTGTCATTTTTGGCTATTTTTCGACAATTGTAAAAGTTGCTCAAAAGCATAAATATTTTGCACGAAACTTGTCGATAGGGATAGAATACTACCTAATAACAATTATCACGACCCCCGACACGATATAAAATAGAGTATGGAACTTGTTTCGACTTATTCCGACACGTCTCGTAACGTAATGTTATGGCCTTTAAAAGCATCCATTGAAATCCAAACGACTCTAATATTACACCGGGACATTTTATTAGGTGCCAACTTTATTCAGCGTGAATATTTGCTGTTTTTATTTCGGGACCCAAAATGTCGAAAAAAGGTGGATTATTACTTTCAAAATCGGTCATTTCTGGCTATTTTTCGACAATTGTAAAAGTTGCTCGAAAGCATAAATTTTTTCCATGGAACTTGTCGATAGGGATAGAATACTACCTAATAATAATTATCATGACCCCCGGCACGATATAAAATGGAATATGAAACTTGTTTCGACTGATTCCGACACGTCTCGTAACGTAATTTTACGGCCTTTAAAAGCATCCATTGAAATCCAAACGACTCTAATATTACACGGGGACATTTTATAAGGTGTCAACTTTATTCATTGCGAATATTTGTTAATTTTATTTCGGGACCCAAAATGTCGAAAAAACGTGGATTATTACCTTCAAAATCGGTCATTTTTGGCTATTTTTCGACAATTGTAAAAGTTGCTCGAAAGCATAAATATTTTGCACGAAACTTGTCGATAGGGATAGAATACTACCTAATAACAATTATCACGACCCCCGACACGATATAAAATAGAGTATGGAACTTATTTCGACTTATTCCGACACGTCTCGTAACGTAATTTTATGGCCTTTAAAAGCATCCATTGAAATCCAAACGACTCTAATATTACACCGGGACATTTTATTAGGTGTCAACTTTATTCAGCGCGAATATTTGCTGTTTTTATTTCGGGACCCAAAATGTCGAAAAAACGTGGATTATTACCTTCAAAATCGGTCATTTTTGGCTATTTTTCGACAATTGTAAAAGTTGCTCGAACGCATAAATATTTTGCACGAAACTTGTCGATAGAGATAGAATACTACCTAATAACAATTATCATGACCCCCGACACGATATAAAATAGAGTATGTAACTTGTTTCGACTTATTCTGACACGTCTCGTAACGTAATTTTATGGCCTTTAAAAGCATCCATTGAAATCCAAACGACTCTAATATTACACCGGGACATTTTACTAGGTGTCAACTTTATTTAGCGTGAATATGGGCTGTTTTTATTTCGGGACCCAAAATGTCAAAAAAACGTGGATTATTACCTTCAAAATCGGTCATTTTTGGCTATTTTTTGGCAATTGTAAAAGTTGCTCGAAAGCATAAACTTTTTGCACGAAACTTGTCGATAGGGATAGAATACTACCTCATAACAATTATCATGACCCCCGACACGATATAAAATGGAGTATGGAACTTGTTTCGACTGATTCCGACACGTCTCGTAACGTAATTTTATGGCCTTTAAAAGCATCCATTGAAATCCAAACGACTCTAATATTACACCGGGACATTTTATTAGGTGTCAACTTTATTCATTGCGAATATTTGCTGTTTTTATTTCGGGACCCAAAATGTCGAAAAAACGTGGATTATTACCTTCAAAATCCGTCATTTCTGGCTATTTTTCGACAATTGTAAAAGTTGCTCGAAAGCATAAATATTTTGCACGAAACTTGTCGATAGGGATAGAATACTCTAATAACAATTATCACGATCCCCGACACGATATAAAATAGAGCATGGAACTTGTTTCGACTTATTCCGACACATCTCGTAACGTAATTTTATGGCATTTAAAAGCATCCATTGAAATCCAAACGACTCTAATATTACACCGGGACATTTTATTAGGTGTCAACTTTATTCAGCGCGAATATTTGCTGTTTTTATTTCGGGACCCAAAATGTCGAAAAAACGTGGATTATTACCTTCAAAATCGGTCATTTTTGGCTATTTTTCGACAATTGTAAAAGTTGCTCGAAAGCATAAATATTTTGCACGAAACTTGTCGATAGGGATAGAATACTACCTAATAACAATTATCATGACCCCCGACACGATATAAAATAGAGTATGGAACTTGTTTCGATTTATTCCGACACGTCTCGTAGCGTAATTTTATGGTCTTTAAAAGCATCCATTGAAATCCAAACGACTCTAATATTACACCGGGACATTTTAGTAGGTGTCAACTTTATTCAGCGCGAATATGAGCTATTTTTATTTCGGGACCCAAAATGTCGAAAAAAACGTGGATTATTACCTTCAAAATCGGTCATTTTTGGCTATTTTTCGACAATTGTAAAAGTTGCTCGAAAGCATAAATATTTTGCACGAAACTTGTCGATAGGGATAGAATACTACCTAATAACAATTATCATGACCCCCGACACGATATAAAATAGAGTATGGAACTTGTTTCGACTTATTCCGACACGTCTCGTAACGTAATTATGGCCTTTAAAAGCATCCATTGAAATCCAAACGACTCTAATATTACACCGGGACATTTGACTAGGTGTCAACTTTATTCAGCGCGAATATGGGCTGTTTTTATTTCGGGACCCAAAATGTCGAAAAAAACGTGGATTATTACCTTCAAAATCGGTCATTTTTGGCTATTTTTCGACAATTGTAAAAGTTGCTCGAAAGCATAAATATTTTGCACGAAACTTGTCGATAGGGATAGAATACTACCTAATAACAATTATCATGACCCCCGACACGATATAAAATAGAGTATGGAACTTGTTTCGACTTATTCCGACACATCTCGTAACGTAATTTTATGGCCTTTAAAAGCATCCATTGAAATCCAAACGACTCTAATATTACACCGGGACATTTTATTAGGTGTCAACTTTATTCAGCGCGAATATGAGCTATTTTTATTTCGGGACCCAAAATGTCGAAAAAAACATGGATTATTACCTTCAAAATCGGTCATTTTTGGCTATTTTTCGACAATTGTAAAAGTTGCTCGAAAGCATAAATATTTTGCACGAAACTTGTCGATAGGGATAGAATACTACCTAATAACAATTATCATGACCCCCGACACGATATAAAATAGAGTATGGAACTTGTTTCGACTGATTCCGACACGTCTCATAACGTAATTTTACGGCCTTTAAAAGCATCCATTGAAATCCAAACGACTCTAATATTACACGGGGACATTTTATAAGGTGTCAACTTTATTCATTGCGAATATTTGTTAATTTTATTTCGTAACCCAAAATGTCGAAAAAACGTGGATTATTACCTTCAAAATCGGTCATTTTTGGCTATTTTTCGACAATTGTAAAAGTTGCTCGAAAGCATAAATATTTTGCACGAAACTTGTCGATAGGGATAGAATACTACCTAATAACAATTATCACGACCCCCGACACGATATAAAATAGAGTATGGAACTTATTTCGACTTATTCCGACACGTCTCGTAACGTAATTTTATGGCCTTTAAAAGCATCCATTGAAATCCAAACGACTCTAATATTACACCGGGACATTTTATTAGGTGTCAACTTTATTCAGCGCGAATATTTGCTGTTTTTATTTCGGGACCCAAAATGTCGAAAAAACGTGGATTATTATTACCTTCAAAATCGGTCATTTTTGGCTATTTTTCGACAATTGTAAAAGTTGCTCGAACGCATAAATATTTTGCACGAAACTTGTCGATAGAGATAGAATACTACCTAATAACAATTATCATGACCCCCGACACGATATAAAATAGAGTATGTAACTTGTTTCGACTGATTCCGACACGTCTCGTAACGTAATTTTATGGCCTTTAAAAGCATCCATTGAAATCCAAACGACTCTAATATTACACCGGGACATTTTACTAGGTGTCAACTTTATTTAGCGTGAATATGGGCTATTTTTATTTCGGGACCCAAAATGTCGAAAAAACGTGGATTATTACCTTCAAAATCGGTCATTTTTGGCTATTTTTTGGCAATTGTAAAAGTTGCTCGAAAGCATAAATTTTTTGCACGAAACTTGTCGATAGGGATAGAATACTACCTAATAACAATTATCATGACCCCCGACACGATATAAAATGGAGTATGGACCTTGTTTCGACTGATTCCGACACGTCTCGTAACTTAATTTTATGGCCTTTAAAAGCATCCATTGAAATCCAAACGACTCTAATATTACACCGGGACATTTTACTAGGTGTCAACTTTATTCGGCGCGAATATGGGCTGTTTTTATTTCGGGACCCAAAATATCGAAAAAACGTGGATTATTACCTTCAAAATTGGTCATTTTTGGCTATTTTTCGGCGATTGTAAAAGTTGCTCGAAAGCATAAATATTTTGCACGAAACTTGTCGATAGGGATAGAATACTACCTAATAACAATTATCATGACCCAAGACACGATATAAAATAGAGTATGGAATTTGTTTCGACTTATTCCGACACGTCTCGTAACGTAATTTTATGGCCTTTAAAAGCATCCATTGAAATCCAAACGACTCTAATATTACATCGGGACATTTTATTAGGTGTCAACTTTATTCAGCGCGAATATTTGCTGTTTTTATTTCGGGACCCAAAATGTCGAAAAAACGTGGATTATTACCTTCAAAATCGGTCTTTTCTGGCTATTTTTCGACAATTGTAAAAGTTGCTCGAAAGCATAAATTTTTTGCACGAAACTTGTCGATAGGAATAGAATACTAAGTACCTACTAATAACAATAATTAATGTTATTTAACAACAGTAATACCAATCATCCTAAAATAAATCGAACTTTATTAAATTTGTAAATAAACTCATTTATTGAACATATCATAGGTAGGTCATATACTCGATCATACGTAGGTCCCATTTTCGTTTTGATTTTCATTATCCTTCCTCCTCATTTGCTCCGCCTCCATTATTCATCCACGAACAATTCAATTACCATCTGATCTGATCTGATCTGATCTGATCTCCTCGATCCACTCATAATCGATCATAACTCAATTGACCTATATATGCAAATCTCCACCAATTCCTTCATCATCTCCAACTCGATCTGTTCTGTTCAGTTCTGTTCTGTTCGTGCGTCATCTTTTCGCAGTGGAGAAACGCAGGAAGCCATGGATTGGATTGATGAAAGTGACGATGTTTGATGATGGCATAAATTTAACGTAATTTGCTTTAAAGCATAATTTTTCTGCACCAAACTTGTCAATAGCATAAATTATATATGTATGTATATGTATAATGTACGTATGTATATGTATAATGTACGTATGTATATGTATATATGAACGTATTGTACGTATTAATGTACGTATGTATACGTATGTATACATATCTATGTACGTATGAATACGTATTTATGTACGTATATCAGATAATATACATACGTATATTTGTACGTATTTTTACGTATATATACATATATTTATACATGTGTATACTTATATTTATACCTGTGTATACGTATATTTGTACGTATGTCTGCGTATATTTGTACTTATTTTTACGTATATTTGTACGTATGCCTGCGTATATTTGTACTTATTTTTACGTATATTTGTACGAGTGTATACGTATATTCGTACGTATTTTTTCGTATATATACGTATATTTATACCTATGTATGCGTATATTTTTACGTATATTTGTACGTATTTTTCCGTATATACGTATTTTTGCACGTATGTATACGTATATTTGTATGTATGTTTTCGTATAGGTATTTTTGTACGTGCGTATACGTATATTTGTACATATGTATGCATATATTTGTACATATTATGTGTATATATGTACGTATGTATGTACGTGTTATGCGTGTATATATACGTATTGTACGCATGTATGTATGTATGTATATACATATTTATGTAAGTATATATGTATGTATGTACACGAAAGTGTGTACATATACGAATATATATATGTATTTATACGTATATATATACTTATTATACGTATATATTATACATACGCTTTTATGTACGTATTATGATGTATTGCATTTGTTTTTTTTTTTTTAAAACAGTCTAATTTGCAATTTTTTGACAAAATCCATCGCAAATATTGCATTGTTTTTTAATAAATGTATACATGTACGTATTATACATACATACGTACACGAATGTATGTACGTATGATGTATTGCATTTGTTTTTTTTTTTAAATCAGTCTCTAATTTGCAATTTTAAAAAAAAAAATCGTCACAAACATTGCATTTTTTTTAATAAGTCGATCGCAAATTGTGCAATTTTTTTAGAATTTTTAGAAAACGCAGTCGCAAATCCTGCACTTTTTTGTAGAATTTTTTGAAAAATCGGCCGCAAATATTCATAAATTCGGTCACAATTTTTTTATAAATTCGGTCGCAAATTTTACAACTTTTTGCAATTATTTTAATAAATTCAGTCGCAAATCTTACAAAAAAAAATTTTATGTCGGTCGCAATTTATTCATAAATTCGGTTGTAAATCCTGCAAAAAAATTTACAAAAATTGGTCGCAAATTCTGATTTTATAATAATTCGTGGGAAAAATTAGAAAAATCGGTCGCAAACGCTGGAAAGTTTTTACAAAAAAAATCCATCGCAAATTATGGAATTCTCAAATATTCGTCGCAATATTCATCACATCGTGCAATACATTGAAGAAAAACCTACAAAAGAAGAAACCAACGCTGCAATATAAGAAAACATTTTTAGTTGGAAACATGGAAAAATCATTTTATTAAAAAAACCCTCAAATAAGGATTTAGTTGCGACGTTTTTTTTAAATAGCTTGAAATAGACTAATCATTTGCGGCATTTTCTGCCTGTCACGCCTCAAATAGACTAATCATTTGCGGCGTTTCCTGCCTGTGACGCCTCAAATAGACTAATCATTTGCGGCGTTTTCGCTCTGTGACGCCTCAAATAGACTAATCATTTGCGGCGTTTTCGCTCTGTGACGCCTCAAATAGGCTAATCATTTGCGGCGTTTCCTGCCTGTGACGCCTCAAATAGACTAATCATTTGCGGTGTTTTTAGGGGAGCCTCAAATAGGACTTATCATTGCGGCGTTTTCACAGACGCCTCAAACAGAGGAATCATTTGCGGTGTCTTTTGTGACGCCTCCAATAGACGAATCATTAGCGACATTTATTTAAAAACACTTCAAATGACACGCCTTTTTGAGGGAGGAAAAAATCCTTAAATAACGCCTCAAATAGACAATCATTTGCAGTGTTATTCTAAAATCACCTCAAATGATACACCTATTTGAGACACTTTTTAGAACAAACGCCGCAAATAACTATTTTAAAAAATTAAACAATACGATTACATATTTGTGAGATTCTAACAACATTCAAGCTCAAAGTTACTGCAATGGAATAGATGCTTGATAACCTCTTCAATGACACCTGGCTTCGTATTAATAGAACCGTTTGCATTAACATCAGTGAGATCCGATTCAATTTTCTAAAGCACCTGCATACAAAGGAAAGAAGTAGAACGAATGATTTCATACGAGCACAACCCACAACGGATCAGACAACTAGTTATCTAGTCAAACATGTTCTTGATATTCCACACACGCAATATGAACATCGCTAGTAAAAAAAATGAAAGAGAACGACAAGGGTTCTATGCTATTCTGGTTAAGTAGATCGAAAGTAAATAGAATTCGGAGTATGAGCTAGGTAGCACTAACATGGACACGGACAAAGAGATGTTTTACCAAAGTTTGAGAAAAATATAAGATGAAAAAAAATTGTCAGAAAAATAATACAGAGCACACCGCCTCCAAAACCAAAACCATAGGATCATAATGTCAATTAAGATTCGACAACAAATCAATATGAACCAATCATAAGCGAATAAAATAGTAGAAATACAAGTAAGAAGTATGAATGATAGCATACTTTTGGGTTTAAGCAGCTGATTTCGGAGCATGATTCTGTTTAGGCTTCAAGACAATACCCATCTCGTCTTTCTTAGCTTCGACCTTCATTTCCACGTTTTCAGTTTATACCTCGGTGAACATACTGACTCACAGTGTCCCCATCAAGAACCTTAAGATTCGATCCAATTAGTAATCAACCATTCAAGTATTCCTTCAATGCCAAAGTTGTGTAAACAAAAGACGGCAAAAGATCATTACTTTCCAACTTGTTTGCATGTCGTTGAGCGTATAATCAATAACTTGAATGAGTCCTGGCACCAAACGAAACCATCAGCGAAAAACTCGATTGTAGAATTCCCTTTGAGCTTTTCTTTTCCATCATTTGCTGCGAACCTGAAATGGTATTTGAGGTTAACAATTCATCGAGCAAATGAAACGAAATGTGGCAAAACCAATCAAAACAATGCGAGAAGAAAAACAATTGATCGAATCAAGCCCATATGTTGAAAATCCCAAACCCTAACCGTCAATTAAATTTCAAAATCAAAAAACCTCATCACAATTCCATATGCCGAAGTCTCAAAAAACCCTAACTGTCATCGAATTTGACGATCAAAAAACCTAATCAAAATCCCAATATTGAATTTAATATTCCCTATTTTTTGTCCCGTTTCATTAATTAAAATCATCCTCGCAAATATTCATGAATTGAGCGAAAAATAATGATCAGAGACATAACCAGAATTAGGGTTATACACAAAAGTTGTAACCTTTTCTTTCACACACAACATCTCTGAATCTCAACATTTCAATAAATAGTAAAATAATCAAAACCCTAACTTTCCTTGATGGCTTGATGTATCAAACATGTTGAATCAAACAGATTAGAAACCCACTTCAATTAAGCAAACAGATTAGAAACCCAGATCCTAAATCATTCAACTAAACCCAGATAAATTACATAAATCAATAAATCAAGCCAAAAAAAACCCCAATTCAATTAATTACACAGATTAGAAACCCAGATCCTAAATTATTCAATTAATTAAACCCAGATAAACTACATAAATCTATAAATCAACCCAAAAACCCCCAATTCAATTAATTAAACAGATTCGAAACCCAGATCCTAAATCATTCAATTAATTAAACCCAGATAAACTGCATAAATCTATAAATCAAGCCAAAAAAAACCCAATTCAATTAATTACACAGATTAGAAACCCAGAACCTAGATCATTCAATTGATTAAACCCAGATAAACTACATAAATCTAGAAATCAACCCAATTAATTAAAAAAGATTAGAAACCCAGATCCTACAACTACGTAATCAACTTAATCGAAGAAAAAAACGAAATTTAAGAGTGACATACATGAACGATTCACGATTGATTTCAAATCAAAGAACTTGAATGATCGAATTCAGATTCAGGGACGTCGGCAGAAGAGTTCGTGAAATGAATCGGACGAGATGAATCAATGCGCGAGATAATATCGAGATTCTAACGCGTGTTATTATTGAGCACGGGTTAAAAAACTTAATTATAATTTGATTTTTTTAACGTGGATCCAGTAAATATAATGGTTAATTTTTTGTGAATTTTCACTTCAGAAGTCGGAAAATATGATAGGTAATTAGGTATGAGTCGGAATAAAAATACAGTAATGATTTTAATATAATACAGAGTATCCGTAGCGGACTGGTAGTAACACGTAAAATACAGATAATACACGGTGATAATTTGTGTCATAATTTTTCTTATTACTTAAAAACAACAATTTTTCGATATCATATTGAAAAATTTATATAAGTACATTCGACAAAATTAACTAATAACCAAACAAATTATTAGAACGAAAAAAAAATCAAATATATTCCGTAATTACGGAATATACTAGATAATAATCGTAGTAATAATAAAAAAAAAATTGTTTGATAATTAATTCTAAAAAAAAAGTCACTTAAGAGACAAAATATTTATTAAAGAATCAATATTATTTTTAGAAACATGATAATTAGGTCTGACACGATTCATAAAACGACGTCGTTTCATTGTCTTTCCCTTAAGTTTCATGGGCGCCGGAGGCGGGCGCGAGTAATCAACCTTAATCTTGTACTCAATTCCCGTCGGAGTCTTAAACCCGTCATTATCTTCGCTAATTACCTTTAATTCAAGACGATTATTATCAAGATTATCTCGATAATAATTATCTTTGCTTAGCTCGAAATTAAGTAAAATCTCTTCTTTTTTATCTTGATCTTTGTTGTGTGATGGTGTTGAAGGAGGAAACAAGATGCCCATGATGTATTATATCAGTATTGTTATGTGAAACCGTCTTATAGAAGTCGATATTTAAAGGAGGGTGAGAAGCTAAGGAGGTGGAATTAAAAGAGGGAGATTTGGTAAAAATTGGTAGAATTGAAAGTGTCCACTTTTGGAGGTGGATCCTATGTAAAAAAAATTAATTAGTTAGCTTTTAATTCATTAATAATTAATAATTAATAAAAAAATAATAACAATAAATTCTCTTTTATAATAATAATAATAATAATAATAATAATAAATTAATAATAATAATAATAATAATGTAAATTGTTTTGAGGTCAATAAAAATTGTGTTTAAGGAAAAAAAATTATAAATATACGTACAATATTAGGGTTTTACGAATAGTTTTGGTAAACACGAGTTTGTCTATAATATTATCAAAAATAAATAATTAAAAGATATACAGAATTATCGAGAATATTTTCGTATTTTTATTATGATTTTTTAGTGAAGTATGTGGAAGATCGATGTTACACGTATTTGACGTATTTGGTAGATGATGGAGTATATTGATATGACACTATACTTACCTTAATAGTAGGTCATAGCCTATATAGAATGTATTAACTAAATCATAAATTCATAATCACAAATAAATTTAAACCATTTATTACATCATAACTCCGATTATTAGCATCACCCAAGTAATAATAATAATAATCACCGTTTATGACTTGATCGACTAAACTAATTGACATCTGATTTATGTGGGCCCTAAATAGGAATTTTACAGTCGATTCCACTGTCGCCGAGCTTCTGAATTTTACAGCCTGCAAATTTTTATTGCATTCACTCAGGAAATACAGCATTACAGGACATTTCTGAAAACCAGAGGTTAAGACAGTACAGTATTACAGCAGCATTACAGCATTACAGAACTAGCTACATCGCTGCATCGAGGAGCGACATCCTGTAAATTTTCAGCCTGCATCGAGGAGCGACATCACAGCAGTAAAATGTTCAGCCTGCAAATTTTTATTGCATTCACTGAGGAAATACAGCATTACAGGACATCTCTGAAAACCAGAGGTTAAGACAGTACAATTTTACAGCAGCATTACAGAACTTCTAGCTACATCGCTGCATCGAGGAGCGACATCCTGCTATACTTTTCGGTGCTGCTGAAAGGATGACGATCCTCCTCCTCCTCCTCCTCGTCTACCGACATTCTTCCCTTGTTTTCAATTTCATTACCATTTCCACAAAGAAGCGAATTCTCCTCTCGGATTTTGTTATTACTCCAGGAATGTAAAACCGAACCACGTTTAGTTACAGCATCAGTTCTCTGTGCCTTGAAAAACCCATTTGTTTCAACGTGATTCTCGTCGTTGCAATGCTCATTGAACTGTGAATGGCTCCTTCCAAATGTCGTCGATGTTTGTTCTTTATCGAGTACAGAAGCTGATTTTTCAGAGAAACTGCCAAATCCTTTGATTTCCCTTGTTAATTTCCTGGCATTCTCCCTTTCTTCTTTCAGGAATGTCGTGTTCTCGAGCAGGGTCGCTATTTTCTCCGATTTCTTCCTCACTGTAATCCCCCAGTTAAATCTGTACATCAAAATCGACTGTCAGGATAAACTAGACCTGGCAAACGGGTCAATCAGGCCGGTTAAGCCATTTTCAGGTCCTTTCAGAGTAGTTTCGGGTCAAACTGGGATTTTCAGTCCAGATGTCAGGTCAGGTCGGGTCATTTTTTGGCAAACGGGTCAATCAGGCCGGTTCGGCCATTCTCAGGTCCTTTCAGGGTAATTTCGGGTCAAACTGGGATTTTCAGTTCAGATGTCAGGTCAGGTCAGGTCGGGTCATTTTTTGTCAGGTGTACATGAAACTAGACTAGACCTGGCAAACAGATTGGATTGATCAGTCAGGTTCATATTTCGTGTCAGATTCGTATCGTGCAGATAGATGAGGAAGCATGCATACCCCTTTTCATCAATATGTTGAAAATATTTCATGTCATTGATGATTGATTTATGTGTTTGAAATTCTTCAGCAATTCTTTCAGGTCCATGAGTTAACAAATGCTCTAATACTATCAATGAATTATATGTTGCTCTCCATTCTTTTTTCTCAAACTTCGACAATCTGCAAAATAAAATAAAAAATACGAAAATTAATCGAGACATATAGACTCCTTTTAAAGTCGTCTAATAATAACTTGTTCAAAAGGTTCTCAGAACTGTAACGTAGTAATAATTTTCAGTGTAACGTTAGGGATCTGAATAATTCAAAAACCGCGTTTTTTTGAAAATTCGTAAGTGTTGTAACATACTTGGTATGAAGGATATCAACAATTCTCCAATAATCATCAACTTCGAAAGCAGCTCGAGATATCGATCCAAGAGTTTGAGTGTTTGGTGCCCATGGATTCGGATTTGTTGCTTCTTCGGTCATTCTATCAAATTCACACGATAAAAAAGTTCTCAGAATCAGGACCCAACAATTTTGAAAAAAATGCCCGTTTAGTTAAAAATCAACGTAAAAAAAATATTTAAAAAAATTCTGGATTCGCCACTGATGAAAAAGGTAAAAAATGGCTTACAATTGAATAGGAGTGACATCGGTGAGAGCCAATCGAGCCGTTTTGATCTTCTCCTTGATGTAAAATGAAGCTTGTTTTCTAAGATCAAAGAAAGAATTCTTACTCATATTATTGTTGTTGATTTTACTTGAAATAATTGACATTTTTTTTTATGTAAAAATGTAAGTAGTAGAAATTTTGTAATATAGTGTGACAATAATTAACAAAATTAAAATTAATTAAAGAAAAAAAAAATAATAACACTTAATTAATTAATGATGAATTAGGAAAAAAAAATGAGATCATGAGCAACTAATCCACTATAATTAGTTGACTAATTCAATATTTTTTTATACTCTTGTGTTTTTGGTGGATTTAGATTTAAGATGGGTTTTGTGACGGTTTTGACGTATGTAACGCCTTTTTATAAAAGATCGTTTAGTTTTTGTTTTGACGAAAAAATAAATAAAATTGTCTGTTGGATTGGTTTACGTGAAATTTATTATTAAGGAAGAAATTTCTTATGGTTTGTATTTATCGGAGGTAGATGTAATCAAATGAGATTGTAGGGCCGATGTGTCGGAATAATAAATTCAAGATCAAGATTTGAATCTCATCAACAACACACTTTGTAACTTTTTTATAAAAAAATATGAATATGAATAATGGATTAATTTTTTCTTATTTGTGGAGTTGGTGATGATGATGGAAGAAATGTCTTAGGTCTTGTATTTATTAGTGTGATCAACACTGATGGTTAGGTAAGACGTCTTTATATATTATAAGATCGGACTATTTAAACATTTAATCTCGAAAATAAAAGAATTTTTATAGAACTAGGATCTCGTCCGAACCACAACTTCAGTGCGAACCGTCCGAATCTCACTTACACTTTTATAAAGTTCCACTAACACTTTTAATGGCTCCACTTACACTTTTTTTGCATTTTTAACAGTATAAGTGAAGCCCCTAAAAGTGTAAGTAGAACCTCTAAAAGTGTAAGTGAAGCTCGGACAGTTCGCACCGGATCTCACCCCAGTTTTTATATTTACAATCTCCCCTTTTTTTTGGTAACTCCCGTCTATAAATTGGATTGAATCTCTCCTATATTATAAGACGGTCCTACCGACGTGGTACAACTCCATGTAGGGAGGAAAATGAGGTGGTTTTAGTCAATGAATATGACTCTTTTCGTTACTATTACTACTCGTTTTCATATTGGAACTTGTGGGTGGCGTGAGTGAAAATTGGAATCATCTTCATCATCACGTTTTCATTGTACATATTGTGAATTGTCTTTAGTATTTGTAAGTAGGAGGGCCCACCGAATTCGAATCCAGATCATCAAAAGTCAAAGTCAAATACTGAACTCCCGATTCTTAGATCATCAGAATTTAAAGTCGAAGACGAATCTAGATCTCTAGTAGTAAGTGTTGACTGAATTCAAATCTAGATCATCAAAAGTCACAGTCGAAGTCGAATCATGAATTCCTGATTCTCAGATCATTAGAAGAAGTCAAAGTCGAAGTAGAATCTAAATATAGATCATCGGTTTGGGTATCAACTAGAGGGGAGAGGCGGACACGTGTCCAACTCGACCACTCGAGTCTGTGATCGGCTCACGTGGAGCAACAGGGTTGGACTGAACAGAACTAGACTCTCCTACGCTTGGCCTCGGGCCAGCCCATTAGAGGCATAGTGGACCTATCTTTCAAACAATGGTTGTGGATTAAAGAGAAGCCCAAAATGTTCGGGCCGAGTAGTAAATGGGCCAGGCTTTCCTCGTTCTCTTCCGACGATGACACCTTCTCCATGGCCCATGGGCCTCACATGCTCGACCGTATTCTTTTCACCTTCTCTTCTCTTCAATTCAGTTCAATTCAGCCGTGTTTCAGTACTTTAGCTCACTGTATTTCAGTTTTTTTTTTTTTTTTGAAGCTCACTGTATTTCAGTTCTGATCACTTATGTTCTGTTCAGTTCAATCTATATCGGTCCAAAACAACATGAAAACATCCAACAGGATATACAAACGGGTCAAAACGTAACGACTTCGTCTATATACGACCTCAAAAACAATAAAATTATCGTGAGATCGTCTTCGATAATAAATAAATGCAGTAGTTGGTATCAATGGTTGAGCAGTTGCCCTTTCATTAGGTCACTCCACTGACTATCATGTCATGCCATTTCCTTAAACAAATTGACATTTATATATCTTGGCTTTTGCATGCATGAATGCATGTAACACCATTCCTATTAAATTCAACACATAAAACTTAGTGCAATGGTAACGTCACATCGAAATATACTCGGTTATTTATAATACATACAGTATAGTATGTTACATCGAAAATTTTCAAAATAATGAGATTTCAAATCATTCGGTATCAGATTCTACTCTTATTTATAATTCATACTAAATGCACGGGTTACTTAGTGCAGTTGTAACGTCACATCGAAATATACTCGGTTATTCATAATACTCTGTATACAGTATATTACATCGAAAATTTTCAAAATAACGGGATATCAGATCCTTCGGTATCAGATTCTACTCTTACTTATAAATTATAATTTGTATTAAATGCACCGTTTTAAATCTAAGTGTTGGAACCTGACCGCTCAAAATCATTTACGATTATGTACGAGGATTTTTGGGATTGTTTTATCTAAGAAATCTCGAGAGTGGTGATCGAACTAAGGACCCTAATTAATTTAATTTAATTTAATTTAATTTATTCAATAGTCATAGTCAACATATAATAATCAAATAAATAAATAAATAATGTAAAAGCAAGTCAATAAATGGATTATTACATAGGAAGAAAATCAAGAGATTTATAGTGGGTTATTAGTCATTAACTCATTACTCATTATTTAATATTGCACCTTCAACGACTTAATCAGTTAATCATACAAATAATAAAGAGTAGATCTCGAATAAAATCGTCTTATATTATATATAGGACATAATTAAAGTAGGGAAAATTGGTAAATTTACATTGAAAGAAAATGTTACTAATTTTTTTTAAAAAAAAGTTATTAATTTCAATTAATTTTTTGCTCCGTTTCATTAAAATATTCAGTAAATAGGACAAAAAATAATGACCGGGTTAGTACTTAGTATATGGAGACAAGATAAGCAAAATGATTAGCTAAGCAAAAGGAAATGGGCAATTGGGCATAACATTATTATTATTACTATAAAATAAAAAAATGATTAGTGTATAAATACCATTATATTATATTCAAATTTTTATAAGATGATCCTATAACAGAGTTAATCAACTTTTTATAAGCCGGTCTTATAGAAGAGTTAATCGACTTTTGTAAGACAATCCTGTAAGAGAGCTGGTCGACTTTTTTATATGACGATCTTATATGACCGTTGGTCAACTTTTTATAAGACAATCCTACAGGAAATTGAGCTAATCGACTTCTTATAAGACGATCATGTAGGAGAGTTGGTCGACTTTATATAAGACAGTTTTACAGGAGAAATGATCGATTTTTCATGTACTACAATCATCCACATATAGTACTTGGTGTATATGGTTTTTTAGGTACTTGTATTTAACTCTAAGTGGGCCAAAATATTGAATGAAGAAGACAAGAAAGACCCACAAAAATGTCAAACTTTGTGAACTAACTCAAACTTCAGCTCACCTTCTTCTGCCTGTTTCTAGTAATAAGAAGAAATAAAGGTGTGTCAAGGTCAACATATAACAAAGTTTTTTGTGTAAGAAATTTGTGCATTAAAAAAGGTGAAAATTACAGTTTTGACAATAATATTACTCCCTCCATTTTCGTTTTATCTTCCCATTCACTTTGCACGTTTTTTTTTGTAATGAATATAAAATGATAAATTTAGTAAATATTGAGAGTAGAAGGGTAAAATGTGTGTAAATAGGAAAGAATAAAGTTATAAAGTATTGTAAATAGTAAGGGTAGTATGGTAAAAATTATGGACTAAAATGGAAAGAAATGAAATGGAAAGATAAAAAAAAGTGGTCAAAAAAGGAAATTGGGAAGATAAAAAGAAAATGAAGAAAGTAATAGATTCTTCTCAACCCTTGAATATGAAAATAAATAAATTAAATTAAATCAAAAATTGGGACCAATAATTAAATTTTTAATCGAGTGTATTATAAATATCAAATTTTTATAATTTTAGAAATATGTAACTATAAATATTGATAAAAGAAAACGTACATTGATGTACGTGATAAAACAAATATATAGAATTAATTGGAATAGATGGAATATGAAAATAAAATTATATAAAAAAAAAATTAAAATTTGGGACCATATTTCTTCTTTTGACTTGATATTTAATTAGTAAAAATTAAAGGAAATTTATTAGAACTACTACTGTATAATAGAGTAAATTTTATTTTATTTTTGTAAAAAATATGCTAAAATAGGACCATTTTTGCATCTTTTATTTGAAAGTCAACATGATATAAAAAAAGTAAACTCAAACATTAATTATCGTGTTTGTATGACGGTTCTATCGTACGAGTTATGACAAATAAAAAAATTGCAATTTAGGATAAACAGTTGTATTTTAAGTTAATTATAGACCGCTTATCGATAAATAGTGACCAATTTTTAGTACATAACCTACGTAATTTGCTTTAATTTAACATAAATATTACTCTATATATACGAGTAACATTCTAATCTGAACTAAACTATTGTAATCTTACTTCGAAGTTAGAACCGATATATCCGATTTACTCCTAAACCAACCCAAATACTCGTACGAGTACTATCTATTACCACTCGTGTTAATGCTAAAACGCATATAACCCGTCTTAAACAAGAATTCGAACCTCGATTTTTCTTAAGTTTATACAATTCCTAGTAGCTTTGTCAATAACATAAATTTAATTAAGAAATTTTTTTTTGCCTAAAAAGTTCTATACACATGATCTCCATATCCTTCCTTCGAACGAGATCACGATTATGGAGACGTCGTCGTGATATCTTCGTCTGTCTCCTTGCGGTATCTCTAGCAACTCGTAGAAATCCAATCCTGTATCAATTCAGTTCAGTCAGTTCAAATTCAGTTCAGCTCAACTGGTCAGGTAAGGTCAATTATGGGTTTGGGTCAGGTTAGATATTTACCGGCTCGTTTAGCAGCACGAAACAGAACTTCCTCGACCAAGTGTTGAGCGGGATCGCCTTCAGGCGAGAGCGAGATGAAGTGCTCAACCTCGGAAACCGCCTCCTCGTTTGTGAAGTACTGGTAAAGCCCGTCGGACGACAGGATCAAGAACTGGTCTTTCGGGCCTAACCGGTGGTGATATAGGAACGGTTGGCAACTAATGTAAGGTGAATTCCCAACATAGTCGATTCGGAACATCTCTAGTAATGCATCATTCCACTTTTTCTGCATTTCGACAAAAACCCGTGTCAGAAAATTCAAAACCCAATTCAGTAAATTCAGCTCAGACCAGTAATGTTCATCATTATTCAGTATCAGAGGGGTCGTAGTCGATTCAGTTGTTCAGCCACCAAACTCTATAATGTTATTCAATGAAGCATCCACATGAACTAAATTTGAGTCATTAACCCCAAAAAAACAAGCATTCTATTGATTCTAAGTGAATTCGGTATGCCCTACACGACTACACGACCCAAATCGTAATCCAATCCATTTAATTCCTATAATATCGCAAAATTAGGCATTAAAAATCGTAGTAATTGAAGTAAAGTTGAGTCTAGTCGAGCTACCTGCTTGAGAAAACCGGCACCAAACGCTCGAGTGACCTTCAATGAGCCCTTGACACGGTCATTAGACACGGCCAAACTGTCGTCTGGATGTTCTTTTCGGATTCTTTCCACTTCCTGCACACAAAAAAAAGGGTCAATTGAGATGATTCAGACGCTGTCAGACGTGAAACGGTCAATGGAGATGATTCAGACGAGGGATTTGTACCGCGTCAATGGAAGTACTATGATCAATAGTAAGTTGCAAAGCGGATAAATTACATCTAACACCGTCTGAAACAACTTCAAATTCGTACAACGATTCCTCATTAATCCGTTCCAAGTCGTGATCAACCCGACCAAGTCTAAGGTCGGGTTGGTCTTTAGTCCGACCCAAAACGGCTCGACTATCGCCCACGTTCATCACGTAAACATCCTCGCCTTTCATCAACATGGCTAACACACACGAACCCATTAACGCTAGCTCAGGGTTTTCGTCTAACATCTTGTCTGCGATGTCTAAGTACGCTTCCTCTGTTTTTCGTAAACCCTCCGACATCGCTTTCACACACCTCCGCCGCCTTCCCGGCGGCGCCGCCGCCGCCGCCGGAGTCGGAATATTGATCTCTGTTCACTCCCTTGAATTTTCGACTCAACGAACTCGAATTCCTAATTTTTTTACCGGTACCATAATCTGAAAACTCGGAATTTGATTTTTTTAATTCAAATTCCGAGTTTTGATCGAAATTATTTCCAGCAAAACTCGAAAACTCGGAATTGGGATTGAGATTGGGATTGGGATTGTCGTCCCAGAGTAAACCCTTGAGCTGATTTTGAACAGAGGAATAGAGATTGGAGAGTAAGAAATCGGTAGCATCCGGCCCGTTAAACCCGTCGTAAATACCGACAAAAACCCACCCGAATTCCTCGGATACAACCACGTGAACCCGATCCTCACCCGCTTTACCCTGAGCCCACTGTAAATTCTGACTCTGCCATGAATCGTCTGTATCATCCACACTCAACTTATCCGAACTATTCGATCCGTTTCCGATTATCCAATTATCATCCCGGGTCGGAGCTCCGACGCCAGTTCCGATGCCCGGGCCCGCCGCAGGGGCGACGGTGGAGCTCGGCCCGAATGTTTTGGAAATAGCGCGGCGGAGGCCGCGGATGAGGGAGCCGCCGGGCCGCCTACGGCGGCGCCGGCGGTCGTGAACAGAGAAGCTTCTATCCAACGGACCGGAGAAAAGCGGTCCAGCACGCTCCAACGGACCAGACATGAACCCGCCGGTTCGATCAATCGGGCCGGACATGAAATCACCGGTTAACGGACCGGACAGCGGTCCAGACCGGGGAATAGGTTGAAGAGGGACGGCGGAGAAAGAGGTGGAGCTCTCGAAAAACGCGGCGGAGAAAGTCAACGCCGGCGTTGACTCAAGTAAAAGCGAAGTAGACGGCGGAGTAGAAGTATTAGCCGAAACCGACGCCCCAGAAATCGACCGGAATATCGACCCGGGTTGAGCCGACTCCTCTGAATGGATCTTAGACGATCCGGACGGGAGAAGAAGTCGGGTCGGGTCGGGTCGAACATAACAGAATGAATGACCTAGACCCTCGTCGTATCCCGACATGCAGAGGTCGTTTTGATGGTGGTCCGGTTGACCCGACCCGGTAAAACAGTGCCCGATTTTTCCAATTCCATTACCCATTTGTATAGATTTTTTCCCCAATTAATTTGATTAATTAATTAGCAGCTGAGTTGAAGCAATTGAATAATTGATTGATTGAATGAATGAATGAAGAGGGAAGGAAGGAAGATGAAGAAGGAGAGAGAAAGGGGGAAGAGAGTTGACTTTGAAGTAAAGTATGTATGGGGGCAGATTCAAAGATAGAGATAGAGATAGAGGGAGAAAGTACTGGTGGAAATGTGAGATGATGGTTTCCTCTTATTTGTCTTTTAACTCCCAAAAAAAAAAAAAAAAAAAATCGAATATACGTGATATCCCGTAAACTACCTTACATTCTCGAGTATAGTATAAACTTTAAGACCCGAGTTTGATCCGTAATCTGAGATAACTTGAATCTCAGTTGTAACGGTTAAACTCAGTCCTTCACACGTTCGATAGGTCTAAATTGACAGTCATGGATGCCTTGATTTCGAAATTTCGGATATGAGCGTGTCTGACTGTCCATACCTAGACCCGGCAAAACGGGTCAACAGGTCGGGTCAGCTTAGGGTCGGGCCACTTTCGGAAATCGGGTTGCTTTCGGACCGGGCTGAGTCATTTCGGGTTCAGGTCATTTTCGGATTTGTTATTTTCAACTTTCTTTGAGATATGATATCGACTCGTTTTCTATAATAATATCTGAGTCAGTTTCGAGTCAAGCCGGGTCGATATCGAATTGTTTTCTATACCTGACTCATTTTGATTCAATCTGAATGTTTATCACTTTAGGTCGATAATTAAGCCTAATTAATGTGATAATATACGTTCCGAAAAAGAGTCAAACTTGAAATAATTTGGCCTGATCGAACCAGCAAAACTCGACCTCACCTGACCCGATCTGATCTGACTCGATAGGGAAGACTAGGGAGTATTCATTGAAGGAGTTGATATAAAGAGTGATATAAATTGATAGGACAATTAAGGAAGGAAGACAGTAAGTTTAAGTGTCGTATACTTTTAGCAAAGAGGGAGTAGTACTATTCCATAATTATAGTTGGGTTAGTCGTTGACTAATTATATTTCCCATAAAACTCATCATCATTAATTTGTTTACAGTTTATATTATCTGTGAATGAATGAAAAAGAATTAGAGATAGAAAATGCTTCGATTCTTTCTGTTTTTCGTGTGCATTCCATTGAACAACTTGTAATTAGACCTGGTGAACTGGTCAACCAGGTCGGGGTTTGGGTAGGTGAGCTTCGGTTCAAAAAGTGTAACACTCTGACTTAAGTTAGGACTGGAAATGTTTATCGCGGTATCCCGTCAAGCCTTGTACTGGTCCAACAGACCAAAACTAGTCATTTCCAACGTATTTTGTCCGCACTCACGCGCATCCATGAAACCTTCACATGAGTTCTTATCATAGGCAAACCAGAAAAGAAGATGCACCTTGTTGATATGATTAGTCCTTCAAATCTTTTCAAACAAAGCTCATAAATAGGACCTACGAGTATTCATGAACATGGGGGTGTTTCATATAGGGTCTTCGGGTTCGGGTAATTTCCGGGTTACGGGTCAAATTAGGCTCTTCATTTCGGGTGGGGTCAGTTTTGCCGAGTCTATTTGTAACCTATCAAATCATATCCGTCACAAGAAAAACTCACTTTTCACCCCGTTTTTCCTAATAATTACTCGTACGAGTACCTATATTTGAGATTTTCGTCACGTAAAGGTAACTAATGAAAAAGAAGGAGCGGGTAAAACTAAAAGTCAATAGTTGAAGATTTGTTTGATGAAGAAAGCAGGTGAGGGAGTAATAAATTGTGAAGTTAGTAATCAAAAAAAGTCAAATAACTTGAAACTTGTTTTCTTCTTCTTCCTTCCTTCCATACTTAATGCCACTTAGAAATTTGTGCCATTTTACATTAATTAATACTTCTACACTTATTTCTCATTACTTGACTTTTTTTTTTTTTTTTTACGGTTTATTAGACGACATTTTCATCGTATTTTCCTTCCTATATAGAGTATTTATACTCTGTATATTACAGTAGGTAAGTACATCTCACATGAAACGTGGTTACTAAATCACAGTTACCTTTGTGTCACTATGCGAAAAGTATTATTGTAAAATTACTGTGAAATCGTCTCTCAAAAGACATACAGTATTGATGACAGAGTATATTTTTTTGTTTGTAAATATAATTATGTGAGACATTACTTTATATTTGTGTTAAATATAATGAGATTTATGTTATGTTTAAATTATTTTTATTTGATTATTTATTGTTAATGTCAAAATTTTGCCGCTCTGATTCAAATAATGGACGAGAATATTGGATCGGATTTGATCGTGGAGAGTACTCCGCTATTTTTAACCAGTAATGTTAACTACACTGTACAACCTTGTGATCATGTATTAAGCATTTTATAATCTTCTGAAATTATCATTAACTTAGAAATTAAAGATAAAAAATACACATAAATTAATTTAATTAATAATTTAATACTTCGTACTTGTATTAATAATAACGTTAATAAGAGATCGTTTTTTCTAAGTTTTTATTTTCATAATTTAGTGTTTTTGAGTATAACCCTAACGACTGTATTTAAAACTAGTCGATATAAGAATAGTTTGACTAATATTTGGTTATTCATAATTGCACAAAAATTCAACTTCATCCTCCTAATATTTAATGTGAGTTTGTAATAAAATATTATTCCTTTTTTTTTTCTTTAAAAAAATATTATCCTTGTATGATTCTTTTATTAGTCAACATGAATAATGTTACAATTTGCAAGTTGCAAGCATGTACATACCTACCCCATTCAACCACTTCATATTATATAAAAATGTTTTTCTTCCATAATTACATGTTATTTATAAATTATTAATTTTTATTATTGCCTTTTTTATTTTCGTTCTCATATTCATTTATATTTATATTATTTGTGATTAATATTTTAATCAACAGATAAAATAAATGACTTTCAGGAGTATATTTGATATTTTGATTTTTTTTTTTTTTTGCATTTACATTTAACGAGTATTATCTTTATTTGTCTAAAGTACATTTTCGTGAAATATTATGTCATTGTAAAAATGTAAATAACTTTATATTTTACCGCAACGTTTCAATTTTTTTAATATTATTTATGGTCAAGTTCTCGAATCATGACCTTAAAATGTAAAAATGATATTGTAATTCTATGTTAAAAAAATCTGAATGAATCAGTTTAATTAAAGATTAAAACAAATGTCTCTGCCTCAAACAATAATTTGAGACGATTTATATAATTTCAACCATATTTAACTCCGGATAATAAATACGGAGTATCATTTCTCATGATTCTACAATCGTATATATTATATATTAAACTTGATAATTCAATATTATTATCATCATCCATGACTCCTTTAATTTGTGAGTGGAGAACCACTATTTTCATGCTTCATTGGGCTTAATTATCTTGTTGCACCCACTAGTTTATAATTTTATAATTTTACAATTTTATATATATGTTCTTGATCTTTGATATTGGTTTAGTTTAATTATTTGATCATGAAAAGTAAAGATTATTGGAGTAGATTAATTAATTAGTGGTTTATTTAAAATAATAATAATAATAATAATAATACCATGATCACCAATTTATTAATTTAATTAACTTCCATTTGCACTAATAAACAAAATAACCGTCGATAAAATCACGAATGATCCACCCAAAAAAATTTAATACTACGGAAATAATATATTTTCACAATTAACCGTTTAAATTAAAAAGAAGCCCTAAATTAAATTAAATGGAAGGTGAGGATTATTTTTTATTTATTTGATAAGAGTAACGATTATAAAGCACACTAATATATACGGAATTTAAACTCCAGATTATGAATACCGTCTCTCGTAATATGAGATTTCAAACATGGTTTATTATGGTATGAGTAATATATGTAATCAAGATTTTTTAGGTAGAAAATTTGATTCCTTCACGTGTTTTCATAGGTTGTCAATTGTCATATAGTAGTAGTACTGAGTTAATACTGACTATTCCATGCAGTTTACTCATTTTTTTAAAGAAAATTACAAGTAAAAATAATAAAAATAACATTTGGTCAAATGAAAATTATTGGCTAAATTTTATATACAAATTAAAATTGTTTATTATATTATTGATATCGTAACACTTCCTCTAATACCTACGAATTACTCCGTTTTCATTTGTTTTTTTTTTTTGTATACTCAATAAAATTTATTTACTTTTCGTTAAAATAATTTCAAAAATAATGTAAAAAGTACATAAATTATAGAGACAAAATTACAGAAACACTAACACAATAACACTCTCTCGAATTCTTAGTTACATTTGCTTATTTTGTTCAATTGAAGTTAAGGTTCGACATTTACAAATTGATCCGACCCGAATAATCACACCTGAACCCGACCCAACACCCAAACTAAAGATCTGACATGAGTTTTGAGTTCTAACCTAACCGGCTTATGAAATTTGAAAATAAAAACTTGAAAATGATCGGACCCGACCCAAAGTCAATCTGATTTTTCGGATCCGAAATTGACCCACCCGACCTCAGCCCTTGCTTGACCAATTTGTCAAGTCTATAGTGCGACTTCTACGTTGTTGACGAGATTTATCATCCTCAGACCTAGTTCATAACTCACAAATCATAACCCAACCCAAACTCAATCTGATTTTTCGGACCCGAAACTGACCCATCTGACCTCAACTCCTAGTTGACCCGTTTGCCAGATCTAGTACCTAGACTTCTCCGTTATTGACGAGATTTATCATCCCCGTTCAGTCGTTCACAACTCACAAATCATAACCTTACTCATTACGCAGAAGATAAATGTAACAATTCGTAAAAATCGGGAATACTGGAGGGGTGAATTGACATCTCTTTTATCTACACAAACAACTTTATCCATTTGTGGAAGGTAGTTTGGCCTAATTCCTCCTATATATATGTGTGTTTGACAAAAGGAATATAATCATATTCATATCATATCAAATGTATGATGTGATCAATGAAACTTGCAACCAAATTCAAAGTGGAATCTTATGTATTTTCACACAAAAAAAAATTTGGTCCAAGAATGCTACCCACTTACCACACACGCTATCTTCTTTGTTTTCACCCTTATTCACAAATCAAATCAAATCAACTTAAATGTTTTATATACACAAAACCAAATCTCGTCGATTGACAGATATATATACATCATAAATTGATAACAGATAAATTAATACCGTGTCATATTCATAGGAAATACTCTCTATTTACCTATTTTCTTCGCGTTTGCTTTTTGCTGGTCATGAATATATTGAAAAATAAAAATGATTTATACATAAAACTCAAAAGTTCACATTTATTATCAAATTATATTTCATAAAATATAAATTTCGTCAAGAAAAAATTTCATTTATATGTCGAAAAATACGATCAAATTCCCATCTTGGAGACCGTGAAAATAAGTCGATGGAAAAAACTAAAAAAAAATGAGGAAGTATAAGACGGTCCTATAAAAAAAATTATATATCGACAATGTAGTTTATTGGGCCACTTCAAAAAAAAAATAGTTTATTGGGCTTACTATTATGTACAATGAGTCATGCACAAATATAGTCATTCATGCATAATGGGCTAACTCTTATATGAGTGGAGTCTTGTCTTGAGTTTAACTAGCTTAGTTAGGCCCATTCCCAATGCATAAGTGTTAAAGATTATCGTGAAACCGTCTCATATGAATTTAAAAAATTATCGTGAAACTGTCTCATATGAGTTTTTGTGCACAGAAAAATATGTCCGTGAAGGGAATTGAACCTAAATCACATCCAACCAAACCATCAAAAACTCGAGAACTCATAAAACCCTTCGATCAGCATGAATTAGTAACTAAGATAGTTGACATCTGCTAGCTCACGAGTCACAACCGTTCAAAAGCTTTGTATTCGATGCCTTTCAATGAATCATAACCTACAATTTGGAAATCACATTTGCATATACTTCATGTTCGAATCTTCCATACACTTGCGTAAAATGAGTACATCTACTGAAAGACGGTCTCTCGAATTTTAAAAAACACGAAACAAAACAATAATACAATTACATCGAAAAAAATTGGTCTAACACGACTTTACAAGCTAAGCTAGTAGTAAACACAACAAAACCGAAACCACCGGGCCTCCAACGCCACCCATGGGCCGGTATCCCGGGTGGGGTAGACAAACGGGCCGGCCCATCAACAACACCATGAGAATCAACCGGTCCAGGCCCAAGAACCGGCGATTGAGTCCCAGCAAACCGGTCCTGGTCCTGGTCCGGGTCCGGGTTCGGGTCCGCCCCACCACCGGGTCTATCCCCAAATATCTCCTTAGGCAACAACACACTCGAAACCCCAAAAATCGCAACCGGGTTCTGATCGAAAACGGTCTGGGTCACAACCGCCCGAGACAAACCGGAGTCAATCGAAACCGACCCGTTAACCCGGGAAATATTGAGCATGAAGCTACCCGCCCCGTTATCCGCCGTCGCCAAAGTCGATTCAAACGGGTTCGTTATCAATTCGAGCGAACCGAGCGGGTAGTAACTCAACAACACGTGGAATTTGAGAACCAGTGATTTTTTCTCGGCCGGTAAACCCTGCAATTGAACCGGACCGATATTCGCGAAAGCCGAATCGGTCGGGACGAATAGGGTTACGCCCGCACCACTCTCCTCGCGTTGAAATTCCGAAATTACCCCTGACGCAGTCAACAACGCCGCCGCGACGTTGAAGTTTTTACCGTCGGTCAACGCTTTGGTGAAATTAACCCCCGGCGGGGGCGGCGGCCGCGTCTCCGACGCGGCCGCCGTCAGATCGGTGTCGTAAGGGGATAAGAGTGAATCGATTGTGAAGATCGAAACAGAATACGGCACCGTTTTGATTAGATTGAGGATTGTGGTGTTGAAGGGTTGGATTGAAACGACGCCGTTTGATGGGTTGAAGGTGAGATTGAGGGAGGAGAGGGCGGCGGTGGCGCGGCCGGTGGTTTGGAGGAGGGTTGGGAAGAGAGCTCCTGACGGCGGGAGACGGCGGAGGTCCGACCACGTGAGGTATTGGAGGATGACGTGGTAGCGGATGACGTCAGGGAGGGCGGAGGGTGACGTAGCGGCGGCGGTTGCGGTGGTGAGGTGGGTGTTGGGGACGGCGAGGAGGGTGAGGGAGGTGCGGTGGGAGAGGGTGGTGGAGATTCCGGTGGTGGTTAGAAATGCGGTGAAATCGGAGAGATCTGGGTAATTGGAGAGGATTTGGGTGATATTTAGGCAGTAAATCGGGTAAAAATGGTGGGTAAATGTGGTAATTATTAGGATGAAGAGAAGGGTAAAATTGGGATTTGGTGTCGCCATTTTTTTTGTTGAGGTGGTGGAGAAGTGAAGTGAAGTGATGAGATGAGTGATGAGGTGAGTGTGTGAAATGTGAGTGATGAGGAAGAAAGTAGATATTTTTTCCGGAGATTAACTGAACTGAACTTAACTCAATTCAACTGAACGAAATTCAAGAGTATTTAAGAATAGAGATGGGTTAAATTTTTGAGACGATATGAATATAATGTGCTTGATTGGGCTGAATTGAACTGGGGTGGACAGAAGTTTACTAAGCTAAATGGAACTCAAGAGGATTTAGAAACTGAAGTGAAGTATTGAATCGAGTTTTAAAGAACTGAAATTGGTCAAATACTTAAATTGTTGAGACGATATGAACATAATGTGCTGGATTGGACTGGACTTAACCAAATTGGGGTTGACGGAGGTTGATTGAGTACCTAAAATGAACTAAGGGGCCGTTTGGTTCAAACAAATGGAATGAAATGGAATGAACTCTAATAGAGGAGAGGGATGGAATTAGAACCCCATGCTTATTAACAGTTGTTTGGTTCGATCCTTCAATGGATTGTAATTGGGTTGTTATGTGTGAATATGGGTATGGAGTTGTAATCTTGGGGTGAAGGGAGGGATTGTGACTCCGTGGGGTTTGGGTGGATTTACAACCCCTTGGGGTTCCATCTCCATTCCAAAATTGCTCAATCAAACATTGGAATGGATTAAATACATTCCAATCCACTCCTAAACATCCAACCAAACACCCCCTAAGTCTGAGTTGTAACGTTCCTATGTTATCCTAATCGATATACACTGAACCATAATGAGTGAGTCAAGTATATAAGAGTCTAAATTGAATTAAACTGAATTGAGCTGAACTTATAAGAATCGAGTTTACATTAATTTGATTAAGTGAACTTAAATGATTAGAAACAAGACAAAGCATGATATTTGTGCAAGATATTTATGGTTGAGATTCTTCTATGATTTGGGCTCAACCCAACCATGTCTTGCCCTATAATGAGCCTTATGGGCTAAAACATCATATTGTTTAATTAACTAAAGGCCCAACACCATTATTTACGAGTAATATTTTCTCATTTAAAATCGGGTTTCTCTTGATCTGAGCTCGTCTATAGAAGAGATTCAATACGTAATGGAAAAAGGCTATACATACTTGCAATCGACACGATTAGTTTCGTGTCATAGCATTCAATGCCTGATTAAGTAATTTAACTTATCTCAATATTTCATTAACTCTAACTGAGACATCTTGACATACGAGATAGAGTAGTATCAGTTGCAAATGACACGAATCACACGATTAAAAATGACGTTATTACACCCCCGTGATTTCACTGGCAAAAGAACCGGTATCTCATACTCTCAGTGAATTCAGTTCTCCTAAACCTACTAAAAATCGAAAAAAATACAGAGTAAATAAAAAATATTTCCTAAAACGTATATTATTATTATTATTATTATTATTATTATTATTATTATTATTATTATTATTATTATTATTATATACTGTGTATAAATATATAACCCGTTATAAATTTAAAATAGACCTGAATTTTGAACAATAAAATTCTCAATCACACCAATAACAAGTTAACAACTCTCCCCTCTTTCAATTCCCTAATTCCAAAAACCCCAACACACCAAATCCGTCGATGTCACAGGAAACCATGGACGACCCGACAACACCCGATTCGGTTCAAGATGACCCGCTTCTTAAACCGGGAGCATTCATCGACCCGACCCCGGCTCCGACATCCAACGGCCACAGCAGAAAGGGTGGTAAACGGGACAAATCGAGAACTCCACCGCCGCAAAATTCCGATCAGAAATCCGGGTCGGCGGCGGCTGGACCGATGGATGTTACTGACCCGGCTAATCGACCCGATTGGCTTCCTTCGGGTTGGTTGTTTAGGGAAACTCTCAGGACTTCTGGTGCTTCTGCTGGCTCCAAAGATAAGGTTTTTAATTTAATTTTAATTTTGATTGAATTAATTTAATTTGAAAGCTTGAAACGGATCTAAAATTACTCGTATTTGATTTAGAATCGAACCCGTTTCACGTTTGAGTCCGTCTTTTTTTATCGATTTAATCGTTTTAATTATATGTTTGTGCGATATTTTGATTGAATTTGATGAAGATTGAAGCTTTATTGTTGTTTTGATTTGATTTTTGCTAGGATAGAACAATTGGGGATGATAATTTTGTTTGATTTCGTAAATTAATTGAATAAATCAATAGAATTTGGCAATTTTGCAAGTGTTTTTAAGACATTAGGGTTTCGAGCTTCAAGCTTCTTCGATTTGCACTTAGAACAAAAGAATTACAATCAAATCACGAGTAATTTATCGTGTTTACCTAAAGCTCAAGAGTGCACCTGCTATGGCAATTTGAATTTGCCACCATAATTGAAAGTATTTTTCGAGATTTTGGAGCAATAGAACACTGGAATTACGTGTTTACCTAAGCTCGAGTGCACTTGATATGGCGATTTGCAAGTGTTTTTTTCGAGATTTTGGAGTAATGTCGCCATTGTTGGGAGTTTGCTTTCGATTTTCACTGCATTTGATCAATTTACGAGTAATTTAGCGTGTTTACCTTAGCTCGAGTGCACTTGATCTCGTCAAAGGTGAAGCCTTTGAGACACTCGGTTATTTTTTGTGTTATTTATCGGAAAAACTTGTTGCTTTGTGACAGTATTTCATAGACCCGGCTACAAACCGTAGATTCCGGTCAAGGAAGGAGGTCTTCCAGTACCTTGAAACCGGAACCACTCCTAAGAAGCGAAGAAACGCTGATTCTGATGCTGATAGCTCGGTTTGTCGCCTATGTTTTCCTATCTCGTGTTTGCTCTTCTTTCGCCTTCTGCTTTCTGACCCACCAACCAGGTTAACCGGGTCGGGTCTAGTCGGGTCATTTGTCGGATTAGTCAATTTTGTGCGCGTTAAGGCGGGTCAGGTTGGATTTAGTCGGATCAACCCATGTTCTTCTGTTTGGGTCCGTTTATGTTTTTCCATCTCGTTTGCTCTTCTAGTTTCGTCTTCTACTTTATGACCCACCAACTGTGTTAACCGGGTCGGGTCTAACTCGGGTCAGATTGGATTTAGTCGGGTCAACCCATGGTCTTCTGTTTGGGTTCCCGGTCGGGTCGGGTCGGGTCAGTTTTGGGAGGTCTCGAGATTATTTTATAATTTTGATTATTATCTCGTTCTTGTGCAGCCGCTAACAATCACCGATGCCCCAAGCAAGCGCAAGAAATCGGAAGGAAAGGTGAAAACTTCGGTGAAACATTTCAACTTCGATGAAGTTCCCGACAAGGTTAAATGGGACTTGATCGACGACATTGAAGGGACTTGGAGACCACTGATTAACGGTACCGAAAGGGTGCCGGAATCTTCTAAACAAGAATGGACGGCCGCGTTTACATATCTTACTTTACAAAACGCCGCTTAAATAGAGTCCCGAAGTCACAAATACTCGAGGAAAACGAACGTTGGTGTTTATGTAGTCGGATTATTTCTCTTTGTTGTTTGGTTCGTCATGAGTCGTATGTGTTTGTCGGCATGAAACTTAACATTAGATTGTCGGAAACGTAAAACTATGTAATTTATGTTAGAGATTTAGTAGATCGAGTTTGAGACATATTGCAGAAGCCGTGATCTTTCTTCCTAGTTCTGAAATATGTTCCGTTTCTAAACCAAACTTGGCCGAGTAGACCTAGAAATCGGGTCAATTGGGCCATTTTCGAGGTAGATAACAAAAATCCGTTCATCTTCGGGCTGGGTCATTTTAGGTTCGGCCCATTTTCAACTTTTTTTTAGCAATATCGACTCGTTTGTTATAATAAACACTCGGGTTACAGATCAAACTCGAATCTTAAGTTCAGCTGTCGAGTCGGGTTTGGGTAGGGTTATAATGTTATATGTATCAACTTTTTTAGCGATATCGGCTCGTTCGGGTTTGGGTAGGATTATATGGGTCAACTTTTTTTGCGATATCGGCTTGTTTGATATAATAAACACTCGGGTTACGGGTCAAACTCGAATCTTCAGTTATGCTGTTGGGTCGGGTTTGGGTAGGATTATACGGGTCAACTAGTTGTCCGGCCCAGGTGGCCATGCTCGGGCCTCTAGTTCCTTGGCCATGACCCACACGGTCCGACATTATACAACTACAATATCGTGCGTACGATTATCTCATACTGAAGTCGTATTAAATAAATAGTTTTAGAAAGATTCAAACCCGAGATTTATCGTGATTATGCTTTTCATATGTGAACAACTTTAAGGTTGTATACTTGTATTGGGTATCAATTCATGTGTGCTTTAGATCTTTCGTTCATTCATTCATTCATTCACATCTTCTAATTGACCCGTGAAGATTGTTTGTTGGTACTTACAAATCATTGACCCAACAAAATACCTCAAATATTTTGTTGTAATTGGTCAAATTGTCACAAAAGTCAACTACTACATCATTAGCAAAAACAAATAAAAATCACTAATTCTCTACTAACATCGGTATTTCCGTCTTAACTATGACATACAGATCAGATAAAAACAAAACGTTTAAGGATCATTATCAGTACGGGTTTAATTGGATCAGATTGGGTCGGTGACTTGTAGATTCACGCATTCATATTTTCAAGACCCGATGACCTGACAAGGTTGGATTGGGTCGGTCTGATCAGAGCTGATTTGCTGGTCCGACCCATTTCATGGACCATGATATATGACATGTTTCGATATCACAACGTTTATATCTGTTCTAAGATAGATCGATGAAACGTTTATATCTGTACTAGGACAGATCGATGGGAAAATTAATTAATTTGCAAGATGCAATATATATAGATGATAAGGTTAGTACAACATGATTGTTAGTTTTCTTTGAAGCTAGCTTTTTTGTTTTAGGTCAATTTTTATCGTTGGTGTCACAATCATATCTTATTGGGACAATGCTTTAGAGATAAATCTAACACTTATTTGGCAATTGGCTATGTCTATATAATGACTACAAGGGATGGATTTCTCGATCTCTATTTACGTGCTGATCGTGTCGTCATAAAGTATATATATATATTGATCGTATTTGATCATGATGTTTCGTTCTTAGGCATGGACATCGTATCTGACTATCTGATCATGACGTTTCGTTCTTAAGCAAAATTTGAATCTAATTGTGTCGTTGGATCTCGGTCAAGGTGGTTCTAGAGACAACAAATTACGTCGAGTAATTAATTAATTTAATCCTTAATTAATTCTACAAAATGAGTGAGACAGATGTAATAGCAGAACTGCAGAATATTACTAACCGAGTATATAATCGAAATAAATTCAAAATAAAATAATGTAAAATATTGTTAATATGTATAAGTTAACCCCTTGATTTAATATTTAATAATCTTTATTTTATTAAGATTAAGATAATTATTAATGTAGTAGTTGTAAATTTATTTATTTATTTTTTATTTAAAAAGGAATGTTTAACAATTATATAGCATAGATTTGTTTTTTTGTTGCATGTGACAATATTCCCAAGCAAATAGTATAATTTCTACAAATACTACATACACAAAAAATAAATATTATTATAGCTAATATTAAATAAACTATAAATACAAATATACAAATTGCATGTGCAATTTATGTAATTATATGTTGACTTGATTTTGACCCCAAAGTGTTGAAGATGCTTTACTTATCCTAGTTATCCATACTTCCATACATTATTGTAGTACTATTTATTAATAGTATATTAATTTATATATTAGTCGAAGTTACTCTCGAGTCTCGTCATTTATTTATTTTTAATTAAAATATTTCTCACAAATAATATAAAAAGTAAATAAATTACTATGACAGAAAGAATGTGCATCAATAGAGGAAGAACGAGCTTTTAGAAAAAATAGGTCACCGAAAAATATAAATAATTTTGGTATAACGTAGAACGAAAAGCATGGTATAATATGATATAATTAAAAATCGGTACAATATACTCGTAATAATATATATGATCGACTGAAAAAAAATACATCAGAAATTAAGGTATTTTAAGGGACATATTGAATATTACTCATCAATTTGCCCGTAATATAACATGACAATAAAAAATTGGTGTCGATATATTAACAATCTCAATCCAAAATCCTAAAATTAATTAATATATATGTTAATAAAACACGTTACGATCTTACGATACTGAAGTATAATTTTTTAATCACTCCAAATATCGGTCAAATATTTTTTTAAAAAAGTGAAAATTAACTAGATGTCAATTTTATTTATTTATTATTTTTTTTAAAACTTTTTCTAATTGATTTTTTTTATGTTTTTGGATTGAATTATTGATGGTGTAGAGTAGTAGAGTGTTGTACAAACGTAAGCTATAGCGCATGCAAGACGTCATAGATGATAATAAATATATTAATATTATAATACAGACGGTCTGTCAATAACGTTATCAAAGAGATCTCTAAGGAAAACCGTTATTCAAATTACATTTTTGTATATTATATTTGTCGAAATTAATCATTTTTTGAGCTAAATATTCGGTGATACGAGTCTGCTTATATTATGAAACCGTCTTACAAAATAATTTACGGATATTTAATTATTGGTTATGGGTTGCCATTTGGGGAGGCATGTTTGATAACCCGTGATCAAAGTTCATAATATTCATGCTTGTTTTTTTTTATATTTTGTGCTTTTAAAAAGTCATCATTATTTTGCTTTCTTGTTTGTGGATCAAATATTATGGATTTTTTCTTCAAAAAAGTGCTTCAAATATTGATAAAAAATATATAATTTTTTGTGGTTGATAATCATATGAATCGGATGATTTTTCTGCAAAAAAAATAACGGAAAATTATACTCTTATATATTTATAATCATCTCTTAATCATGTAATTAAATTAGTCTGTACTGTGATATTTCATCTGTCTCGATCAATTGTGAATATAAATAACGATATTAAAAGTGAGAGTATTGCAATAAGACAAGATAATCGTAATTAAGGGGGGGAAATGATCGAAATTGTTTGTAATTAGAAATTAGAACTTGATTATTAGTCGATAAATTTGTAGACCAACACGATCAAATTAAGAGTCAGTTCTGTAAATTTTGTAAAGAGGGTTCGCCAGCTCTGTAATTTTCTATCCGATTGTAATTACAAATAATATACGAGTAAGATCAATTAATAACGGACTGTCTTTTATTAATGTTAACGAGAGACTTTTTTTTTTTTTTTTATGATTAATTAAATTAAATTATTAATATTATGATTAATTTAATCATAGTATTAATCCCTTTATTAATAATAATCCATAATATTTATGGATTCTAGAAGATTTTATTTAAAATAAAATAAAATAATAAAGGTAGGGAGAAAAGGAAGACAATGACATGAGGTAAAAAGTGTGTACTAAGAAAAAAGGTTGATGGCCTCAATCAATTCATGTAATCTCGACAGAATTGTTATCGACCTTCTCTTTATTTCTCGCACAAACAATTAAAATAACGTAAGTTTATGTCAGAGTACAAAATATCGATAAAATGTTACACAAATTAATCGTTATTTTAATCGTGTATGTACCAGTTGTACTGCATGCCTTCGTCTCATCTACTATATTTCTTTACGTTTGTTTTTCGAACGATATTCATGAGTACTGTCATTTACTGTATTTACCTTCGCGTCTGGCAGAAAGATTGAGGAGATCGAAGCGATGACAACTGACGAGTGAATTATAATGACTTGGGCGATCAAATTCCCGACTAAAAAAATATCCGAATAGAACGAATATATATTGTTTTATGCCGGTAATATACAAACGAATATCCGACTCATGTAAGTAATTTTTTTTTTTTAAATTTGTCGAGCGCATTAAAAATAATGAAACTTTCGCAAGTATAATTTTTTATAATATTACTACGCACTCCATATAAACAAATAAAGATTCGAGCGAAACAAAATGTATAATTGTATATCGAGAAATGTGAATAAATAAACGTAAAGAAATGGACGAGACGGAAAATTATTTCTCTCATTATTTATTTATTAATAATCCGTACTCTTCATAGTACACCTTCAATTCTTCCCTCTTCTTCTTCTTCTTCTTCTTCTTCTTCTTCTCTCTATATTTCTCCTTTCAATTCAATTCAATTCAATTATTTCTCCACTATTTTTGAGTGTACGTTTTTTCTATTCATCATTTTTTTTATTGTTTATTTTTCAATTATTTGTGTACTATACTCCATATTTGAAGTTATTAATTAATTGGGTATTGCTCTTTTTTTTTTTTTTTTTTAAAATTTAAATTTTATGATTTTATTAATTAGTGTAAAATATGAATTGAGTTATTCATTTTTTAGTGTTTATTTGTGTAATTTATTGGAATTTATTAAGTGGGTATTGCTAAAAAATCTCATATTTTTATGATTTTATTGGTGTAATTTGCAAAAAAAAAAAAAAAATATGACTTGAGTGCATAAAAAAAATATAATTTTTCATTATTTATTTGTGTATTATGTGAAGTTATTAAGTGGGTATTGCTCAAAATATCACATTTTTATGATTTTATTTATTGGTGTAATTTGCAAAAATATGATCACTTGAATGATGCTTCATTTTTTTTTATTGTTTATTTATTAGTAGTATAATTTTTACATATTTCGTCGAATATAAAAGATAAACAAATGAACGAGACAGAAAAAATAATTGTTTATTGGTGTATTATAGGGAAAGTCATTAAGTGGGTTATGGGTAGTGTTCAATATTTGATCTTGATGGATGATTATTTTAGTGTAATATTCAAATAAATTATGACTTGAGTGTTTCATTTTTTATATACTTGTTTATTTTTTTATCGTTTATATTCATTGTAAGTAATATTTAATCAAAAATAAATAAATGAACGAGATGGGTATTAATTGTTTATTTGTTGTATTAATATGCATAGGTAAGAAGTTGGATGCTTCATTTTTCCTTCTCCTCATTAATTATTTTTTATTGCATAATTGATCATTTTATTATTGTTTATTTGTGTATTGTACTAGAAGTTTTACAAGTGTGTAGCTCTAAAAATCCAATCTTAGCTTAGTCGGTAAGATCACGAGAAGTAGTTAGTAGTGATACACTCATACTCATGGTCTCGAGAAGTCGAGATCAAAACCGTCATCATAATTCATAATCATCCTCGTGAATCTTCTTAAAACCAACAAAAATTGTTCACTAACTTGAGTGCTTAATCATTTTTCATTGTTGATTTGTATATTACATGTGATTTTGCTAAATGGGTAGTGATCAAAATCTCATCTTTATATGATTATAACAAATGATCGAGACAGAAAGAATATACGAGCTAAGCGATTGATTTTTCTTTGATTATTTTCAGGATTTGAGCCAAAAAAGAAGATTTCTTTGATAAATTTAGAGTAAATCTTAAGTGGGTTTTGATGGGTATGTGTCTAAGTGCTCGAATCAAGGCCGAAAGCCCATCTCATACCGGTAACTAACCCTCATTTTCTCTATTCTTCCGGTGATAATATCTGTCGAGTTAATCTCGTGTAAAACCGTCTTCAGCTTATAATACAGCTATCATCAATGACATCAAACGAACCATTTAGTATGAAAACGGGTTGGTTGGTTTAAATGTAAGACGGTTTTAGACGAGATTTCGTTACTTTTCAAATCATTTAGGTATAGTGGAAGTTAAGGTTGATTGGTTATTAATCATATCTAGACCAAAGTAGTTATCTTTTGAGCTTTCTAAATTGTACTAAAAGTTTAGTGCTTGATTTTTTTGAGATATTTTTGGTGTCATACTTGGACTTTTCACACCTACTTTCCAAGAAGTTGTGTGTTTTCACACAAAGCATAATCGATACTCACGAGACGTGATACTCATGACCTGTCCTCGTGACCATCGTGACCAAATTGAATTTTTTTGAACTTTTGAGACGATTTAAGGTTAATTTGACGACTGTTTAGGGTACCTGGTTTTAACCACTAGGCTAAGATCTTCGGTTGGTGAATGTTTGATGTGGAGAACTATTGAACCAAGTGAAGTTTTCGTCTTTGTTTTTTCGGTTTAGGTGTAGACTCGAAATATGGAAGCAAGGATCGAAACGACCTAAGTATCAATAGTAGTAAGGTTTCGTCGGTGCCCCCAACACCGAAGAGGAGCGAGGGTGAAATCCTACAATCCTCGAATTTGAAGAGTTTCAGTTTCTCCGACCTCAAAACCGCCACGAGGAACTTCCGGCCCGATAGTGTCCTCGGTGAAGGCGGGTTCGGGCCCGTTTTCAAGGGGTGGATCGACGAGCACACGTACGTGGCTGCCAAGCCCGGAACCGGTGTCGTTATAGCCGTGAAGCGGCTCAACACCGAGAGTTTTCAAGGTCATAGGGAATGGTTGGTGAGTTTCTCTTCTCTCATTTTTCGCTTTTGGGCCCATGGGCCCGGCACGGGGCCCACATGGCAAACGGGTCAACCGGGTCGGGTCAGCTTTGGGTCAGGAAAATCGGGCAGCTATATTAACGAGTGTCATTATATTATACCGTGATTTCAGGCGGAGGTGAATTATCTCGGGCAGCTATATCATCCGAATCTAGTGAAACTAGTCGGATATTGCTTGGAAGACGAGCACCGTCTTCTAGTGTACGAGTTCATGCCGAGGGGAAGCTTGGAAAACCATCTATTCCGAAGTAAGTAATAACATCGACATATCCCGTCTCTTTCAAGTTTAATTCACTTCGACGAAATTAAATTAATTAATTCTCGTCTTCGAAATAATAATCAAAACTTAATTAACTAACACTTTCGATAATTAGCTAATTAATTACAATGTCGTTTGACTCGTTTTTGTAGGAGGTTCGTACTTTCAACCTCTCTCGTGGCAACTTCGTATGAAGGTCTCTTTCGGTGCTGCAAAGGGTCTCGCCTTCCTTCACGAGACCAAAGTCATATACCGTGATTTCAAAACCTCCAATGTTCTCCTAGACTCGGTAATTATACATTTAATTATATGACGTAATTATACGTTTATTTTAAGATTTTTTTTTTTTTAATATCGAGCGATGTTTTTACTAATCGTAGAGCTACAATGCCAAACTTTCGGACTTTGGGTTGGCCAAGGATGCACCAACGGGCGATAAAAGCCATGTATCAACCCGTGTCATGGGCACCTACGGATACGCTGCTCCCGAGTATCTAGCGACAGGTACATTTGTCGAGTTTGGTACTAAATATGTCAACAACGTCGAAATTTGAATAATATATAAACTCGACGAAAAATCGTGAAATTTCGAAAGGGGGTGACGTAATTATTCTTCGTAGGTCATTTGACGGCTAGGAGCGACGTCTACAGCTTCGGAGTGGTGCTCGTCGAGATGTTGTCGGGCCGACGAGCGGTGGACAAGAACCGGCCATCGGGGGAGCACAACCTAGTGGAGTGGGCCCGCCCGTACCTAACGAACAAAAGAAAAATCTTTCGAGTCCTCGATAACCGCCTCGAGGGACAATATAGCGTGGACGCGGCGTTCCGAGTGTCGGCCCTTGCGTTTCGATGCTTATCGGCCGAACCCAAGTTTCGGCCGACAATGGAGGAGATAGTGAAAGAACTAGAACCGCTTCAAGACCCGTCTAAGGAAATCCGGAACCCGAGAAGTAGTAGTAGTTCTAGTACCGGGGGACGGTCGAGGAGACCTAGTAGTTCCGAGGAGAAAGTTATTCGTAATAGAACGAAATCGGCTATATCGTATCCTAGACCGTCGAAATCCCCACTTTTCCCCTAATTACGACTTGAGACGAGACGACGGATAATATTAATGAAATCGATTAGCGAGCGACTTAATGATGCTTACGATGACATTGACATTTGTAACTCGTAATTCGACCATGTTTTGTGTTCTTTTGCAAATGTATGTTTTGACGCTTTTGGATTGTAATTAGTAGATTGTAATTGTGTCGAGAAATAATTAACGTTCGAGTATGTTTTAAATCTAATCTATTTTATCGTCTTTGTACCGAGTACTCGTATATTTAAAAAAAAATTAACTTTATTATTATGAGTAATTTTTTTTTTTTTGAATCTGTTTTGGTTGCTACTTCGAACAATAATACAACATCATCGTCCATCGGCCCGTCACCTATTCGAGTAGAATTAGCCCATCGAGTAGATTATCGTGTACCATCGTTGTACATTTCACAATAAAATGACGATAATTTTTTAATTTTTTTTTAAAAAAAAAAAAATCGATATATTTCCGACGTCATAACTCACACCTTTTCGAGTATACTTTCCGTGAAACCGTCATTCTAAATTTTCGACTTTTTTTGTGATTTCGATATATTTTCCGTGTTGGTAAGAATTGTAACTTCAAATCCCGATTCCGTCACTAATTTCCAAAATTGTCAGTACTCTTGATTCTTCATCTCCCTCAACTCATGCTATAATAAGAAACCCTCTGTTTTCGTACACTTTTTTTTTCTGATCAACTCTCTCACTCACACAAATTCCCTCACCTACTCTCTCCAAATTCAATTTTTCTATAATTAAACCCTAATTTCTACATTTCTGCACCAAATTATTCTTCTGTTCTAAAGAATGGAGTAATTGATTAAATTCGTAAAGTTGGTAAAGTTTTGATCTTTGGGTAAAAACAAGCAATTTTAGGGTTCATGCAACATTATTTTCTTCGAAAATTACAGGTATTGCCTCCAAAATCGTGTCTTTTTTCACTTTTGATTGATGGGTTTTTCTGGGGTTTTAGCTTTGTGTAATATTTGATGATAATGTGAGAAAAATGCAATTAATTTTTTTTACTGTTTTGATCGAATTAGGTTTTTTTTTACTGCAATTAGTTTAATTTTTGTTCAATACATGAGCAATTTGTGGAAATAATTGAGGAATTTTGAGCATTTTTGTTGATATAGAATTACCCCCCCCCCCCCCCCCCCCTTTTTACAGTTTTGATTGAATTAGGTTTTTTTTACTGCAGTTAATTTAATTTTTGTTCAATACATGAGCAATTTGTGGATATAATTGATGAATTTTGAACATTTTTGTTGATATAGAATTACCCCAATTGAGAAATTTGCTGACTTTTATAAATTTTGATCATTTTTGTTGATGTAATTTTTTTAACAGTCTTGATTGAATTAGGTTTTTTTACTGCAATTAGTTTGATATATGTTCAATGCATGAGAAATTTCTGGAAATAATTGAGGAATTTGTGGAATGTTGGTTGATTTGTGAAGATATTGTAAATGTCTTCGAATTTCGAGAATTACTATCGACCTTCTCCTTTCAAATCGACTAATTATCACTCATTCCATCTCAATTTTAGCTCCGATTAAAATACTCCTCACAAATGTCGATGAATTGAGTAAATGAAATGTTACCTACTTGATAGAAAAAAGTCTGTCTTTTACCCTTTTCGCCCTTCTGATATCGTCCCCCCCTTCCTCTAATGCATAGCAACAGTCTGCGATTCACGCTTTATATTGGAATTTGAGAAAACTGTGATCTTGGATATGGAATCGTCGACTTTTTAGTTGTCGACTGTTGTAGCATGATTTTAGGGATGATCACAAAGAGTTCATGGTACGACTTTTCGACAGGTTATATTCTGGTTGTTCATGTTTTCTGTGTTTTGAATGCTATGTCTAATTCCTGTCATCTGGTTTATATTAGAGATGAGGCATTCATCATCATCATCATCATCATCATCAGAAGACACGGATTTAAGTGAATCAGAGCTGGAAGATTACGCCGATGAGATATACAGACAGTTGAAGAAAAAACGGTATGATGTCAAGATATCCTCGAACACATTCAAGTGTCCGTTTTGTGTAAGAAAGAAACGACAAGCGTATGGTTATAGTGACCTACTGCAGCATGCTAAAGGTGTCGGAAGAAGCTCTAGAGGCGACAATTTGAAGGAAAAAGGCAAACACATTGCACTTGCCGACTACTTGAGGAAATACCATTGTCCCGAAGATTCAGTCAAAGTTGTCGAAAGTAGTCGATCTGAAAGTAGTAGGTCGGACCCTCGAGGAGTTTCAGCAAAACATTCTGAAAAAAGCGGTTCACGTGCTGATTGTTCAGTTAAAGGGGTTGAAAGTAGTCGATCTGACTCTCGAGGAGTTTCAGCTAAACATTCTGAGAAAAGCGGTTCAGATCCACGAGGAGATTCATCGAGAAATCATGATAGAAATGAGAAGTTTGTTTGGCCGTGGACAGGCGTGTTAGCCAACATTCCAGTTCGGAAGGAGAAGGGAAGGTACGTCGGATCTAGTGGAAGTGAGTACAGGGACGAATTCACGAAGAACGGCTTTAATCCCGAAAAGGTTAGACCCATTATTTTATTTTTCAAAAATTATTTTCATACGACTTCAGATATTGATTCATGTTAGCCGACTCTGATTCAGGTGTGCCCTATATGGAGTAGGGAAGGCCACTCAGGATTCGCTCTAGTGCACTTCAACAAGGATCTAATAGGGTTTGGCAACGCGGTGTCATTCGAGAATTTCTTCAAATGTGATCGTCGAGGTAGGCGAGATTTCTACACGACGAGAGCGAGAGGGGAGAAGTTGTATGGGTGGATGGCAAGAGAGGAGGATTACTACAACAATTCGCATGGACTCCTCGCGAAGAAACTAGGGGAGCGAGGAGATCCAAGATCCCTCGACGATTTCATGGATGAGAAAGAACGGATGGAGAAACATCTTGTGTCGAACTTAGAACAAACGATCCAATCCAAGGATCATCATATCGAGGAGATGAAGAATAAGCTTCAAGAGACGTGTGCATCGATAAACAATGTCGTCCAAGAGACAGACAAGATGACTCAAGCTTACAATGAAGGTAGTTTCTACGTTACTTTGACTCGTCTGCAAGTATTTGTGTGTGTCAGCACTGTCGTGTACTCGTGTGTTGAATATGTTTTCTCGTTTTGATACCAGAGACGGACAAATTTTGGAAGCAGACGCGTGAAGATACAAGGAAGATAGTTCGTGAACACGAGAAGTTTAAGCTTGAGCTTGAATCTCGTGAACAACGGTTGGATAAGCGAGAGAGGGAATTGAACAAACTTGAAGTTAACTACGAGAAGGACGTCCTCGAGCTTAGACGTCTTCGAAAAATGGTAAAAAAAAAATTACCTTCTTACATTTTCCGATATTGAATCTTGTGGTGATTTTAAACTGTCGGTTTCAGAATGAAAATGCGTCAGTTCAGCAGAAGAAAGCCGATGACAAAGTTCTTAGACTCGTCGAAGAGCAGAAGGTTAATTACTACTCCTAGTTACTAGATTTACTAGACTATCTCGTGGTAATTTTTTTTTACGGTTTTGTAACTGAATGTTGTGATTATGTATGGTAAGACGGAAAAAGAGGAACTACACAAGAGAATATTGAAGCTGCAGGAAGAAATCGACAAGAAGCAAGCGTTGGAACTGGAAATCGAGAGATTGAGAGGAGCTGCGCTCGTGATGGAGCATATGAAGAAAGACGATGATGAGATGAAGATGAAAATGGAGCAAACCAACGAAGAACTGAAGGAAAAGGAAGAAGAGTACGATGATTTGGAAGCCCTAACTCAAGCTTTGATTGTCAAAGAACGCAAATCCAACGACGAGTTGCAGGATGCTCGTAAGGAGCTCATCAATGTAAGTCTCCTCGACCTAACCTGACCTAACCCGACCAAAATGACCCGTGGGCCTGACCCGGTTGAAATTGGTTGTAGGGGCTAAGTGATGTGAATAGAGGACGGGCACCTACAATAGGTGTAAAATCGATGGGGTACCTCGACAAGAAAGTGTTTGAAAAAGTCGCGAAAGAGAAGTACCCATCTGACCACATCCCGACCAAAGCCGAGGAACTTTTAGAACTCTGTCGGTCCCACGTCGAAGATTGCGACTGGTATCCCTTCAAAGTCGTCACTGAACACGGCGTCTCTAAGGTACTGTTCCAAAAAAAAAAAAACGTTTGCTGTCGAAAATATACCTTTATTATATGTAGTAATTGTGAAATTGTGGGATTATTCAGGCGGTGATCAACGAAGAAGACGAGAGATTGAAGGGATTGAGGGAGGACATGGGAGACGAAGCGTGGAAGTTGATGATGACAGTGATGGAAGAGCTGAACGAGTACAACCCGAGTGGTCGGTACCCTGTACTCGAGCTATGGCATATCAAGGAAGAAAGAAAAGCGACATTGAAGGAAGGAGTCGAGTTTATTTTGAACAAGTGGAAGACGCAGAAAAAAACCAAGAAACGCACAGTTTCGTCTTATTTTTTCGCATGAAAATGTAGATGGTCTCGGATTTAGGTTAAGGTCTCGTAATGGTTTAAATTGCGTGAAAATTGTGAAAACGCTATTGGAATTATGACATTGGTATCGTCTGTGGAAACCGTATGACTTTTGGGCAATTATAGTAATTAATTAATTAATTGATGGTAATTATGGTAATTAATCTTCTTTGTGATGATGATTAATGATGGAGAAAAAGAAAAAAAAATTGCTTTTTTTGATGTTGAAAAAAAAAAAGCAAGCAGGCGCCAAAAGCAGTAAAAAAAATTGTTGGAAGGCATGCTCTAGGGTCTAAAAAACCGTGTTTCAAGGATTCCCGTAAATTATATTCAGTCTTATCCTCGAGTTAACGATAAATCAAAATAATTGTCGATTTATCGAGTATTTTACTTTTATTTTTAACATATTCTTTAAACTAAACAACAATTAATTCTCGACTCTTTCTAGCCGACAAAAAAAAAAAAAAAAAAAAAATTAGAAATTTAAAATGGTACAAAATGTGAGATATTTATTTATTTTTTTGAACGAAGAACGTAAGTAATTGCATTGCATTTGAACGTAAGACTTTATTCTGATCTCCACGATATTTAGTCTTATCTAAATCTGACAAAACTAACCTGATCTGAACTCGACCCAGTTAGCCCGTTTGAAATGGTATCCAATGTGGGATTTTTTTTTTTTTCCAACGAAAAACGTACCTAATCGCATTGCATTCGAACCTGAGACTTATCCTCCACTGTATTTAATCTTATCTAAATCTGACAAAACTGACCCGACTAGAAACTAACCTGATCTAAGCTCGACCCTATTAACCCATTTAACCCGTTTGTCAGGTCTAGCCTTAAGTCTTAAACCATTAGATTAACACAGTTTCGGTTTGGTTGTAGATATGGTAAGAAGTATCCCAAGTAAATTAGGGGATAAAAGGGAATTAAAGCTCAATGTGGAAACTAGAAAATGTGGAGTCCAGCTTATACACAACACAACAATGTTTAATGCCCTTTTGCTTTAATAACCCTTCACACTCCATGTGATTCCTCTTTGGGTGACAGGTACAAATCCGACCCAATTATTTCTCGTGATTCGTGTCGACCCATCTGTATCCAATTCATGCCACGTTTTCTTAGAAAACCGACCCAGTAAAATTTAATTAAAACCCGTGAGTCGTGACGTCACCTAATTCGAATCTCGTCAGAATCATAAATCGGGGAAAAAAAAAATCTCGTGAGTTGTGTCGGCCCATCTGCGTCGAATTCATGCCGTGTTTTCTTAGGAAACCAACCTTTTTTTTTACTATTCTTCTAGCAAAACTTAATTAAAACTCGTGAGTCGTGACGTCACCTGGTTCGAATCTCGTCAGTGTCAAAATTCGTAAAAAAAAAAAAAAGTCATGTAAGTCATTGATTCAACGCGTTTTCTCTCAACACAGAGATGCTCTCAATTAGTAATTGGGTGAAAAAAATGACAAATGTTGACAATTGATAGTACTGACTTGTCTCTTTACTACTACAATGAGTTGTAAAGCTCATATCCACATATCCGTTTTCAGATTATAACGGGTCAAATATCATCTTACGTACTTAAATTGAAAAAATTCCTCTCGACCCATTTATATTACTATTATTTGACCCGTCATAATATTACGACGTACAGACAGATGGGACGAATTTTTTTTTTTTTTTTTTTTTTTGTCGTTCTCTAAACATTCTATTTTCTGTTTGATTAACCGCGATAAATTCGGGTAAAAATATCGAGAAAAAAAATGCAATTTAATAATGAAAAAAAAAAATCAATGATTCTCGATTTAAATAAACACAATTTTTTTTTTCTCGCAATCAATCCGAAAATGAGTTTCGAAATAATACATAAAAAGATTACTAGTAATATTGGGTTGTGGGCTACACATTTTTGCAACCACTTCCAACCCCTAATTCTCGAAATTAACAACCCGACACCCAAAATAACCCGATCCTATGGTTAAAAAAAAACACCATGGTAAAAAACATTACACGAACGTTACTAAATCACGACTAAAATTTCACCGATTATATAATAATAATAATATAATATAATAATAATGTGTAATAAAATAAACTAATTTTTGTAAACCCGAGAAATTAGACACGGAAATTTTTGCCCGAGAAAGTTTGACCGAATTGCCAATGGGCCGGGACGATGTTCCACGAGGTGGAAGTTCTACGGTCGCTTGCCGTGACTCTGAAGGAAAGCGATTGACCAATCAGAACAGAGTTTGACTGCCAATTTTGACCCCAGTTACGGCTCAAAGGCATCCAATCGGTCTTCGTTCCTTTGACCCAAACCTTCACTATGTCGCCTGCGCCGGCTACGTTTGAGATTAGAACCAAGTTGAAGTACCGGAACCCGTTTATTGTGAACCGTATTCCTCCTTGCTTTCTACACGGCACCCTGCAGATATATTTCAGATAAATTGTGTTAACGTCAACTTAATAATCGCTAAATGATTTTAAACCGATTTTTTTTTTTTAACTGATCTATCTGTTTGATCTGTTTCATGTTATATTTTCGAGTTTCGGTCAATTGTTTTTTTTATCCCCCACCATGTTGACTTTGGGTTAAAATCCATCAAGATTTTTACCTAACCCACCAACTTTTTTTACTTCCATAACTAACCTTTATTATTCACTACTTGTCACTAAAGTCATTGGAGTATTTATCTTACTCCGATACTTCACTTATCTGTTATATCCCGTATTCGACATATACAACGTCCTACACGACTCAACATTTAAATTTTTTTTTTTTAAAAAAAAAACGATATTTCATTTAATATGACAACGCGAGCAATTTTAATACAAACATGTCGCTCTTAAAGATGGATTTAACTAGCCAAATCATAATGTCGAAAATATTTAAATTGGTATTATTTGATCTGTTTTAATCATAAAACAGATATGTTTTCTCAAAACCGACAAATTATAAACATAATCATGTAAGTACTTTTTTTGATTTTATTAATACAAAAGACAGATATGCACGTTTTAAAAGAGACAGACAAATTAAAAAAAAAAAAATCATACCGACGAAAAGCGACAGGCACGATACCAGCACGATACTCTGCGATTTTGAGGAACATAGGCATGGCCAAGTCGAAATGAGGACGAGGAGGGTTACACCAACCGCCGTTATCACTCGCTTGAGCGAAGTTAGGCGGGCAGAAATTGGTGGCGGTGACTAGGATCGACGGGCTGCCAGGGTGGCACCAACGTGGATCGTCAGCACATTTTAGCTCGAAACACGCGCCACAACTTAACCCGTTGTTGAATAGGGCCGTGCTTAAGGCCGCCGTGTTTACTCCGTAGCCTTGACTGTATAGGTTCCCGTATCCACACGCTCCTCCTAAAAGTAAAAAAATAAAAAAAACCGGTTTTTTTCAGGGGTAGTTTCGGTATTTCACATTTGGTCTAGTGTCTGTCTTAAATGTAAAACGGGTTTTTTTTTTCCGGTGGTCCCGGTCCACATGCTTAAATTCATCTGACGTGGATTATACTGTAAATTTGTAACGGGTTAAATAATTATCCTGTCGAATTCATAGTACACGCCCCACATTTCGTTGGTGATACGAGTATATGATAAACGGGTAGTTATAAAACGGTTTTTTTTTTCAGGGGTAGTTTTGGTATTTCACATTTGGTTAAGTGTCTGTCTTAAATGTGAAACGTTATTTTATTTTATTCGGAAACAAGAAGACCGGTCCCGGTCCACATGCCTAAATTCATCTTACTTAGATTATATTACGTATAAATTTGTAACGGGTTAAATTATTATTCTGTTGAATTCATACTACACGGGCCACATTTCGTTGGTGATATGATAAACGGGCAGTTATTATATGAGACGGTTTTATAATACGAAATGGCAAATTCACGTTACATTATTTAAATTGAATGTGAATCTAATTCTAGATAATACGATATTATAAAATCGTATTTGATGAGACTAAAATACGAGAATAAAATACAAAAAGGTAAAAGGCAAAAAAAAAAAGAGAAAATGTGTAACAATATGATTGGTGGGTTATTATGACTTTTAATAGGCCAAAACATAAACATAAATAAATACTCCCTTCCCTCCGAGTTCTATTATTGTCTCACTTTCCTTTTTAGGTCATCAATGTGTGGTTCACCATTAATCTCTCATTTCTCTCTCTCCCTACTTCTTTTTTCAACCACTCATTTTTCCTTCCTTATTTTTCGTCCAAAACTTCATGGGACAATAATAGGAACTCGGAGGGAGTAGATTAATTATTATCGTAAAAATTTAGAAAATACGGTCTCTAATTAACGTTAACGAGATAATTCTCGCATGATGACGAGTCCTACTAATTTTTTTACCACCGTACTATTTTTTTTTACTAATATTTTTACCGAAGTAAAACTCAACAGGTGCATTATAATCGTACTCGTGGCTCGCTCAGACATCTAATTATGGCAAAATTCAACTAATCCAAAACCCACATTGCAAGTAAAAAATTGTTACCAGCAGTAAAAAGTTAAAATGAGAAACCGTCTTTTAGTAAAAAATCGATAAATACATACCCATGGTGCCAGAGGCATCAGAGCCACCATAGAAAGTAGCATGAGCAGTTTCCCAAGCACCACCTTGGTAATTCCCTGGAATTCTACCCTCCACTAGTGAAAATAACAGCAATGTATTAACCACAGTAATTATTAGTATTATACTAAAATTACTAGTAGTAATTTTAGTAATTACCCCCATTTTTTTTTTTTTTGTAGAGAGAAGAGTTAAAGGGTGTTTGTGTAGGAAAAATGAGGGTAGGGAGGTTGGGTACTTATGGAGGGAAGACATAAGGGACAATCTTGGAATTTAGCTTTAATTTTTTTTTAAAAAAAGGAGAAATAAATTTAACCGCAGATACATGTCAGACGGTTTCATAATACGTAAGTAATTTCTGTTCATCGTGCCTGGAGAAAAAAAAAATGGCACGGTCGAGGCACAGGAAAGTGGACTTCGTAGGCACAGCCCACATTCCATAGTGTATCGTGTCGTGTTGTGCTTGGACGTGCCTAACCAAATTCTAAATTTTAGGCTTTTTTTAATTACGTTTTTTTACATTTTTTCATTTTGCGTGTGTCGTGTCGTGCTGTGTCATGTTTAGGCACGGTTTATTCCCAAACTGCAGCTCATCCACCGACGCACGTGTCAACTTTCATCTCTATAGACAGACTGACAAGATATTGTTCTAGATTAAGTACAGGTATCGGATTTGGGCTCTGAAAATGCAGTACATCAGTGTTAAAACTCACGAGTAAGTAACAGCTCGAATCCGATTTACACATAATGGTTTGTTTAGGTCAAGGAATGGTTTAATGTACAATCTTTGTTTTTTTTTTGGTTCATCGAAGAGTGCACTTAGTCGTTTTTTTTTCGCATTACAATATAGGGGAGGGGATTCGAACCTGAAACCTACTGTCCCAGAGCACCTAGTTTTAACCACTAGGCCAAGACATCTTCGGTAATACACAATCTTTGTGGGGGCAAAATAACAACGTATGTCACGCTAATATTATCACTCCACAATTACGGTCCCATGTGATTGGATTGTGTAAAATGTTTCTAACATTGATTGATCAAAAATAAAGAGCATCATTTACTTTTACACCTTTTTAATTTTAATTTTTTTTTCTATAAAATATAAACGAAAATCCAAAATAAATAAATAAATAAATGATTTTTCTAATGAAGGTAATTAGAGAAAGAGTCACCTAGATATAGTATAAAAAAGGGTAAATATTATGAATTAAAATTTTAATTTATCGCGATAATATCAGCCAATTAACGTGTGTTCAGTCGACGCACGTTAGAAAAACCGATAAATAAATTACTTGGTTACTATTCCCTCCGTCCACTATTTATCGCCCCACTCCATTAAAATACTCCTCACATATATTCATGGAGTGGGGCGATAAATAGTGGACGGAGGGAGTATGAGACAAAGAAAATGAACCTATCTTATTCCTGACCCGTTGTAGGTTTGCAACAGATATTTTCGTTATAATCAGAAATTTGTCCGTGAAAATATAGACAGTCGAAATTCATGCTCTCGTGAGAGTGAAACCGAAACCAAAGAGAATCGGACTTACTTTGACTGAACTGAATTGGACGGGAAATTGAGTGAATCGTAAGGAGAGGCGTAACTAACGGGTGTAATGTAATTATAATACGAAGGTCGTTGAACCGGGCCCGGTTACATTAGTTGGATTCCATCGGCTTTTTCTCTAATTCCGTAATTACCGGTTCATTAGACACCAATCACTCACACTAGTACACTTTACAAAAGGACAAATCCCACCTTCATTTGTACGGCGTTGTTGACTTTATTTCCACCATAACTGAAGTTTCGGACTTCTGTATCAGACCCATGGTGTGAAACCGTCTCACACAATAATTAATCTTTTTAAAAAAATTCGTAGATCCATGACTAATAATCTCGATAAAGCGGCCTTAATTATACCACAAAATCTTGGGAGAGACGGTCTCTCAATAACTTATTGAGAGACGATTCTTCAGTAACACTCTATGTCCTATTCGTATCCACGACAGTTTTGTTTTGTACTCCGTACATGTTTTTAGAACAAGCGTAACCTCTTTATATTTGTATACTCTTTTAGGTTAATCGTACCTACTTCTATTAGGTTTGGTACCACTGTTACTTTCACTTGTACTTAGTCTCTCGGTAAAGTTAATGAGAAACCGTCCCTCAGGACCCGGTAACACAGATTAATTCACTCGTAATTCCTTAGAACAGGTTAGTCGAAAAATAAGGCCCCGGAGATCGGATCAAGTGAAAATTAGTCAACTCTAGGGTTTGACTCGGTTGGTTCCGTTTCGATCTGATATGTTGATTTCGACTTAATAATATTATGACAAAGTGAATATTCGATTGTTTTTTTTATTATGAATTTCGACGTTATTTTGACGAGAATTTATAACTTTTGACTGAGATCGAGGAGTGCTGTTTTTCGTCGTCGACATTTCAGCCACGTCGTCGGCGCTTTTTAAAGTAAAAGACGATCTTGCCCTTGCCTTGCCCTTGCCTAAATTAGATTAGTTAACTAATGTTATGTAATTTTAGAAGTTAGATTACTTATTGAAACTCGTTAATGAAGCGGTTTTTTAATTTTTCAAACCGTTCCGTTATTATCTTGTCCTTATTATATATCCACTCAAACTCCACTCACCATATTTAATTTAATTTTCTCTCACTTAAAAAAAGCGTCTTTTCTTTAGAGAAACCCGACTTTTCTAGAAACCCGACTTTTTTAGAAATTAGGTTGTCGGCGATTTTTAATGTGAAAAGACAACAACGTCCTTCCCTAATTACATTCACTAACTTTGTTAATGAAATTAAAAAGTTTAATCATGTTAATGAAACTCGATAATAAAACATTTTTTTTTTTTGAAAACCGTCATTTTATTATGTTACGGATTATGTTATATTATATATCCTCCCCCATCCACAACAACACTAATATTATTAATAATATTAAAATTGTATTAATAGGCGATTTTAGGAGGTTTTAGAATCAAATATAGATAATAGTTTAGTAAGGTTTATCAACAATGTTTAGTTGGTTTAGTGGTGAAGAGGCTCATTTGTGTTCAAGAGGTTGTGGGTTCGAGCCTTGCTAATTACAATTTTTTGTAATTTTTTTGGCGTCCAAGGGATCCCCCAGACGCATTTTTGTAATTTTTTTTCATGCGTCTGAGAGGCCTCCTAGACGCGAAATTCATGCGTCTCAGGCCTCCTAGACGCGAAATTCATGCGTCTCACCCCTCGACGCGAAATTCATGCGTCTGAGAGGCCTCCTAGACGCGAAATTCATGCGTCTAGGGGACCCCCCAGACGCGGTTTTCCAGCGTCGAGGTCTGTTTCCAGACCCAGTTCGCGAAAAATCGAGCCCCATTTCGATTATAATTAATACTATTAGATTGATAGTTTAGGTTCCCCATAGCTAATTTGTGTGTGATATATACCCTAATTGAGTAGTTATTGTTTTCTATATTCGATTTTGGTATCGATCTGGCTGATGGTGGGATCGATTTCTGCGAAATATAAATTTCCTAAACATATTCCCGGGATACATTGAGACACGTGTCTCGGAGACCGTTCAATAGTCCAAAAACCGACATTTCAAATTAGTCGGGAATATATTTGTTACGTTAGTTAAGAAACTTAATTAAATTCATTAGAATATATTACATAAGGGTAAAAGAGTTACGTTGAGACACGTGCCTAAAAAACCGTTCAAGAGTACAAAAACCGTAATTTTAATTTACTCGGAAATATTAATTACATTAATTAACAAACTTAATTAATATCAATAATCATAATTAGAGGAAGGGTAAAAGAGTAAATTCACGTATAAAGCGCCGACGACGTGGCTGAAATGTCGACGACGAAATGTAGTAGTGACTAGTGAGATCGAGAGGACGGGTAAAATTTAAAGTTCCAATAAATTAACCATGTGCACGTCACTAGATGATTAGACACATCGTTTACTTTACCATGTGAGCTTTACCACCAAAATTCAACCCTAAAATCATTTTAAATATAAAGCAAATTTATTACTAGTAATAATAAATTTTCATATTTTCATAATTTTATAATTATATTTCTTACTCATTATATAATTTATATATTGTTCATTTTTGTGTTTTATAATTTTCTGATATAATATGTTATTTTTCGTCGCAAAAAACGATTTTTAGTAAATAGATAAAACTCGATAAAACTCAAATATATAATAAATGGAGTTAATAAAATTGTTGAATATAGAGCATATTGATCGTACACATGAGTACAAACAATTACGTACATATTCTATAGAGTTTGACACAAATTATAGAGATGAATATATTTTAAATAATTAATTAAATAATTTAAGTCAAAGGATTAGTTATTTTTTAAGCAAATATATATAGTTGGTCAACTAAGTATTATTATATTTGTAGTACTTATTATAATAAAAGACGTTTTTTTTATTAAGATCGGACCATTTTACACTATAATTTGTAAATTTTTTTTTTTTGAAGTTTTTTATGTAATAATTCGTAATTAAATTCAATTATTATCAAAACGATAGTAAGTTAGTAACGTAACTTAAACTACACGTAATTTAAATTTTGCATGAATGCATGCATGCATGAATGATTTTGTCAATAATAATAATATAATAATAATACTATTATTATTATTATTATTATTATTATTAAAATTACGTGAAGAGGAATTTTTGTACCGTGATCCATGGAGCATGTTGGCCTTGGCCTAGTTGACATCTCGAAATAATCATTATTTTTACGGGTACGATCATATCAGCATTATCTATAATCATTTTTCTAATTTTATTTTCATCAAGTTTAATTTTTATAACAAATTTGATTATATATGTCGATTTTAATAAAAATAAAAGGGTGGAGTTCATGAAATACGGAGTATAAATTATCGTAATGTGCTTAATATATCAAAGTTAATCTTAAACAATATTTAAATTGTCGATAATTATACAATAAATATAATCTAAAAATTACACAGATAAATATTACTCCGTACTACCTAGTATATGAATATATTCAAGTGTTTGCATTGACGATTTACTTAAATTTACGAGAAATAATTAATTCGGATGCAAAAATGTCATATTCAATTTTATTATGAAATGGAATTTACTTTTTTTTTTTTTTGATGAACAAAGGAATTTACTAAATTGATGGTCCAATTATTAGCTTATTTTATTTATATAGGTCCCCTTAACTCACACGCCCTATTTTTGCAAGTTTTTTTCGAAAAATACGTATTTATTAGTTGCATTAAAATAATTGGATATAATAAGTGATTCAAATTCGATAATAAAATAAAATTTTAAAATAATTGCATGGTTTTTATCTAGAAATTTGGATTGAACTTAATTTTATTATATTAAAATACAAATTAAATTACAAAAAAGACAAAATAATTTAAAGAAATTGTGGGCATAAGAAATTTCCTTGAACAAATTAAATTGATAGTACTATATAGCTTTAATAATTTTAATTTAATTAGATTGAAGAATTAAAATTCTGGAGTAACGAGTTTATTATTCACGTTGTTTAATTTTATATTCGAGGTCTTAAATTTACGATTTTTAATTTTTATCTAACAAAACTCGATAATTTTAACTATTTTTTTTTTTGTAAATTTGTGATATCGAGTTCTATCTGACCTGACCTTTACTGTTAGCTAGATTCCGGTGGTATATAACCAAACACTTAGTTTTCTTGGAATTTTATCACCTTAGCTAGTGAGCTTCCTCTTTGTTGGCTTAACTTCCTCCAATTTTATTCCATTATCCTTATCTACTTATCTTCAATATTTCTTGATTTTATGTTGTCCCTTTAATTTTAACTTATTATTATTCCCTTTTAATTAATTTATTCAACAAATATTTTTCACAAAAATCCGTATTTTTCTAGGGTCGAAATATTGGTCTTATTTATATATATATATATATAATCATACGTATTCTTCTATAAACTAAGTTATTGCATGATCTAGTCAGCCTCTAACTCGAGATATTTTTTTATAAATACTCTCACAAAAGAATAAATTAAAATAAACGTAAAGAGAGCATGTTGAGTTAGAGATCTGATAATAAATTAAGGATATGAGTTAAAATGTTCTAAATTCGATATTATTACGAGTAATTTTCAGTTTTAATTAACTACTTAAATACAGTTCTAAAAATTGTATTTATCGTTTTTGGAATTGGTACTTTATTTTCTCTTTAATTAATTGTGGCCAAGCAATATTAAGAGACAAAAAAACAAATTCTCTTAAACATATGTAATTGCTTAAGTTGATTTTTGGTGGAATAAGTACTTCATTATCTTGTTCAACTTTCAATAGAATGAAGTTAACATAAAGCATTGCCTACTCTTTGAAGTAAGAATATTATTATTCTTTCTTTGTTGGTCATTTGTTGTCCTTTGATTAAAATAATCCTCACAAATAATATAAAATGATAACAAATAATCGAGACAGAATGAGTATTCATTTTACTATTTATATGCTTTAATTTTTGAATAATTAATCAAGGAACGTAATTAACAATCTCAAAATTTATATCTTAAGTAAAAAGTAATATTTATATACCGGTCGTGTAATATGTTACTCTATAATTTATATTTATAACATTAGTGGTTAAGGATCGAAATTATAATTATAATATTAGAACCACGCAAAGAAAAATTTCTAAGTCTTTCAATGTCGATACTCGTCTTATATAATTATGTTTGAAACTTAGGTTACAATTCAATAAATGTAACTCAATTATTATTATCCATATATGATGTGAACAAGCATTGGTTTGAAATTGACTTAATATTCACCAAAAATAATCTTTGATTAAATAGCCCATCATCACACTCAAATTAAATTCAATTACTCAAGTATATATATTATATTAAATGCATGCACTATTGTCAAACTTCTTCAATTTTGTGAAATAATGCAAAACAAATACTCCATAAATAAATAAAATATTGATTCCCTCAAAAAAAAAAAAAAAAAAATATATTGATATATTTTTAAAACATTATTATCCTTGTTATTATAATCCGTATTACCTTGTTTAATTAGTTTGAACTCGAGTCAGGATTACAGATATTCAAATATAATTCACAAAACATTTGAATGGTAACATCTTTATTGTACGATATTTTTTTAAAATTTCTAATATATTACTCCGAATCTGGTTTATTTAATTTTGTCGATCTCGAGGCAAATAGACACATTTCACAAATTAAAACATCTCCTTATTAATATCCTTGTTATATTTTTTATTTCAAATATAATTAATTAATTAACAAAACACCTTCATTCTAATTAAATATCGATATTTTTTTAAACATTATTATCCTTGTTACTATATTACCTTGTTTAGTTTGAACTCGAGTCAGAATTCCAGATATTATTCAGTATAATTCACAGAATATTTGAATGCTAACATCTTTATTGTACGATATATTTTTTTCTAATATATTACTCCGAATCTGGTTTATTTAATTTTGTCGATCTCGAGGCAAATAGACACATTTCACAAATTAAAACATCTCCTTATTAATATCCTTGTTATATTTTTTTTCAAAAATATAATTAATTAATTAACAAAACACCTCCTAATTAACATCCTTATTATATTTTTTTTTTACAAATTATTATTGTATCGATCTGGTTTATTTGAAGTTGAGTAAGGAATAATTAACGATCATATTATATATTCCGTATATATTTTTTGATATATATACTCGTATAATATACATTTATACATATTATTATCTGGTTTAGATCAGATTCGAGACCGTGTTGATTTTAAAAGACAAAAGGACCATCAAAGCCATGAAATCCGTAGGGTTTTGTTTGTCCAAAAGGAAATTGCATGCATATGCAATTATGCATGCCTACCTTATTATCATACAAAGATGTTGATGTTTCAACTTTACAATATTTGCTTAGTTTAATTCCTTACTCGTTCCATCTCGATTATTTATTCACGTTTTACCGTATATTATTCTGTACTTGTAAGCAGTATTTTAATTAAATTAAAAATAAATAAATGACTAAAATAAAAAGAGTATTTTCAGGCGAAATCTCGAGCATTTGTTTATAAATATTTTGATATAAATAAATGATAGAGATGGAAATAGTATTTCTGAAACAAACAAAAAACATTTAATTGGGAATTATATGGACAAAATTTGTGTGTCTATTATTCGAAACTTTCGTATAATTTATTTTCTTCCGAATTTCTATTGTATTATTAGATGAATAAAACCAAACTATATATTATTTTTAGATATTATTTCAACCACTAAAGATACACACCACATTTTGTTTTTTTTGTTTTTCTTTAATGGCATGAAATTAAAATTATTATAGTTATCCCTTGAAACTAATGTTATATATTATCATCGATTTAACTAATAATATAAACACAAAATATTAATTTTATATAACTATTAGTTAATTATGAATATAGCCAAATAAAAAAAAATAACTAATATTAATTATATATGAAATTAATTTTTCAATTAATTAAATTAGTTATCCCTTAACACAATATTATCAATTAATTAATACGGAGTATTAATATTGTATATCTATAAGTTATTATGAATATAACCATTTAAAATTAACTAATACGGAGTATTAATTTTATTATGTGACAGATTTCTTATTGACGATATCAAAAAACCGTCTTTTACGAGAGTATTTTTGGTATAAAAAAATAGAGAAAATGGTGAATATTTATTGAGAAAAACATAAGTAAAGGCATGCACCCACCACATGCAATGTAGGAAAGGACACAATTTCCACTAGTTCACATCACATACCTTACTTCTCTACTTAATGCTATGTTTGATCAAATTCTTTTCACATCCAATAAATGAATTCTAAAACATTAATTAATTATAGTCGGTTTCACAATAATCATATTGTGAAACTGTCTCGTATAAGAATTTTGGGTTTGAAATAATTGATCATTTATTCATTGGACTTGCTTGTTGCTAAAATTTGTTTCGACAGATTCCGACACGTGCTTGGTGTGGACTTTGTTCACCGCAAATTTGGAGTCTTTTTATTTCGGGAGCGAAAAGACAGAAAAAACGTGGATAATAACCTTCTAAATCGATCGTTTTTGGCTATTTTTGAAAGCGGTGAAAATTGTTCGAAAACTCGAATATTTTTGGACGAAAACTTGTCTACAAAGATTATTATAACCATCTGACACGATATAACCATCTAACACGATATAAATATTTCGATAGTGATATAGATCGTTCTCTCTGTTTATATTACTTCATATCAATCTTTTTATATATAAAAAAATTACGAAGTAAATATAACTAAATAAAATTGATTTTGATGTATAAAAATCTCTTTTTATTCTCGATGTATTACATTTATTTTATTTTGCAATATTCAAAACATAAATATTATGGAGTAGAAAAATAAGAGGTTATTTATTTATTTATTTATTTATTTTAGATTGGTGGAAAATCTTTTATTTTAAGTTTTTAAGGATCATTTATTATACCTAACGATTTATAAATAAAATGTACGAACAAATCATAAAGTTAAGTCTAGCTAAACCGTTCATGCATACATCTATTCTCTCCGTCTCAATTATTTATTTGTTTATTTATAATCAAAATATTTGTCAAATAAACTTCATTGAAATTTTTATTAGCAATAAATATCATATTGTTCAAATAAAAAGATTTTTTTACAAAAAAAAAAAAAAAAAATTGGATTTGTATTGTGACAACTTAATTTTATTGGGCTTTTTCTTATAGCCTAATTGTTGTGGAGTTGTGTTTGGGCCCAAATATAAAAAATATCGAAAACTCATATGAGACGGTTTTAATTTTTAAGTTAAGACGTCTCATGCGTAGCCGACATTGCATCTTGTTTTCATTTAAAAATGGTTACGACTTACGGGTCAAATCGGGCAGATCACTTTTGGGTCAAACAAACCAGGTTGATTTCGAGTCAGGTTGTCATTGTTTTCGACTTTTTTTTTAAGATATCAACTCGTTTGAGTTTCGGGATAAGTCAGGTCAGTTCGGGATACGAGTCAAACTCGGGTTTTCATTTCTGATGTCGGGTTCAGTTGGGTTTGGGCTAGGTGCCTAAGTTATTCGGGTCAGGTCATTTCGAACGGGTCGGTTTTGCCAAATTAACAATACGATTTTTTTTTTTTTTTTTTTTTTTTAAAATACGAGCGGTTTTGAATTATGTTAATCGACTTTGTGATCGTTGTATGCATGAGACCGTCTAATTTCCGATTATTTCCCCCATTTTAACCTTCATTCACTCTCTCCTCTCTTATTACTCACTCACTTCAATTTTCTAATTCGAATAATCGAACGATCAAAACCCTAAAATTGAATCATCAAATTCTACTTCACTGAGCTTCATCCTCAATTCCCAGGTTTGTTCACTCTTACCAATCCTCAATTCCGTCATTATTTTGCATAATCAATGAATGATACGAGTAGATATCAATTGAACATGTAATTAGTTGATAATCAATTGAATTCTGCGAAATTTCAATTTTTCAATCGAAATCAATTCACATTATTGAAATCAATGATAAAGTGATAAACCCAGTTTAAAAACCCAGAATTACATCAATCTAGCTATTACAATTGTTATCTTGGAGTATATATTGTACTGTATATGATATGTGTGTTCTGAGTTCTAAGTGTTTGAGTGTTTGAGTTTCTGCAATTTGATTGATTTCAATTCATGGGACCGTTTCAGCTAGTCTCCCTTGTGACGGATTATCCGTTTCTCAGCTAGTTAAAGGCAGAACATTATTTCCTGAAACCGTTTAGCTCAGTTCAGTTCAATTTGACTCGGTTCTGTTGATCCGAATCACATCAGCATCATAATCGCCCTAGTGGATTTTCTTAAACCGAAAATATTAGTACATCTTAATGACTTCATCGATTGAAGAAGGCGATAATGAGACATGTGGTACTAGCATTTAGCATTGTTGTTCTAGAGTCGAATATGATGGTTTGGCTAACCTAGGGTTGAAATGATTAAGAATTTTGTGATTAGGGTTTTTTGCGAATTCTGTTGTCATTTGTCAATGTTGCCCTACATTTCTGGTAAATTAGGGTTTTATCTCATGTAGGGTAAAGTTTAGGAAGTGATGATTCAATGTCGCGTGTAGTTGATGTTTTATGAGAATAGAGAGGATGACATCTTCTGCGAGCAAAAAGATTTCGAGGGTTGAAGGGTTGGATCGTATTTCAGAATTGCCGGAGCCTATCATCCTCCACATTCTATCGTACCTTCCTTTAGAAGATTCCGGTCGAGCATCAATTTTGTCCAAGACATGGAGAAGCTATTGCAACTTATACCCGATCCTTCATTATGATCATAACATATTTGCGTTGCAATCGCTGGTTTCTAGCAAAAAACGACGTAAAAGGCATGACATCAATCGAATCAGGGATGTGTTCATGGATTACGTGGATTATCAGTTGTCTAGAGCTAGCCGAATAATCTCACCTATTCGGAAATTATCACTAACGGTGGCGATTAGTGACTCCAAGTATTACTACTCCCGTATCGATTCATGGTTGGAATTCGTAAAACTTATGAAAATCGAGGATTTGTATATCTCGGTGCAAAGTGTGGATTGCTTGTGGGCGGAGAACGTCGTTCATGGACGAAAACTATATGAGCTTCCTGTCTCTGTGTTGGGTTCAAAAGGGTTGCGTTCCGTGTATATCCGAGCGTGCAAGTTAGGGTTCCGCGACACATATCCAAGTGGAATCGTCTCGTTTCCGTCTCTACAACGGTTGTGCCTGTCACACGTTTTCCTATCTGATGATGTCGTCGAGATCCTGGCTCGGTGTTGTCATGGGATAGAAACACTGATCCTCAATAGCTGCACTGTGATGTCAAAAGCGTTAGAGCTCTCAAAGTTTCCGAAACTCAAAAAGGCCGTCATCCAACTCGACAGGACGCAGGTCAGTTACGTTGACATCGTCGACACAAATCTCGAATCCTTCAAATGTGATGCTGATACCGAATGTCGCATCAACCCCGACGCCTGCGCAGGGATCAGAGAGTTCACCTTGATGGGTTGCACCGTCAGCCATCCCCACGTATTCAAAGATCTTACTGCTACATTTCCACGTATTGAAGAAATCCAGGTCGATATACACGACACGAGTACACTCAACGTGGTTAGTAATGTTCTGAGGAAGCTAAGTTTCCTGAGTCTTGGACCGGTTTGTGTCAACGAGGTTCACGTTGACAGTCCAAGTCTGACATTACTGAACTTCGCTACTTTTGGGATGACGGATATGTTCGTCGACTGTCCAAAATTGAATGTTTTCAGCTACAGCGGAGATACAGTCCCTGAAACAGGTTTCTTCCGGTCAGCACCTGATCTAGATGAGAGCAGCTGTACTATCGCTACTTACGAAGTTTACAACATGTCCTGGTTCATTAAACTGAGAGCATTCCTCGAACTTATAACAACGGTCAATCCAACAACCGTTTCCTTAGAGTTTTCTCTGCCAATGGTATCATATCATTTTTTTACCTCTCGCTCGTTCATTTTTTTTCCTTTTTTTTCTGCATTTACACAAGTTTACTGAGTTCTTCTGGTTTTGCCAGGAAACGTTTAATCCCGAGGAAGTAAGTCCCGTTCCTGTTCAAGCTTCTCCACGATACAATGTTAACTTAACTCTCGCTCTCACACGTCACGACATGCAAAACGTTGCTCCTCTTTTAGATGCTGTGCTCTTGATCATTCGTCCGACCACCTTAACCATCGATTACAAATCCTATTATCTTATAAAGGTATACCGTTTCCTTAATTTCCGAGTTTCTTCGCACTGCGTGATTGTTAACGATGAGAATGAAGACGGGTTTGTTTTGTATTTGTGTATGTATGCAGTACTTGTGCGAAAGCTTGGTTAAGAAATCAGAAGGCAAGATATGTTGGTTGCACCTAATAGACGATTTTGAAGTCGAGACTTCATTGGATGTTTCTGACATTAAGCAGAACTTGGGGTCGTTTCCAGAGCTGTGTCGAGCTATCCATCATCGTGAAAGACGCCCGTTTTGGAGGAACCCGATTTGTTTTAAGCTTCGTTGGTCTTCTAAATAGAATTAGATCGCGTAAAAAAGTAAAAAAAACTCTTGTAATGACCGAGGTAAAATGGTAAATCGGGTGAAATGGAGTTTGGTGTCGTGTGAGATCGTTGTATATATACTCGACTGTATGAAACTTCTGTTTTCATGGTTAATGAAGGTTCGTGATATTGAGTATGACTGACCGTCTTATACCATAAGACCGACTAACATAATACACTTATTATAAATCATTAAATTAATTTTTAAAATACGGTATAATTTTTAAAATATGGTATAATATACTAGACTAAGACATTTACGATTATATATTATTAAAAGAAAGGAGTATTGTAAATATAAAACTGAAATAAAACTTTAGGAACATAAAGGGCATTTGGTCTAGTGGTATGATTCTCGCTTAGGGTGCGAGAGGTCCCGAGTTCAATTCTCGGAATGCCCCTTTTTTTGTCCATAAACAATAATTAATAGCCTAATTTAATTTAATTTTTTATAAAACAAACTATTTTTAAATTAATGATACAATAATTAATCAATTATAACAATATATTATCGACTAATTAATTAATTAATTATTAACGTAAATAATACTGTATTAATTAATTATTAACATAAATAATATTATCGACTAATCGCTAAATTTCAAGTTTAATTCTCGGAATTCCTCTTTTTTCGTCAATAAAACCAAAATTAAAGGCACAAATTAATTTTACAAAACAAACTATTTTTAATCTAATAATGCTACAATAATCATAGGATTAAAACCCTCTAATACAATAATTAATATTAATATTATTATACGAAAATATAAATAATATTATCGACTAATCGCTAAATTCACTACCCGAGAACAAGACCTATGTCGGAACCCAAGCCGAAATAGCGTAACAAATCCGACCCTTCCACCCGAGCAAAGCCCAATGCCCGTCCACATCGATCACGAAATCCTTGTGATAACTTTCCTTAACCTTCCACCTAAGATTACCCATTAGCTCCGGGTCCAACCGAAGCTGCCTAAACCCGACCCTATTATTCCGGACCTGCCACTGCTTATACGTCTCGGGCCTCTCGACCCTCTCCGTACCCTCACAAGCCACGACGTTCATGATCTCCCGTCCGTAAAACTCCTTTTCGAACATAAACCGCTCCGGATCGTCTCGAGTGGCGTTAGCGTCGAACATGTCGAATAGGGTCGAGTAATGGAATAGGGCTTCTCTAAAACGGGTCACGAAAAACGGGGCGTTGTACGACCCGTTTATAACCCCGTGGACGAAGATATCGGGATTTATTCTTCTAATCAAGTTGAGAACCGCGTTCCTCGGACTATCCACCACGATTGTCTCGTCGAGGAGATTCTTGAACCGGAATAGACTATTCACCGCGACAATCCCTCCGTCGTCGACTATCTTAAGATCCTCGAGCTTGATCGTTTCCCATTTTTGCGCAATGGCGTGATATTCGAAGGGAACTTTGAACCGTTCGCAGTATTTTTGGAGGCGACGTCCGGTCGTCTCGACTCTTTCCGCAGGTCGGAATCCCGGTTGAGGGAGATCGATCCCGGTGATACATAGCTTCGGGGGCCCACCGGGTCGTTCGGAGAGTCGTTGGATGAGGAGAGGCCATTGAAAACCGTATAGGATCCCGAAATCTATGATATGGAGCTTCGATTTGTGTTCGGCCGCTTTTAGAATCGTATGATTCGCAAAACCGATGAATATCTTCTTGAAAGGAGACGTTCGGATGAAGAATTGATATGCTTTGATCATATCGGCCGCGCTCGTTCGCTTGGTGCTCAACGCCGTGTAAATCTGTGGTCCCACGCCAGCGAGGCGAGCTTCGAGTGCATTAGCAAAGTAATGAGCCAACCTTTGACAACCGTCGCCATCGGGCGAGGAATTATCCCGAATTTGTTTCAACAACTCGTCGCTTGTCCTCCGATCATCGGACGCAGTAGATTGAGCACATAGGATTAAGAGCGACCGTAAATCCACCGTGTTCTTCGATTTCTTACCATTATTACTACTATCTTGCTTCTTCGGACGATCCTTCACGGGATTTGAAACATGCCCCTTTTCGGCCTCGTGTGTGATAGGAGGGCAAAGCAAAACGCGATCAAACATTTCGGACAACTCGGCCTCCTCTTCGGTGGAAACGGCCGATTGCTTGCTACTCCTCCCTTCGTCGAACTCATCATCCTTCTCCTCGCGATAATGAATCTTTTCCTTCTTGACACCCGCCGTCGTGGACGCACCTCTCGTCTCATCGCGGACGTCCAAGTTATAGCTCTCGAGATCAATGACGATGTTATTGTTCTTAGGCAAGAATTTACTCGCCTCCTCCATTCCCCTTTGGAATTGCATTATCGACTCTTGCTCACTAAACACATTCGCCAACACCGGTACACCAAAATTCGACCCAAATCCCGACTCATACAAAGTCGACTCAACCGGCGTTTTAGGGTCGAGGGAATTCCAAGAACGAGTATCCGAGCTATCGAGACAAAGAGGGTGTTGGTTAGGAGAATGAGGGTACGTCGTCCCTAGAGCATCGTAAAAGGGTCTCTCGGCCGCTTGTAAGGCTAAAGAGTCGTGAAACATACACGGTTTTTGCTCCATATCCTCTTCCATGAGTATTTCTCTAATGTACTTAAGAACGTTGTCAGAATCGTCACTATCGTCAGACGATTCAACCCCCGGGCTTGGTTTTGAGAACGAACCGAGATTATATTGATTTGGGTCGGGTGATGGGGTTGGTAGGTTCAACGAAGAAAGATCTTGAGATTGGTCTTTGTAATCGAACAAATTGGCGTAATTTAGGGATTCGTCGTAATTAGATTGCTTCCCATTTACGGGATCATCACAAAAATCCCCAATTTGCGAACCCATAATTGATTGCCTTTGAGGTAAAAAGCTCGAATAACCCAAGTAAAAACTCCCAAGAGGGTAACTTTTTTAGGTCCAAGACAGTAACTTTCTTATGATTCGGCACTAATAACCCGAGTAAAAACTCCCAAGACAGTAACTTTCTTGCAGAATCGGCAAAACGAGAGAAACCCAGTTCATCCAATAACCTAACAAGCTGGTAAATCGAGAAATTACAGCTACTTGCCTGTTATTTCGTCGATGGTAAAAACTCTCAAGACTGTAACTTTCTTGCAGAATCGGCAAAACAAGAGAAACCCAGTTCATCCCATGATATAATTAAGCTGAAAATCAAGAAATTACAGACAGTTAATTATTTCATCAATGGTAAAAGTTCCCAAGACTGTAACTTTCTTACAGAAACAGTAAAAATTAAAGAAACCCAGTTCATCCCATGATATAATTAGGCTGAAACTCAACTCTCAAGACTGTAACTTTCTTGCAGAAACAGTAAAAACAAGAGTCCCATGATATATAACTAAGGTAAAAGATCCAAAGACTGTAACTTTCTGGCAGAAACAGTAAAAATAAGAGAAACCCAATTCATCCCATGATATAATTAACCTGAAAATCAAGAAATTATGACAGATACATGATTATTTCATCAATGGTAAAACTTCCCAAGACAGTAACTTTCTTGCAGAAACAGTAAAATTAAGAGAATCCCAGTTCTAATTAAGCTGAAAAATCAACAAATTATCATTTCATCAATGGTAAAAACACAGAAGACTGTAACTTTCTTGCAGAAACAGTAAAATTAAGAGAAACCCAGTTCAACCCATGATAAAATTAGCTGATAAATTGATAAAAGTAATAAATAAATAAAAGAACAAAAAACCAAAAAAAAAAAAAAAACAGCAATTTTTTGACTATATTGATTAATTTCAATGATTTTAATCACTTTTTCATGCAAAAAAATTCAAAAAATAGAGGAAGATATGAACTTACCTAAAAATGGGAGGAAATAATTGGAGATAAGAGATGTGAAGTTACAATAATTCATGAAAAAAAAGTGTGGAATTATCAATTATTATACCTTTATAGTATTTTTTTTTTTTTTTTTTTTTTTTGGGTTGTGATTAGGAACCTTCAAGGGAAGGTGTAGACAGTGACACAGTCCATTTTCCTAATATAGCAAGCCTTAATGTAACATTTTTTTGCAAGACATAATAAAGGTAATAATATTTCGGTCACGGAAAATGAAAGTCGAGAAATATTCATAATATTGTAATAATCGTAAGGATAAAAGAAAACGTAACAAAATACGGTTTCGTTAGTGTTGTGTGAGACTGTTTCGGGTGAAAAATACGGTAACAGGAGTAATGGAATACACTGCTAATCGAAATGAGGTTGCAGAATAAATAATCGTGAAACTGTCTCATAACATAATTTTTCGGTTTCAATTTTCGTTGATTGCCTTAAATCGAGTGTGTGAGTACACTCGATATACTCCCTCCGTTCCATTTGATTCTTTACGTTTACTTTTTCACACTTGCCAATGCACGTTTTCTTTTGTCCATATCTTTAGTTACATATTTCTAAAAAAATTAAAAATTTGATATTTATAACATACTCGATTAGACAATTTAAACAAGATCTCACATGACTATATTTTATCTTATATATTAGAAATTATATCGACAATCCTCTCCACTTATGAATAGTGTCCAAAAAGCAAACGTAAAGAACCTATTGGAACGGAGGAAGTATAAATTAATTCAGTTTCTCGAGAGTTCCCGTAAAACTATGAGATTAGTACAATTTGTCGAAGGGATGAGTGTTACGAGTAGTGTTTTGCAAAACTGTCTCATCTGAAAAATTATCGTGAAACCAGAAAAAATTACATAATAAAATTATCGTGAAACCGTGTCATAGTAGAATTTTTTGGATTCAATTTTATACTATGCATGAGCTCACTTGAATTGACTTGACCACCATGGCCACTAATTTCACCTCCTATCTCTATCACCTTACCTCCTATCTTTTTGACTCCGAATAGTAACTAAAAACCTAATCGAGACGAATATACACGTATTAATATAATAATAATTCGTGGTAAAAGTAATAATTCTCGATTTTCAACCAAAAAAAAAAGTCACGAAACCCTAACCCACGACCTAGACGGGTCAAATTTCATCCCTATGGGTTACCCCACGAGGTGAATTTGATCCAATTTTAGTTATGACGATGTATTGCATTATCGTGTTTTAAATTGTCTGATTAATATCATCAAAAATGGTAAAAAAATCTCATAGAAAACTGTCTTTCAAAACTACGATGTTAAAATAAATTTGATTAATTATTAACCTAATTTATCAACAACAAATCATTGTCATTATAGTCAATTAATTATGGTCTATGATTCCTCTTCACTACCATATCAATCCCTTTCAAATTTCAAAAGAGTATAATAATATAGCAGCCGGTAATAATTAAATTACACGTTATATCTGACTATCTGTCATAATTTTATAACGTATCAAATAATATGAATATGATCACAAAATCAAACAATTAAAAAAAAATAGTTGTATTAATTACTCGTACTTTAATTTGTCAAATGTAAATAACATGTAATTGCGGAGAAATTATTACTACGGAGTATTATTTATTTATTTTTATTTTCAAAAACGTGTAAGAGACGGTGGGAGGAAAAAAAAAACTTATACTTCCGTGGTTCCATGCATGTGTTATTTTACGAAGTGACATTATTGTATTTTCGATAAATTTTCTTATAGTACTAACAACTAAAAACTATAAAAATAAATGATTTAGAAAATGAAATAAAGGCAGTATTTTCGAAAAAATATATACACAAAATATATTCAATTATTCACGATGAATATTTCATACAAAGTGGTTTGATTTTAATTTTATTGTAAGCAAATGAATAAATAAATCAATTAGTTGTTAATATATTACAGGTTCAAATCGTCCATTTTTTATACTCTATATTATAATATGATTAAATACGTATTTTGTGAAAATATAAATAAATAAATAAATAAACATGTGAGTCAATACCTAACAAATTAAAGCATAAAATGTTGATGTAATTATGTGTTATTATTAGCTCAATATTAAGGACTTGATTCATAGAACTTACTCTTTTGTAAAGTGATGATCAAGCAAAGACTACTACTTTTCCCACTTCCCACAATTAATACCGAAGATGTCTTAGCCCAGTGGTTAGGACTAGGTGCTCTGGGACAGTAAGTCTCAGGTTCATAAATAATTATACATATTAATTTAATTTTATTTGTTGTAAATCATGAGATTTAATCCGGATTTATGCCAGATAGGATCTCAAGGACTGTAAAATCAGATGAGATTTTCTTCGTGAGTTTTAACACCGTGGCTTGAGCTAGAAATTTCGAGTTAATCTTGGACTAGTTGTTCCTAGTTTAGTACACTAAAGAGTAACGACCTATCACCAGTTGATCTAAGTACTCGTGTAGTTTTTGGAATAATTTTTTTTTTATTCTGGGTCCCGAATGATTGAATATCTGAAAACCGTGTATTATATACTATAATTTGAGATGTTTGGGGGTTGGTAAGGAGTCATGTTTTGGTTAAAAGTTATTAGATCGATTCAAGATGTAACTTGCTAGATTTCACGCCTAAATGACAAGTATACTCTGCCTGATTTCACGCTTACACGACAAGCAAACGTCACTTTTACACTATTAACTGATTTTTGGCACGCAGTACTCTGTTGCTGCTTATGTTTTGTGATTTTGTTTAAACATACCTGAGAAACAACTCATGCAATTTCTGGCTATTTTTATTCCGGACCCAGAATCTATAAAAACCGTGTATTATACACCATAATAATTCAAGTTGTTCGGCACTTTGAAACGGGCCACATCTCAATTAAATCATATTGTCCGGAGTATTTTTCTACCACCTTCCGGAATCGCATCTAGATATACCTTGTCTGATTTCAGATCGAATCGACGAGTACACCCTGTTTGATTGCATGCCAAAGCGACAATCAAGTATAAATACGTCGCCTTTACACGATTAAATCATTTTCGATCGACAATAGTATAACACATTAACACATACCTATACCCTCAAATTCCCCATGTTGCTCCTCATATTTTGCGATTTCGTTCAAATCTACCCCGATAAACAATCCCTTTAATTTCTAACCTTTTTTTTTTATATCCAGAAGACCAGAATCTCTGAAAACCGTGTATAATAATAATATATTTTTTTTATCAATGGAGCAATTTATTAATAAAACAAAACACAATTTACAAAAAAATGGCGGGAAGCCGAGATACAATCTGACCCCCGAGACGCGATGCAGTAAACACAATCATTTACTGTACTGGATTTATTATTATTATTTTAATATAAAAATCGGAACTTGTATTATTATTATTATTATTATTATTATTATTATTATTATTAAACCGTGTTCAATTGAATTCGAATGTGTCTGAACTGATCATAAAATATCTAAATTAAACCAAAAATGTCTAAATTGAATTAAAAATATCGGAATATAAATCCGAAAGAACAAGACGATAACGGGATATTATTCTTTTCTTTAATTAAACCGAAAACATCTAAATTAAATTGAAAATATCGAAATATAAATCCAAAAGAACACGACAAACAGTAAATGATTCGTTAACCAGAAAGATTAAGTCCCACGTTGGCCTGAAGAGTTGCCGACTCTTGATAATAGCAGCATAACTTCAACTGTACACAATTCATTCATTCAATTACATCTTCTCCAAATCCCATACTTTTATGTCAAATCATCTTCAATTCAATTCACCTTGAGATCTCCAACTTTTGTTACTGTGATCATCTCAATTTCACTGTTTACCTCACTTAATTTACTGTTTATTTACTTGGGTTTCTCTCCAATTTACCTCTTTTAATTCCCAATTTTTGATTTTTTTTCCAAATTTGCAGGTTTTGCTAATCTGGGTTCTTCTCCTTTTGCTTCCATAAGGTCAATTTCTTCTCAAAGTTTGCTCCTTTTCGTATACAGTTAGTCTTACTTGTGACGGAATTGCTTTTTTCATTTTGTATGTAAATGAACATTTTTTTTGACCCGTCACGTTAATATGACTGATATGACCGTTTTGCTAATCTGGGTTCTTCTCCTTTTGCTTCCTTAAGGTCAATTTCTTCTCAAAGTTTGCTCTTTTTTGTATACAGTTAGTCTTACTTGTGACGGAATTGCTTTTTTCATTTTGTATGTAAATGAACATTTTTTTGACCCGTCACGTTAATATGACTGATATGACCGTTTTGCTAATCTGGGTTCTTCTCCTTTTGCTTCCTTAAGGTCAATTTCTTCTCAAAGTTTGCTCTTTTTTGTATACAGTTAGTCTTACTTGTGACGGAATTGCTTTTTTCATTTTGTATGTAAATGAACATTTTTTTGACCCGTCACGTTAATATGACGGATATGACCGTTTTGCTAATCTGGGTTCTTCTCCTTTTGCTTCCTTAAGGTCAATTTCTTCTCAAAGTTTGCTCCTTTTTGCATACAGTTGGTGTATATTTCTCGATTAGTCTTGCTTGTGACGGAATTATCTAAATGATCTAAATGAACATTTTTTGACCCGTCACATTAATATGACGGTTATGATCGTCGCAAACAAGAATTTGTGATTTTTGCTAATCTTGCCACCTGGGTTCTTCTCCTTTTGCTTCTTAAAGGTCAATTTCTTCTCAAAGTTTGTTCCTTTTCATATACAGTAGTATATTTTTGCTCAGTTAGTCATGCTTGTGACGGAACTATAGAACAAAGCAGTAGTATAAGTGTATGATCCATGTGATTTGCTTTTGTCATTTGACTCGTCACATTAATAGGACGGATATGGTTAGCATTACTTGATGATTCATGCTGGAATGGAAGTCTGTATATTTGTAATAGGATGATTTCTGATTTTGTAGGTGATAGAGTACTTAAAATAGGGAGTAATTGTAATTGCAGCAGCTTTTGGGGGTTTGGTAGACAGTGAATTGGTTTGGGTGGGTACAAGATGTTGTGTTTACTCAACATTGAATTCACGAATTCATGTTTGAAACGAAAATATCCTTCATAAACTTATGACGGGTGAAAATATTATCGACATGGGTTGATAAAAAGTTGAAAACAAATCATTTGCTATTCCCGATGCATTCTTATTTTGTTTTATCTAACCACGTGGGTGGTATTTGACCCCGTTATAGCTTCGTGACAGATATGGAGACCAACTGCATTGCATTGCATATTTGCATTGAATAACTGGGGTTTGGCTTGATTCAGGTTTGTACAATTGTACTTTTTGTCAGGTTATTTATTTGTTGTAGTGTAGTACCATGAATTTTTCACTTTCTAGGTGTATGTGACCTCACTTAGTTTGGGGTCCTATAGCAACAGTAACTTTCAGGTTGTTTTTGCTGTGGTTCACTCATTTTCTTATCTTTATACCCTCTCTTTTAGTAACTTTTCTTTTAGGGGCTTTCATGAAATGAGAGTAATTACGTCTTTTACGAGTATTAGGATTTGCTCGGGATGATGGTAATTATAAAGGGTACGTAATTAAGCTCAAAATGAGAAGAAATCACTCGTGTGTAACAGTTTGTCTCCCTTATGACACGTACATATCCTAAGACTAAACCTTTGAAATCGTGCCATGTTGAAAATGCCCGTTTTTGTTGTTGTTGACCGTTAATGAGTTTTCTAGCTATCTTTTGTTATTGAGCACGGTCGCATGGACAATGCATTGATGTCTCATATATAAGAGAAAGACCTTTGGGATCACATACATGGGGTTTCGGGGCCAACAATGTCGTTTTCATATGGTACTGTTGATGCAACTCTTGATGCACTGTGCTTCTTTGAGGATTGATACAACTCACCTTACCGACACACGTTGCAACTTGCAAAAGTTAGATGTAGTACTTCGTATGAGAGAGTCGCTTCCAATTTCCAAAAAAAAAAAATGCTTACTCCACTATGTACGTACATATGCCGCATCTAGATTCGAATGGCTATAATTCAAATGAATAAGACTTCTGCGTAAATGTGTGCACATTAGGGTCACTTTGGTAAACTTCATTTTTGTCGATCTGTTTTTTTTCAAAACTGCGTATGTTATGTTGTTGGAAATGATTACAGGCCAACGCTTGGAGTCGATCTGTTGACAGACACGACTGTTAGTAGTACTTTTCAAGGTCGGACTGTATTTGCTTAATCGGAAATGCAATAATGGGTAGAAAGGGGAAAATTGCTCATTACAGGGAGACGTTGGATACGACACTAGCTTCTGATAACCTTACTGACGAAAAGAAACTTGAGACATCAGTCAGAGATCAAATTTTACGATCTTCTGTTGAAGAAAATAAAGGTTCGTCTTATTTTATTAATTTATTTCTTCTGATTTTCAGTTATTTTGCGTCTGAGTCATTCACATTTTATCATGGTGCAGCAGATTATATTGATAATGTCGTGAAGAAAAGGACAGCGGAAGTGTCATCGTTTCTTGATATGCTGAGGAGTGTTTCTAACGAACATGTTGCATCAGATAATATACATCAGGCCACGTGGAAAGTAAGCGATCGATCAAACATACTGTATGACTTAAAATTTGTGACTGAGAGGCGTGGAGCTGAAAAGTGCGGATATTGTTCTATGCAGTTGAAACAGGACACAGAAGAATTTCGTGTGATGTATCGAGAGGGACTTGTAGGCTCCCCTTTTCATTCATTACTTGTCGAAGGTTACATCGATGCTCCTCTCGATGTTTGTAAGTCTTAACTCTTATTTACTCTCAAATTTACATACAGTACAAAAAAAAATATATACAAGTATAAAATAATGAACGAAAATTCTTATTCTTCTTATAGGTTTATGCGTCTCTTGGGAAACGTCCCTCTACCCACGATGGTAACGGTCTATATCTTCAGCGTTTTCAGATTACAAATTGAGGGCGATAACTATAATAGACTTCCCGACTTCTGTGATTTTTTCAGGTTTCCTGACATGCTTATTCCCACGTTCAAAGTCGTAGCAGCGAAAAGTTTGCAGAAGGTTATGATCGGTGAAGAAATATCTTTAGTGAGGTACTTGAACAACTTAGAAAGAGTTTTTTTTTTTTTTTCATTTCTATCGGTCTACAAATTTTGTTGTAACTGATCGACGATGCTGAACGAAATCATTTACTCTTTGGAAGAAAGGGTGAAGCTTTCCTGGCCTATGTCCAGTCGAGAGGCCATTTTGCACTATTTTGAGTTCGAGTACTTGGAAGATGGTCTCGTCATTGTCCTCCTTAATACGGTAATTACTTGCCGAGCTGTACCTACTGCCAACAAACAAACACGAGTTTTATTTATTTATTTTTATTTTTTTGTGGGTTGGTTCGGCTGCTCTCAGATTTCAGATGTAAACGAAGTTAAACTTGAAACTCACGGCTTCAGCAACGAAAGCATACCTGAAGTGGAGAACACTGTACGTATAGGTTTAGTCGGAGGGTTTGCCCTCCAGAGAGTAACGGAAAGCAGGAGCTACTTTAGGTATGACCTTTGGCTCGATACCATGTTATGAAACCAACCCAACCAAAACCAGATGCCTTATAATAAGTTGAGAACTGTCGATTTGTTGCAGGACAATAGCGAACATGGACATGAAACTTGATTTTGTTCCTCCGACACTTATTAATTTCATATCAAGGCAAGTAATAGGCAGTGGTTTCAGGTTTTACCAGAAGGTAATTAATTAATTAATCGAGACATGCATTCGTTTTTTTACTTCGTTAAGTCAAAAATCAGAAGTTTCTTTTTGACATATGGTGGTGCGCTGCGATTTCAGACAGTTGCATCTGTATCAAAAGGAGACGAAGCTTTTGCCACAGTATTGAGCGGGCCCCTGTATAATCGTATACGTGAAGCCTTATCATCATCAAGCACTGAAACAACAAACAACATCGATATTAGTCATGGAAAGGAAAATGCGGATTTACAGGGTTTTCCACAAGACGTGAACGGAGAACCAAGTAATAATGATGATATTCCTAAGAATCATTTGGGCGACATGTTTAAGGTTAGAGACGAGACTGATGTAGTCCTCTCTAATGGCGACATTAACGGATTTGCTGTAGCGCAGTATAAACCAGCTACTACTACTACTACTGAGATCGAGGAAGAAAATATCGGAGAGGGTGAAATCGTGTTAGAAAAGCCCGTCTGCTGCAGTTCAACTGATGAGCTTCAATTAGTCGATGTTGATAAGAAAGTGGCGAATATTAGTCCGCAGGTGGAGAAAGCTCTAGGTACTTTAGATAAGATGATCCATGTCGTAAGAGAAGGTCGACTTACAGCCAGTACTGCTCAACGTGTTCCTCAAATGTCGTCGACTTCCAGAATAAATGGGCAAATTGTTAGCTCGACTCCCCATGTATCTACAAATGGGTCGAGGTCACGAGACCAAGATTTGGAGACATTAACAAGCCCGGTTCAAAATCCACCGACTGGCAGCTGGTCGAGAAATGCAGTTTCAGTCGGAAATAGTCCGGTTGTGGTCGTGGGTAGTAGTTCAGTGAACAACGTAGAGGTAGATAACAACATTGACGAGAACAAGAAGAAAATCGGACAACAGTCGAGTAAATGGAAACTGTGTTGCCTGCATATTGTCTCCGGTAGGCTAGTCTCCTGATCTTACTCAAAATCCGCCAAACGAGAATCATGAGTCGTGATGCATGCTCCGCCTTGAGGTTTGAGGCGATGTGTCGTTGATGCTGTCGAATGTAGGATGTCGTTGATGAGTTGGCAGGCAGACGGAACTAGGTAAATATGGTTCCTGTCCTGCAGAACGACCTTTGTATACACGGCCTACACGGGACTGTTTCATGCATAATGTGAGTTTTGTATACAATTTTGTATAGAAAACGGGTTGGGGACGAATCATTGTCGAGTAGACGAGTTATGTATGTAAGAATCGGGTCCAGTTTGGGTCATTTTCGTGTCTGTTATTATCAACTTTGTACGATTATCAATTACTAGTACTAAAAATATTACGTAATATAATTAAACTTGACAAAACTGATCCGATCCGACTGAATAATCTAACTCGAGCCTGACGTGTTGACCTGACATCCGAACTGAAGATCCGAGTTTGATCCGTAACTCGATTTGACCCGGCCTGACCCGGATGTTGTCATAGAAAACGAGTTTATATTTCTCAAAAAGCTTGAAAATAACAAGAGCGAACCCGAAATGATCCGATCCGACCCGAATTGAACCCAAATATTGACCCGTTTGTAAGGTACATAATGAAGCATCAAATTAATCACACTATAATCATCAAAATGAAAAGCTTGAAGCTATGGCGGACGATCCTCCGCACAAACCACCGCCGCCACCACCGTAACATCCTCCGTCTTCCATCTGTATCTTCATCTTCTTCCTCAATCCTTCACCATCACACCAATACCAATACCTCTAACTTCCTCCCGAACTCCACTTTCCATTCTTCAATTCGATTTTTCTCTGAAACGACGTCGTTGGAAGCCATTAATAGAACCTGCTGGAACTGCAGTTCTGGTCCAACTTCCGACCTCTTCCTCGTTTGCGATTCTTGCGGCTGTATTCAACCGATTCAACCTTCTCATGATTACTTCCGCATTTTTGGTCTGTAAGTTTTGCTCTCTTCATCCAATTTAATCCAATTCGTCTTCTTTTTTGATTCGATTATCGGCAGCTACTTGTTCGTAATCCAATCATCATGTTACAATTGATTTGAATTACTTCTTCGGAATTGCGCAATTGTATAAGATTTGTGAGGAATATTTTAATCGAAGTCATCCGAAAGCCCTCAAAATTAGGATTAGGGTTCGGAATTGGTCCTGGAATCATTTAAATCGGTTCTACATGTTATGCAAGTTTTGAGAGCTTGCAATTTGATTCATAGTGTGTTAATGGAGCTGTAAGATATCAATTTCCATCCCTTAATTGATTTAAGATGAAACCCTAGGTTTCAACTTTCGGAATTTGCCCAATTGTATACGATCTGTGAGAAATATTTTAATCGAAGTTGCATCCGAAGTCCCTCAAAATTAGGATTAGGATTCGGAATTGGACAGCTTGCGATTTGATTCCTAGTGTGTTAATGGAGCTGTAAGATATCGAATTCCATCCCCTCGTTGATTTAAGATGAAACCCTAGGTTTCAACATTCGGAATTTGCCCAATTGTATAAGATTTGTAAGGAATATTTTAATCAAAGTTGCATTCGAAAGCCCTCAAAATTAGGATTAGGGTTCGGAATTGGACCTGGAATCGCTAAAATCGGTTCTACATGTTGTTATGCAAGTTTCGAGAGCTTGCAATTTGATTCATAGTGTGTTAATGGAGCTGTAAGATATCAAATTCCATCTCTTAATTGATTTAAGATGAAACCCTAGGTTTCAACATTCGGAATTTGCCCAATTGTATACGATCTGTGAGGAATATTTTAATCGAAGTTGCATCCGAAGTCCCTCAAAATTAGGATTAGGATTCAGAATTGGACAGCTTGCGATTTGATTCCGAGTGTGTTAATGAAGCTGTAAGATATCGAATTCCATCCCCTCGTTGATTTAAGATGAAACCCTAGGTTTCAACATTCGGAATTTGCCCAATTGTATAAGATTTGTAAGGAATATTTTAATCAAAGTTGCATTCGAAAGCCCTCAAAATTAGGATTAGGGTTCGGAATTGGACCTGGAATCCCTAAAATCGGTTCTACATGTTGATAATGGCGGAACTTTTTTGCATGTCTGTATCAGCGAGAAGAAGTTTGATATCGAGGAAGCCAATCTGGAGGGCAAGTACAAAGACTGGCAGAAGAAACTGCATCCTGATCTAGTTCATTCAAAATCCGACGTTTGCTCCATTTCCCCTTGAAACTTTTTGTTATAATGATACTCCATAGATTCTTACCTATTTCTGACTGACGAATTCCGTTTATTTTGTCGTCAGAGAGAGAAAGAATATGCAGCTGACCAATCTTCTCGAGTAATTGACGCGTACAGAACACTAAATGATTCCTTGTCAAGAGCTGTATACCTTGTGAGTAGAACCCTAATAATTTTACGACATTTTCGAGGGGTCTTGCGCTGGTATTAATTTTATTTTTTGTTCTGTACAATTATAGATGAAGCTCGATGGTGTTCATGTTGACGAGGAACAAACAGTTTCCGATCCAGAGCTGTTAGCCGAGGTGGGAAAATTAAAATCATGCCATCATCTACCTTTTCTTCGCCATTAATATCAGCGTTGGCATGCTTAGCGTATAAACTGAGTATATTCGTTTTCAGATTATGGAACTCAGAGAATCTGTTGAAGACGCTGGAAGTTCTCAAGCATTAAACGAGATCCAGAGCCAGGTAAAATATGTACTGAAGTACGCGTACTAGTTTGAGATCAGAGAATCTGCAGAAGCATTGCGATTACTTTTGAAGATTTCGTTTCATTTTGGTTTATACTCTTCATGTTTCGGGCCATGTTACTCTTTCTCGTGAATCTGAAGGCATAGCTAAAGGTTTTCGACTTCATTTGGCTTTAGGTACACGAGAAAATGAAAGAGTGGACTGAATCGTTTGGAAAAGCATATAACAGACGTGACACGGAAGAAGCAGTAAATGCCATCCGTAGGATAACTTACTACAAGCGGGCAAGTGAGGAAATCGTTAAACGCCTCTGATACAGCATCGTGGCTGGGTGTGTATATGATGATTGTGGATCTGAAAATAAGACGTTGGTTGGTGTCTTGGCGGTTTAAGGGAGATTAGAGTGAGTGTGGCTGGCGTTAGCAGCGGAAGTCCCCAAGTATATGAAATTTCGGTGATAGAGAATCGAACTAAGAGGACTGGGTACCTAAAAGGTTCGATTATGAGTACTAGTTGCTTCACCGTGCACTCACGACATACTGTATTACTAGTCGCTTTCCATTGTACTCACGACTCACGACTCACGACTCACGACATACTGTACGTCTGTACGAGCCTACTGCCACGAGTCCAACCCGGTCCATCTCGACCCATGTTCACCTCTATTTTGCTTATAAAATTCTCCATACAAAATTCCGAAATGATATTTTTTTTCTTTCAAATTGATCGTCTTTACATTTTTTTTCAATCTATTTTTTTTTTTTTTCTTTTTTTCCAACGAAAAAGTTATTTAATCGAATTACAATATAAAGACTTTCGAACTTGAGATTTACTGTCTAAGTGAGAAAATACAATTATTGAAAGGTTAATTATTACTCCCTCGTAAGACCATTCAGATCTTAAGATCGTTCTATGACAACTTATCGTGGGACATAATAAAAATAAATTAAAATAAAATAATATTAAAGTAGTTCCCTCGTATGCAGGAGATCTTACTATAAATTTATTGTGAAACCGTCTCCAAATTCCCAATTCACAGTGGATTGTGCACCAAGAAAGAAGAAAGCAAGAGCAGAGAAGAGACGATGGGTTGGGTATGGAGAGATGAGGACGACGACGACGATGTTGTTTCCAGCAATTCCGATTCCTTCAACGATTCTTCTTCCCCAATTATGAACCCTAACCCTAACCCTAACCCTAGCTCCGGCAATCATTGTTCCACCAGAAAAATCGTTCAATCTAAATGCAACACCGTCGAAGTCGAACCTGGTAAATTCGTCCGCAAATGCCAGAAAACTGAGCAGATTCTTCGCGATTGCGTCGGAAAGTTCGATCTCTTTCTCTTCTTCTTCTTCTTCCTCTCTCCTTCAATCTTATTGTTGTTGATTGATTGATTGATTGCTTGATTTTGTTCTATGACAGTAGTCTTGAATTTGTGTAATAACTAGGATTTCGATACACGATATCGTCAATTCGTCATGTCTGTGTTGTGTATGGGGAAACAACACTTGATTGTTGTTTGAATTTCGTTCTCGTGTGTGTAATTTTCGCCATAGGGTTTGGGACGGGTTTGGAATCGTTAATTGGTTTTAGGATGGAACCTCACTTGGTTTGTGCACGGTTTTCTGCTGCTGCTGCTGTTGGATCTATATGTGTTACTTTGGTTCTCGTGTGTGTGATTTTCGCCACAGGGTTTGGGACGGGTTTGGAATCGTTAAGCCAGTAGGATAGGATATTGCGTAATTGTCAATTGGTTTTAGGATGGAACCTCACTTGGCTTGTGCACAGTTTTCTGCTGCTGCTGTTGTGTCTATGTGTGTGATGTGCGGTGGATATGTTGAGTGATTACTATTATAGCAGGAAACTATAGCCGCTGACGTCTCAAATGTTTATGCTTCACTTGATTTGTGTTTAACTTTCATTCTCGTGTGTTTAATTTTCGGCACAGGGTTTGAGTCGGGTTTGGAATCGTTAAGCAGGATATTGCTTAATTGTTACTACGTGATTGGTTTTAGCATGGAACCTTACTTGGCTTGTGCACGGTTTGCTACTGCTGCTGCTGTGTCTATATGTGTGATGTGCGGACGTAGCAGTTGGATATGTTGAGTGATTAATATTATAGCAGGAAACTGAGTCTTGAATGTTTATGCTTCTTTGCTGTAGATTTTTATTCTATGATTTTTGGGAATTGGTTAAGGTGGGTTGGAGTATGCGCATGTGAGACGGAGACCGGGCAGCCCAGTAATTAGGAGGGTTGGAAAAATTTAGTAGAAATGATAAAATTGCGGGAGATGAGTCGTAAGGAAAGAGTAAAAGACCTATGAAATCATGGATAAAATCGATGTGAAAACTGTACGAGGCTTTTGGGGAAATATTAGAAAATGCATCTTCGAAATCATTCTTACATAGAAATATTTTCATGAAACATCATTGCATGAAAGTCTATTGCTTTGAAAAGTAAGAAGTTTCGGCTATTTTCGTAGGTTAAGAAGAATTTCATAACTTAGGAGGAAAAAAGAGGCTGTTGGTAGAAAGTAGAAACAACTCGAGGAGAAAAAAACGATAGGTCAGGATTTTAATGTCTAGAATAGTCAGGATTAATGGTTTAAGAACACGGTAGATCGAGTATGATTCTTCTGTTGTTTTTGCTAATTTCCACTCGGGAAGACGGTTTCTTATGGTGAATTGGTGATTATCGCCACTTCGTATGCATTTAGTCATAAATTTAAAAAATAATTTGTTTTTATGTTAACAGGCCTACGGAGATAGTCGAATCAAACACAGAATACACGGAAGATGACGTGACTAATGAGATGAAGAACGGGTCATCATCCTTTTTGAGATCACCGGGTACGGGTAGCAGCCCCAGCCCCTTTGATATGCCAGGACTGCGCAACGACCTTGAGGCCATCGAGCGTAGTGTCTTTGGGGGATTAAACCGTTTCTTCGAAGCTGCTAATGATATGAGCAATGGCTTTTTCCGCATATTAGATGATCCATCCTTGTTTGGTGCGGACTCTTCATCTTCATCATCATCATCATCAAATAAGCGTGGAATTCCCGTTGAAGACGACCCAGTTCAAGTGGAGTCCGGTAGAAAGTCGAGCACCCCTGAATCTGGCAGAGTCGATTTGTCTGGTCTCGCCAGAGATGTCTGATCTACTGGACGAAAGTAGTCACGAAACGTGTTTTTTGTTCTTTAGCATTCTACATTCAAAGTTATCGAACGAGCAATAAACTTATATATATGCTCATAGTGTCGGGCAGACAGATTACGATGAAGCTTTGTACAGTTTGTCGAGTTTCAAGTCGTATGTCTGAGCTTTTTACATATTCCGTATTCCTTTCGTTCAATTCCAAGCTTCCGGTTTCTCTTTCGGATACTACTGTTCAAGGAGAATCTTCGAGAATCACAATCCATAACAGAATATATTCACGTGAGATATTATTTGATTTGTTGTAGAAGTACATTAACCATATCGAATTTCTGTAGTGCTTAGCTTCATGAGGTCCACACCCTAACATGATCGGTAACTTATTGTTAATTAAGTTGTATCATATGATATCTACCAAATTAACAGACGAGTAGATCTACTAAGAGACGGTCTCTCATTAATTATACTCCGTGTTTACTCTATTATGCAAGCTAAGTAGTTTAGTTGTGCCGGCATTGTGGCCTGCATTAACTAAGTCTTCTCATCATATTATTCATTCATTCGTATTATTGCCATGGTCGTACTCGTATACTCCAATATAATACGACAAAGGAAAAAACGATACTTCCTCCGTCTTTTAATTCTACCCATTATATATTCAAGTGATATACTTTAATCAAATGTGTAGAACATAGAAATTAAAGACCGTTAGACGGAGAAAGTAACTTTTTTGGTATTAAAAAATGTACTGTATTTTTTTTACGTGTGCCAACTGGGCACACGTTATTAAGTATAATATCATGGTTAATCTTGCCTTAATTAGATCACTTCTTATCATAAAATGATCGCTTCTTATAATAAAATGGTTACTTTTTATTGTAACATGAACGTCTCCTACCGTTAATTAATATCCCAAATAAGTAATAATGTACTTCCTTCATTTTCTTTTTATCTTCCCAATTTCCTTTTTTTGGTCACTTTTTTTTTTATCTTCCCATTTCATTTCTTTCAATTTTAGTCCATAATTTTTACCATACTACCCTTACTATTTACAACCCTTTATACCTTTATTCTTTCCTATTTACACACATTTTACCCTTCTAATCTCAATATTTACTAAATTTATCATTTTATATTTATTACAAAAAAATTGTGTAAAAGTGAATGGGAAGATAAAAAGAAAATGAAGGAAGTACGATAAATGTAAAGAGTAAGAGCGTTGATGCCAACAAATATGAATAAATGAAATATGAAGACGCACCCACGTTGTTATTATAGTTGTATAATCTACAACAACCTTTTGAATTTTTCCAACAGAATTACCTGTACCCCTCTCAACATTCTTACCCAATCAATTCAATCAATCAAAATTCCTTCCCCAAATTCAATCTTCATCATTTAATTTCCATCTTTAATTTTTTCCCAGATTCTTAATTTCTAAATACGGTCCACAATCGATCAGCATTCGATTTAAGTAATTTCTGAATGTGGGTTCGTTCGTAATTAATCAGATTAATTACCCATTTTGAGGATTTAATTGATTGATTTCCCATATTCATATCATTTATCCGGGCATCTTGGTTCGGAAATCTCGTCTGTCTAGGGTAATTCATGCTCTTTATTTCTATGCTTGATATGTGAATGAATCTCGAATTGTGGTTCAAACCCGTTTATTTCGTCTAGGGTGGGTAATATTATATAATAATGCGTGATGATTTGCTGTTGCTAAGGCGGGTGGGTGCCCAGATAGTATCTCGGTTACTCACTAATTTCGTGTAAATTTTGATTTTAAAAAAATTCATGTTACGACTTTGTTAATTAGTACTTTAATTAGTAGGTTTACTGTGAGATCGGTCAGATGGGAAATACTTGTTTGTCAACGCTAGCAAAAACCGCGTTTCTATGTAAACCTAACAAGGAGACGATCTCAGACAGTATTAGAGGCGACGTGAAAGATAATAATAATAATAATAGGTCTGTCGTCGATGTCCAAGTGAAGGCGCCTGAGGTCGTCAAGATTGGTAGTAAGTTAGGGAGACAGGAGAGTCGGTTGACCAGGCAGGAGAGCCGCGTTGTTGGGAGACAGGAGAGTCGTGGAGGAGTCGTTGGGAGACAGGAGAGTAAGTTATTTGGGAGACAGGAGAGTCGAGCTCCTGCTGCTGGTCCCCCAGGTGGGGGACCAGCAGCAGGAGGAGGTCCCCCAGCAGGGGGACAGGAAAATGACAGGACGAAAAAGAAGCCGACCCACGTGAAGGCGGTGTCGAGTGCAGGACTCCAAGTGGAGTCCGTGCTGAGGAGGAAGACCGGGAACTTGAAGGAGTTCTACACTTTGGGGAAGAAACTCGGACACGGGCAGTTCGGGACTACTTTTCTCTGTGTGGAGAAGGGGAGTGGAGACGAGTTTGCGTGCAAGTCGATTGCCAAGAGGAAGTTAGTCAACAAGGAAGATGTCGACGATGTTAGACGAGAGATTGAGATAATGCATCATTTGAAGGGGAACCCTAGTGTGATCACAATCAAGGACGCGTACGAGGATGCTGTCGCTGTCCATGTTGTGATGGAACTCTGTGCCGGGGGTGAGCTTTTCGATAGGATTGTGAAGAGAGGGCATTATACTGAGCGGAAGGCCGCTCAGCTTGCTAGGACTATTGTCAATGTTGTCGAAGCCTGTCATTCCTTGGGTGTTATGCATCGCGATCTTAAGCCTGAGAATTTCCTGTTCGTCAGTGAAGACGAGGATTCCCCGCTCAAGACCATTGACTTCGGCCTCTCCATTTTCTTCAAACCAGGTACTATCTGTACTTCTTTTTTGCTCTGATACCATGTCAGATGAACCAGCTCAACTAAAACCTGAATGCATGCGCGGTTATGTTTAATAACAGGTGATGTATTTAATGACGTGGTTGGAAGCCCGTACTATGTGGCACCTGAGGTGTTAAGGAAGCGTTATGGCCGTGAGGCTGATGTTTGGAGCGCGGGTGTCATTCTTTACATTCTTCTAAGCGGGGTTCCTCCCTTTTGGGCAGGTACGTATTCTTTGGTTTCGTCTTCGATAGAAAAACAGCAAAATGGAATGAATATGCTGAATTTTTCGATCTTTGTTGTTGTTGTTGTTGTTGTTGTAGAGACGGAGGAAGAGATATTTGAAGAGGTACTTCATGGTGATCTCGACTTCTCGTCTGATCCATGGCCTAATATCTCAGAAGGTGCAAAAGACTTGGTTCGCAGAATGCTCATACGCGACCCTAAGAAACGCCTCACTGCACACGAAGTCTTATGTAAGTTCCTGAAATATAATCAGACTAGCTTGTCGTCGTTTGTTCTAGTAATGCTAAGCTTACTTTTGCTTCATTCCGATGTTGCGTGCGTCAGGTCATCCGTGGATCATGACAGATGGGTTAGCACCCGATAAGCCTCTCGACCATTCAGTTCTAACACGGCTGCAGCAGTTCAGTGCGATGAACAAACTCAAGAAAATGGCCCTCAGAGTAATTGCGGAGAGGCTGTCAGAGGAGGAAATCGCAGGGCTGAAGGAAATGTTCAAGATGATAGACACAGATAACAGCGGGCAGATCACGTTCGAAGAACTCAAGGAAGGGCTCAAAAGATTCGGTGCTAACCTTGAAGAGTCCGAAATTCATCATCTCATGAAATCAGTGAGTTTTGTACAAATGACATGTGCTTTTGACAGTCGGTCTGGAAATTAAATTCCTGAATGTGCATGCGTGCGTAATGTGTGGGAATTGCAGGCGGACGTGGATAACAGCGGGACAATTGATTATGGGGAGTTTATAGCGGCAATGATGCATCTGCATAGAGTAGACAAGGAAGACCATCTGTGTGCGGCGTTTTCTTACTTTGATAAAGATGGAAGCGGCTACATCACACGAGATGAACTACAGCAAGCTTGTCAAGAGTTTGGTGTACCCGAAGTACATTTGGAGGAAATTATCCATGAAGTCGACCAAGACAAGGTGAACTATCATCTCATCTCCTTTCATTTTATCGAAACTGTGTGAATTGGGCTGTTCTCTGATTGATTGTTCATCGTAATAAAACTTGCAGGATGGGCGCATAGATTATAACGAGTTTGTTGCAATGATGCAAAGAGGAAATGTCGATCTTGGTAAAAGGCAGAAACCTGTAAGTGGTGCTCTACAGGAAGTGCATCAGGTTTGCTGTCGATTTTGGTGCTGCTCATTGTTTTCCTTGCATTACTCGAGGGTTGTCGCTTATGTATGCGTGTTTTTTTTTCCGACAGTGATATAATAGGACGACGTATGAAGGTTTGTGCTAGAATGACTCGAAGAGGGAGGGGAAGGATACAACAGGCAGCACTACCCGGTCGAGGGAATGAACAACCAGTTTTCAGCGGAAAATGTAGTTGCAGATCAGAGATGCAATTACTGTACGAGTTAGAAGGATCATCATAGCTTCAGTGGAAGAGACGAGAGAGGCCGAGCAGGGTACAGTGTTGCTGAATTTTTAGTACATATGCCGCTGAGAATTTCTATTAAGTCCCCCTCCCCTTCCCTCGGCCCTTTTTCTGCTCCAAGAGGGTGAACGAATGTGTCGGACAAAGTGTAAGCGAACGTGAACATATGGAAGGACGTGTTTTGGTTAAAAAAAACACAGCTTTGTCTGTCTATGTAGATGTTTTCGAGTTTCAACTGTACTGTACTGTACTGATATCGATCATTATACTCCTGATTTAACGCTGAAAACACAGTCGCAAGTACAGTAGCTCCTTTTCATTATTTTCTCAACATCTTACATTCTTACAGTAATGTTGAAAGAACACAAGTACAGCGCCACGCACTTGCTCGCCTGAGTCGAACCAAGTTTGGCCATTATGTCATCGATACTATATTTTGAATAATTTCATTGGTTTTACAAGTTTAAACTTAGCAAGATAAATGTGTAACTCGCTCTCACTTGTTGATACGTCATGTAAGTACGTTTCATTCAAGTTGAATGGAGAAAAATCAAACAATGTCAAGGTTAAAAAAAAATTAACACGAAATTTCGGAATTTAGATGGAAAAATCCAATCATTTTATGAATTTTCAAGATCCATACATACACACAGAAATGGTGAGATTTAATTTGATAGACTGCAATATATACACTGATTTACAAGCATCCGAAACACTCTAGATCTGCTGTCAACTGTCAAGCATCTTCTATTTTCGTCAGAACAGCTCTGCATCTCCGGCACTGACAGTCCCGTGATAGTAGTATTTCTTCATCGCCTGCTGTCCTGCAACCACAGATAAACCAGACAGCGGGAATAATGCTGTAACAAACACAAGGTATGGGGTTTGGTGAGAACGGTGACTTCAGAAACGCACCATTAGAAATATCAGAATAGATATCGTGAGAATGGTGACTTCTGAAGTACAGGAAGCGATTAGTCTGATGTTGAATTTGCGGTAAAAGCAGGTCCAACCTTCTTATCCTGTCTCGTATGAATCCCATCATCATTTTCCAAATTATTTGGGTCAATCCCGGTACGCGAATTACTTGACTCGACAGCATGCCTAGACCCCACATCAAATCGATCCACCAAGCGCGAAACACTAGCAAAACCAGCGGGAACTACCCTGCGGAACTCAGAACCAACGTCAGCCATGGAAGCGCTTCGAGAAAAAATCCTTTCCTTCAATCCTCTAGTGTTTCTTGAAAAAGATTCCTTGTATCTGTGAGAAGAACAGACTTTCAGAATGACAGAATGTACAAAGAATTCGAAAAGCAAGTCGTTTTTTTCACGGGAAAAAAAATATACCTCATTGACCAAGTACTCAGTCGGGTTCTCAAAGATTCTGACAACGATTGCAGGTCCGATTGTTCCTCTTCTTCCCGACTTCCCTGGGAAGATTGACTTGCACTGCAGAAAAGTTGTTAGAAGAAGTGAAGAACTACGAAGAACGAGAATTCTGCCGCAAGTCGATCATTTTTAAGGCATATACGATATACCTCGTCCCTGATGAATTTTGCGGCCTAGTGGGAAAAATGGAGGGGACTTGATCCTCTACACTATTTCGACGTGATTCTCTCTGCGCATCTGGATCTGTAGAAGTCGTAACAGCATTACTGGTACCGACATTTGATGCTGAAAACATAAATAGTGGGCGTCGGCCCTGTGAGGATGACCGAGGGCCTCTTCCTGCGGCAGCAGCGGCAGCCAAGTACTGAAATATATGCTCTTCAAGGTCAGCTTCACTTGCACCAGCGGGTAACTGCAATGCCTGGAAAACCAAACGAAATACAAGCAAGCTAAGATTACACCATGTCCTATTATACGGGATTTCTGAACACAGAATAAGGATGACAACAGAAGCAGACATGTCGCAAGTCGAAATCCACGAGACTGGGATGACGGTACATTGTAGCATTTCTCATTCTATTAGATCTGATATCCCTCTCCTGTTCTACGGCTTCTAGCAGTTGTTGACTACACAGAAATTAGGAACGTGTAAGAAAGTAGAAAAACAGGTACTGTCGCTGAAAAATATTAAATGGACGGACAGACAGACAGTACGAAACCTCATTGCATCTCTCAGGCCGATCTGTTGCCAGCACATCGGGCAGTTCGAGCTTCTCTGACACCTTCAAAGCACAACCTACCTACGTCAGTCGTAGCTCTACCCATGTTTTTCATAAACAAAACAAAAAGATCGAGTGGAGTACCATTCGAGGATGCATTGGAGGTGAAACTCATGCTTACAGTTAGTAACCGTGGAGGGATCAGTCTGAGAAAAATCGTCAAGGCAAATGCTACAAGCATCATCACAGGCTTCTTGCACTCCGCCTTCCACGAAGGCTGCAGCAGACGTCATAACATCATCCGTCTTTTTCGCAGCAGCCTCCATTCCCGAAATATCCTATCCTATCCACGCCAAACAATCAAGCATGACATCGAAATTCACACTCAGCTCAAATTTTCTGAAAAAATATCAGCTGGTTCTATCTCTGTCCGACAATTTACGATCATGGGCAATCTAGCTAGTAGCAAAAGGTAACATTCGCTACCCCAAAGTTACAAAATTGGTTAAAATTATCGACTTTCCTACCCCAAAGTTCGTAAAAATGACACATTTTCATTTATCGTAAGCAAATATACAATAATCAAGTATACAGATTTCAATATCAGCTGGTTCTATCTCTGTCCGATAATTTACGATCATGGGCAATCTAGCTAGCGGCAAAAGGTAACATTCGCTACCTCAGTTACAAAATTGGTTAAAATTATCGACTTTCCTACCCCAAAGTTACAAAATTGGTTAAAGTTGTCGACTTTCCTACCCCCAAAGTTACAAATTTGGGTAAAATTATCGACTTTTACAACCCAAAGTTACAAAATTGGTTAAAGTTGTCGACTTTCCTACCCCCCAAAGTTACAAATTTGGGTAAAATTATCGACTTTTACAACCCAAAGTTACAAATTTGGGTAAAATTACCGACTTTTCTTACCCCAAAGTTCGTAAAAATGACACATTTTCTTTCTCAACAGCCAATTCAATGTACCATAAATATGATGAACAAGAAAATGCAAAAAAAAAAAAAAAAAAAAAAAAAAGATAAATTTTTTGTGGGGGTACCTGAAGGGGGGAAATTCAGAAATGGGAGGGTGAGGAAACCCAGAAATTGGCCATAAAATATAGAAATCAAGAAATAGTTTTTGTGGGGACTTAAAAAAATCAATCAAAAAATTGGTTTGAAACCCTAAATTGTAGGAATGAAGTTGATGATTGATGAGAAAAAAGTGGGATACATCATACATGTCTGGCATTATTATCCCTAAATTTCCACATTATTAGGAATCACAATCACTAATTATATTGTGATTATCATACTTCATTCCATATTTGTATTTCGAGATGGAAATGTGTCGTGTCGAACCACCGTGTCTCGTGCTGGTCCATCGTAACTGGAGGAAAAAAATGGTACGACGTAGCCGTTCAGGCATGGTGAAGTGGGTCTTGTGTCGTGTCAGTGTTTGAACGTGATTGAGCCTAACCAATTACCTTGAATTTAAGATTATTTTTTCTTTATATTTTGGGCGTGTTAAGACTGTGTTGTGCCTAGGTGAGTTGTGTCGTGTCTAGGCACGGTCTTTTCCTTCAAATTGTGGCTCAGGCACGAGCCATGATCTATAATGCGTCTTGTCGTGCTAGATCGTGCCAAAGTGGACTCGTGCCTTAACGAAAATTCTAACGTTTTGGGTCGATTTAGAATTTTTTTTATAGAGTATGTAGTATGTACTATGTCGTAGGTGAAAATCAAACCTCCAACCTCTCAGTCAGACTGTCGGAGTAAAGGAGTTCTTACCGCTCGTCCATTTTCCCGAGAAGTATATTTTTTACGCACGATAAATTTCATAGACTACGTACGTACATTAATAATCCTTAGGAAATAGAATATGGTTCGTGGATAATACTTGATCCGTCGTCTTAAACTTGCGACAGATATATTTTATAGATTATATTTCCGTCACAAGGGAGATTAATTTAATTTACTTTAATTTACCGATAGATTCCAGAATCGTTATGAATTGAAAGGAAATAAAATGGAAAGCATTATTATAAAGGAGAAGTTAATGTTTTTACATTCTTTTCACCAAAATAAGTAGAACAACACACATTGTACTTTAACATGGTCCATTCTCACCAAATACACACAAACATGAAAATTAACCAGCGCACGCATGCAGTAAAACAGTAAAAACAAGCTAATTAATTAAGTAACCGCAGCAGTAATTAATTAATATTTAGAACAATGACAATGACAACGACAACGACGATGACTACAGCTACTACTGCTGGTCTTCTTTTTGTGAAGGGCTTCTCCAAAATCCTGCACTGTAAAACTTGTCCCACATCTCCTTCTCGAGCTCGATCAACTCCTGGTCCACGACCACGACAGTCGCCACCTCGCGTGCTTCATTGACCGAGCCCAGTTCCACGTAGTGGAAGTGGTCGAGGTCGTCCCAGAAGCAGGGGTTGTGCTGGTCGTGGGACAAGGCAGAGGATGATGAGGATGTTGCCAGAGGCGGCAACATCCCTTTTTTCACCATCCTCTGCCTCTTGTGCTTTCGCAGTGTCTTCCTGCAGATCCCTGCAGGAACCTTGTACACTGCGAGCACGACCAGGTTGACCAGCGTGCAGGGTGCGCAGCACCACACTGCTGTGCACTCTGCCGCTGTTCCACCTGCCACCTCTGCGATCCTCCCTCGCGAGGACGAGGATGTCGACGACGACTCCAGGTAATGATGATGTCGTCTTCTGTACACTCCTCCTGACGACCCCACGGGCCGGATCAGTATCTGGCTCTGCCTCATTTTTCTATATTTTTATATATAATAATGCTGCCTTGGCTCAGCTTAGTTTAGCTCAGCTTAGTTTAGCTTAGCTTTAGGTTAGTTTTTGCCCGCCCACGGCCCCACTCACAGGCGGATCTCTCCTGGAGATCCGACTGTGAGGGGGAGATGTTTAAAAACGCGTAGTTTGATGATCAACAAGCCAAGGGGGGGATCATGAGGAGAGGGAGATGGAGATGGATAAATTTGTAATGAGAAGTAAGAAATGTGTGGTGTGGCCTTAAAACCAGGAGAAAAGAAGGGTAAACACTATTATTTGGGTTACTATTTATGTACAAATCATGTTGTTTTCTTTGGTTGAGAATGAAGAAAGGACATGGGGTTACTATTTTTGTACAAAGCTGGGAATGCAGGAATTGGTTGGGGGTGAAATGATCGAAGATATCTCAGCCTAATAGCTAAGACAACGTCGATATATAATAACCTTTAAAAACGATCGTTTTTTGCTGTTTTCGAAAAGAGGTGAAAATTGTTCTAAAACGCGAATATTTTTGGGCTAAAACTTGTTGTTAGGACACCGGGATGTTTTATATTATTTGGAGTTTGTTCAGCGCGAATAGAGGCTCATTTTATTTCGGGACCTAAAATGTCAAAAAATCGTAGATAATAACCTTCAAAATTGATCGCTTTTTGTTGTTTTCGAAAAGGGGTGAAAATTGTTCTAAAACGTGAATATTTTTTGGCTAAAACTTGTTGATAGGACACCGGGACGTTTTATTTTGTGTTGGGTTTATTCAGCGCGAATATAGGACATTTTATTTCGGGACCTAAAATGCCGAAAAAACGTGGATAATAACCTTCAAAATCGATCGTTTTGGCTATTTTTCGACAATGATGAAAGTTGGTCGAAAGCGTATATTTTTTTCACGAAACTTGTCGATAGTGATAGAATACTACCAAATAATAATTATCAGGACCCCCGACACGATATAAAATGAATTATATAACTTGTTTCGACTGATTCCGACAAGTCTCGTAACGTAATTTTATGACCTTTAAAACTATCCATTGAAATCCAAATGAGTCTAATATTACACTGGGACATTTTACTAGGTGTCAACTTTATTCTGCGTGAATATGAGCTATTTTTATTTCGGGACCCAAAATGTTGAAAAAACGTGGATAATAACCTTCAAAATCGACCGTTTTTTGCTAATTTCGAAAGGGGTGAAAATTGTTCTAAAACGCGATTTTTTTTTTGCTATAATTAATTTGTTGATAGGACACTGGGACGTTTTATTTTGTGTGAAGTTTGTTGAGCGCGAGTATAGGCCCATTTTATTTCGAGGCCTAAAATGTCGAAAAAACGTGGATAATAACCTTAAAATCGGTCATTTTTGGCAATTTTTCGACAATTGTAAAAGTTGCATGAAAACATAATTTTTTTTCACGAAACTTGTTGATAGGGATAGAATACTACCTAATACGGAGTAATAATTATCAAGACCCCCGACACGATATAAAATGGATTATATAACTTGTTTCGACTGATTCCGACAAGTCTCGTAACGTAATTTTATGACCTTTAAAACTATCCATTGAAATCCAAATGAGTCTAATATTACACCGGGACATTTTACTAGGTGTCAACTTTATTCAGCGTGAATATGGACTATTTTTATTTCGGGACCCGAAATGTTGAAAAACGTGGATAATAACCTTCAAAATCAGTCATTTTTTGCTATTTTTCGACAATAGTTAAAGTTGCTCGAAAGCGTAATTTTTTTTCACGAAACTTGTCGATATAGAATACTACCCTATAATAATTATCAAGACCCCCAACACGATATAAAATGGATTATAGAACTTGTTTCGACTGATTATGACAAGTCTCGTGACGTAATTTTATGGCCGTAATTTTGTGTGGAGGTAATATATGGGTAATAAACTTCAATTTGAACCATTTTTTACCGACATTATTTTATCACGTTATTATACCATAAAATGTTCTCCGTTGAAGGTAAAATTTTGTGTGGACGTAATATATGACCTAGGCAACACACCCCGTAAAGTTTTCGGCCTTTTTTTTGAGACCCCGAATTTGCGAAAAACGTGGATAATACACTTCAATTTGAGGCGTTTTCGACCTATATTAGTTTATCGCGTAAAGACACAATCAAATGTACTCTGTTTGAGCTAAAATTTTGTGTGGGCGTAATATATGGTATAGGTAACACCCCGTAAAATTTTCAGCCATTTTTTATTTGGACCTCGAATTTGCGAAAAACGTGGATAATACACTTCAATTTGAGGCGTTTTCGACTGACATTAGTTTATCGCATAATTACACCTTCAAATGTTCTCTGTTGGAGCTAAAATTTTGTGTGGGCCTAAATATATGGCCTAGGTAAGGCCCCGTACATATTTTGGCAATTTTTTTTTGGGACCCCGAATTCGCAAAAAACGTGGATAATACACTTCAATTTGAGGCGTTTTCGACCGACATTAGTTTATCGCGTAATTACACCTTCAAATGTTCTTTGTTGGAGCTAAAATTTTGCGTGGACGTAATATATGGCCTAGGTAACACCCCATAAAATTTTCGCCATTTTTTATTTGGACCCCGAATTCGCGAAAAACGTGGATAATACACTTCAATTTGAGGCGTTTTCGACCGACGTTAGTTTATCGCGTAATTACACCTTCAAATGTTCTTTGTTGGAGCTAAAATTTTGCGTGGGCGTAATATATGGCCTAGGTAACACCCCGTAAAATTTTCAGCCATTTTTTATTTGGACCCCGAATTCGCGAAAAATGTGGATAATACACTTCAATTTGAGTCATTTTCGACCGACATTAGTTTATCGCGTAAAGACACAATCAAATGTTCTCTGTTTTAGCTAAAATTTTGTGTGGGCGTAAATATATGGCCTAGGTAAGGCCCCGTACATATTTTGGCAATTTTTTTTGGGACCCCGAATTCGCAAAAAACGTGGATAATACACTTCAATTTGAGGCGTTTTCGACCGACATTAGTTTATCGCGTAATTACACCTTCAAATATTCTCTGTTGGAGCTAACATTTTGCGTGGGCGTATAATATGGCCTAGGTAACACCCCGTAAAATTTTCGGCCATTATTTATTTGGACCCCGAATTCGCGAAAAACGTGGATAATACACTTTAATTTGAGGCATTTTCGACCGACATTAGTTTATCGCGTAAAGACACATTCAAATATTCTCTGTTGGAGCTAAAATTTTGCGTGGGCGTAATATATGGCCTACGTAACACCCCGTAAAATTTCCGGCCATTATTTATTTGGACCCCGAATTCGCGAAAAACGTGGATAATACACTTCAATTTGAGGCATTTTCGACCGATATTAGTTTATCGCGTAAAGACACATTTAAATATTCTCTGTTTAAGCTAAAATTTTGCGTGGGCGTAATATATGGCCTAGGTAACACCCAGTAAAATTTCCGGCCATTATTTATTTGGACCCCGAATTCGCGAAAAACGTGGATAATACACTTCAATTTGAGACATTTTCGACCGACATTAGTTTATCGCGTAAAGACACAATCCAATGTTCTTTGTTGGAGCTAAAATTTTGTGTGGGCGTAATATATGGCCTACGTAACACCCCGTAAAATTTCCGTCCATTTTTTATTTGGACCCCGAATTTGCGAAAAACGTGGATAATACACTTCAATTTGACGCGTTTTCGACCGACGTTAGTTTATCGCGTAAAGAAACAAACCAATAATGTTCTCTGTTTGAGCTAAAAATTTTGTGTGAGCGTAATATATGGCTAGGTAACACCCCGTAAAATTTTCGGTCATTTTTTTTGGGACCCTGAATTTATTCCTCCGTAGTGTAGAATACTTTCATCTGTTTTAATAAGTTTTTTACCTTTGTTTTTTGGGCAACTTCATAAGTGGTGGAAATTGTCGATTTTTAATCGAATGCATTATAAATATCAATTTTTTACTCGTATAATTTTTAGAAATATATATACATAATTCTTTAACTAAAGATTTAGACAAATAAAACGTGTATTGACAGGGGTAAAAAATCAAACGTAAAAAATCAAATGTAATCGACGACAGAGTAGAATAGATAGATTAAAAATGAGTAAAGAAACCTAAAACGTCAAACAGTAATTTTTTTATTTTATTTTCATTTCCTAAATCGAAATCCCTAATTTTATTTTCTGTCTCCTCACTTCTTCGATTTTCCTTTGATTTTGGTAATTCAAAACCCTAGAATTCATCTCCGATCCTTCGATTTCCTCTCTTTTTCGTTAATTTTGTTCTTTGTTAACGTTCGCGATTCGGTTTTGCAGGAGATCTGACAATCTGGATCGGAGATGAAACTCCATGTTCACCTCGAGGATATTGCATCAATGGCGTCCATCAATGTTATTCAATGACGGCAATGGCGTCCAAAGAGCAATTGCTGAGGTATTCCTTCTCTTCTCTCTGCTGTTCTTTTCATATTCATATATTTACTTAGCTCTGTGGGATCGCAATTGTTATCAATCTAGGGTTTCGTATACGATTTGATTCATTAGGTTGTTGTTGTATTGAAATTGATTTTGATGATTTTGATTTCGATATTTCTAATTAATGTTTCCGTATGTCCTATATGTTTTGCGATTTCGCGAGATTTCGTGGATGATCGAGGTTATAATCTGAATCGATTTTAATTTTTCAAAACAATTTTGCGTGATTTGGCTTTAATCTGGTGGATGATAGCTCTGTGGGATCGCAATTATTATCAATCTAGGGTTTCGTATTCGATTTTACTTATTGTCAATGATTTGATTCATTAGGTTGTTGTTGTTGTACTGAAATTGATTTTAATGATTTTGATTCGATATTTCTAACTAATGTTTCCGTATTCCCGAGATTTCGTGGATGATCAAAGTTATCATCTGAATCGATTTTAATTTTTCAAAACAATTTTGCGTGATTTGGCTTTAATCTGGTTGATGATAGCTCTGTGGGATCGCAATTATTATCAATTTAGGGTTTCGTATTCGATTTTACTTATTGTCAATGATTTGATTCATTAGGTGGTTGTTGTTGTTGTTGTACTGAAATTGATTTTAATGATTTTGATTTTGATTTGATATGATATTTCTAACTAATGTTTCCGTATTCGCGAGATTTCGTGGATGATCAAACTTATCATCTGAATCGATTTTAATTTTTCAAAACAATTTTGCTTGATTTAGCTTGAATCTGGTGGATGATAATCTTGAATTGGATCTATGGTTTGGAACACAGATGCGTTTATCCTTTCTCTCCGTTTTGAAATTGTTACAGTTCTACGTATTACTTCCTCCCATTCGTGTTTTCTTATGTTCTTGATTTTTAGTTGTATTGTCCCGAAATTAACATTCCTCGGGTCGCGATGTTTCAATTTCGTGAAGTCCTCGTCCATATTTCCTGAAATTTAGTAGTGAGTGTTGGCATGTCGTATACTCGGTTGAAAGTGCATTGTCATCATCTTCGTTGTATTCAAATTTTAAAGTAGCTGAGAGATTGTAGTATCTCAATTTCCCCTGCTAATACAATTATTTAAATGTTTGATTTGATCTATTGTAGGTCAATGCGAGTTTTGATTTGATCTAACATAAACAAATGAGTGTGATAAACGGAGTAATTAAACGTTTTGAATGTTTCTGATGGAGGATGTTGCGTTGATATGGTTTGTATAATGTGATCAATTAGGGTGGGTACGTAGCTGTGTTTATTATCATTAGGAAATCGGGATGAACGGTGTAATTCATAAGTAGGGTGGGTAATGTAGTTGTGTTTGTTATCATTCGCGAATTAGGATGAACGGGTAATTTATAAGGAGGGTGTGTTTGGAGGGGGAATTTATCATTCCCCTTATAATACAATCATTTGTAGTTTGTGGATTATTCTCTGGTGTAGTTTGGGGGCTCCTGATACGAATACTTCAAGTTGCTTTACTCGTCTCAGTTTTGTTAGTTGATTAGTAATCCCCATTAGTTTGAAGGTGAGGCTGGAGTATAGATCGTGTTGGAGAAGCAAGGGAGGGAGGGAGGGAGGGAGGACAGATTGTTTTTGTGATGGTTGGCAAAAAATTAATTGGTGTGCATTATTTTTGCCTCGTTAAAGGCATTCAATAACTGGCGAATGTGTATTTTCCGTTGATTTGTTTGGTTTTATTGAGGTTTTAGGTGATTATGTTTTGTTAATTAGGGTTTTGGATGGTTTAATTAATCTGTGATGAGAAGTGCTACTGATCTGGTGTTAAAACTCGGAAATTAGCTAAAAATTGGTGCGTTATGCCTCGTTGAAGGCATTCAATAACTGGCGAATATGTGCTTTCTGTTGATTTGTTTGGTTTATTGAGGTTTTAGGTGATTATGTTTGGTTAATTAAGGTTTCGGATGGTTTGATCTGTGATGAGTAATGGGGAAATGCTACTGATCGGGTATTAAAACTCGGAAACCAGCTAAAAATTTCTGGGGGATCAGCATCCCTCAAAAATCCCCCAAAAATGGGATCGATATCCCTAAAAATTGGGGATGGAACCGCTAGATTCAAGCGATCTTCACTCTCTTTTCATCAGCAGTAAACCTAATCACATATTTTCAATCGTCACTACAAATCTCTTCGCTCTTTACGCCTTCACTTACAACAATCCAGTTCATCACACCAATTTGATCACAAAAAAAGTATCGGAAATCATGAAAGAAATCGAAACATCCCAAAAAAAAAACTGGTACTGTGGTAGTGTGGTACATTGGTATAGTCGATACATTAAGGTAGACTTTGAAAAAACTCTCCATCTGTAATTGTGTGTTGCAATTTGTGGTTTGTGTTGAAAAATACTTCATGCTGCTTTACTCATCTCCGTTTTGTCTTTGGATTGTACTTGTCACGGGAGTGCACGAGGAAAGCACAAGACGAGGATCTTCATAATGTCTTTGGAGAGTTCGGCCAACTGCAAACTTTACATTTGAATTTGGATCGTCGTACTGGGTTTGCTAAGGTAAGAATTAAACATCTTTTCGTCATCTGTGTTTCCTCGTATTGTTATATTCAGTTGTTACTAATACTCCGTAATAACTTAATCAGTGTGCTTTTTAATTTGCCTTTATTTGGGATTAAGCCTAATTGATGTTATTGTTCTTCAAAACGATGAGTTCAGTATGAAAATATGTCGTACGTAGAGTTGTATGTATGTATGTACGTATTGTACGTCTGTATGTATGTATTGTACGTCTGTATGTACGTATGTATAAGTATGTATGTACGTGTTATATGTACGTATCCACGTATTGTACGTATGTATGTAACTGCCCAATTTTTGACTTTGTTCTCTAGAGACATTCCGTAACTCCACGTGTACGTGGGCAGTGTGGTCTTTTAATTAACTCTCCCTCCTATATTACCGTCCAATAGCACGAGACAAATCAGAACTTGTTTGAAGTGGAGTTTATTACTCGTAATATGAATGGTGTGTTTGTTATCAAGTTACTTTTCTTTCGTCTTTCGTTTTAGGTAATGAACTTGTTTTATGGTATGAGACGGTGTTATTATATAATTCACGGGCATGATTTTGTTCATTTTACACAGATCACCGCCACGTGGACACCAATCAAGCCAAAGGGTGTTAACTGCTTCGTTGCATTCCGATGATTGGGTTGTAAAATGTGTTTTTTTAAGTTCTTATGCTTCGATACATTGTCGTCTGTGTGAACCGAAAAAATTGTATAAACGAAAATTGTATAAATTGTTTTCATTTAATCTGTTGGTTTGTTCCGATGATTGGACAGCTGAAGAAACGAAAAACAACCCAATCATCGGAATGAACAACGTAACATTAAGAGACGAACTTCGTCGCTTGAGCATGAAACGGTCTCAGTTTATGACCCTACTAAAAATAGGTTAAAGTAAACTTAAAGTACTGCAATTTTTATTTGTAAATCGGTTGCAAATTCTGCTATTTTTTTCAGAAGTCAGTGACTGCAGTTCGTGTTATGCGTATGTATATGTATGCATGTGCGTATTGTATGTATATATATACATATGTATATGTATATATACGTATATTGTGCATATATGTACGCATTTGTAGACTCATGTACGCATTTTTCGTATATTGAACGGATTTATATGTATAAATGAACGCATTTATATGAATATATTGAGCGTATTTTACGTATCAATATACGTATTTTTATGTATTTGTACGTATAAATGTACATAAATGAACACATTTGTACGTATAAGTATACGTATTTTTAGGTATTTGTACGTATAAATGTACATAAATGAACACATTTGTACGTATGTACGTATTGTACGTATAATGTATTTTTTTACGTATATATACGTATTTTTAAGTATAATGAACGTATTTATACGTACATATATACCGTATTTATACGTATAAATGCACGTATATATACGTATTAATGTACTTTTTTTTCGTATTTTGAACGTATTTTTACGTATAATTTACGTATTTGTACGTATATGTATCGTATTTATACGTATTTGTACCCTATTTATACGTATAGATGTACGTAATTGTACCGTATTTATACGTATTTGTACCGTATTTATACGTATAGATGTACGTATTTTCACGTATAAATGTACGTATTTGTGCGTATAAATGTACGTATTGTTGCGTATCTTGAACGTATATATACGGTATTTATACTTATTAATGTACGTATTTGTACGCATAAATATACGTATTTTTACGTATAAATGTACGTAAATAACGTATAAATGTACGTATTTATACGTATAAATGTACGTATATATACGTATTAATGTACGTATCTATACGTATTAATGTACGCTTTTTTGGTATTTTGAACGTATTTTTACATATAAATTTACGTATTTGTACGTATATGAACCGTATTTATACGTATAGATGTACGTATTTTCACGTGTAAATGTACGTATTTATGCGTATAAATGTACGTATAATTGCGTATCTTGAACGTATATATACGGTATTTATACTTATTGATGTACGTATTTGTACGTATAAATATACGTATTTTTACGTATAAATGTACGTAAATAACGTATAAATGTACGTATTTATACGTATAAATGTACGTATATACGTATTAATGTACGCTTTTTTCGTATTTTGAACATATTTTTACGTACAATTTTACGTATTTGTACGTATATGAACCGTATTTCTACGTATAGATGTACGTATTTTTACGTGTAAATGTACGTATTGTTGCGTATCTTGAACGTATATATACGGTATTTATACTTATTGATGTACGTATTTGTACGTATAAATATACGTATTTGTACATATAAATATACGTATTTCTACGTATAAATATACGTAAATAACGAATAAATGTACGTAAATAACGTATAAATCGTATATATACGTATTAATGTACGTTTTTTTTCGTATTTTGAACGTATTTTTACGTATAAATTTACGTATATGTACCGTATTTATACGTATAGATGTACGTATTTTCACGTGTAAATGTACGTATTTTCACGTGTAAATGTACGTATTTGTACGTATAAATGTACGTATTTGTACGTATTAATGTACATATTTGTATGTATTAATGTATGTATTTTTACATATAAATATACGTATATTTTTCGTATATTATACATATTTACACATATATGAACGTTTTTGTACATCTTTTTACGTATTTGTACGTATATGCTGTATTTATACGAATATATTTACATATTTATACGTATAATTGTACTTATCGTACGTATGATGTTGCATTTGTTTTTAAAAAAAATCAGTCTAATTTGCAAATTTTTTAAAAAAATCCATCTCAAATGTTGCATTTTTTTTAATAAATCAGTCACAATTTTATTAGAATTTCTAGAAATATCAACCGCATACATTCATAAATTCAATCACAATTTTTTAAAAAATTCAGTGTCAAATTTTACAATTTTTTTGAAATTTTTATAAATTCAGCCAGTCGCAAATCTTACAAAATTTTCTTTATACCGGTCGCAATTTCTTCATAAATTTGGTTTCAAATCCTGCAAATTTTTCAACAAAAATTGGTTGTAAATTTATACTCGTATCATTTAATAAAGTTCGGTCGGTAATTCTAATTTTATAATAATTCGTCGGAAAAATAAGAAAAATTGGTCGCAAACGCTGGAAATTTTTTACAAAAACCCATCGCACGCTAATTCTAATTTTATAATAATTCGTCGGAAAAATAAGAAAAATCGGTCGCAAACGCTGGAAATTTTTTACAAAAACCCATCGCAAATTATGGAATTTTCAAAAATCGGACGCAAATTCTCAAAATTCCATCGCAATATCTTTGACCCGTTGCAATATTCTTCACATCTTGCAATACATTGAAGAAAAACCTACAAAAGAAGACACCAACACTGCAATATAAGAAGTTCGTCACTATATTAATCATGTGATGCATTGAAGCAAAAATCCTTCCTCAATTTTTTTTCATTGGAATTCATTTAAAAACGCTTAATTCGAGTTCATTAAAAGCTATACTCGTAATAGAGATTATCTCTATACATGAATAGTGCCAAAAAGTAAACGTAAAGAACCAAAAGAGTATTAAGTTTTGTAAGATGATGATTGAAACTAATTGACACTATTAAAAAAGTTTATTAAAGTTTAACTATTAGGAAATATTTAATGGATCTCAATTCATATATTAAAGTTACCTAATACGTACATACGGCACAATTACACCAAATATCAAAAAATCGACAGTTACATACATACATACATACGTGCGTACATAGGTACACATACGTACGTACATACGTATAATACGTAACTAAGTACATACATACATATATATACATACGTACACATACATGCGTACATATATACGTATGTAAATACACACATACATGCGTGTGTATACGTATGTATATACGTACATACATACATACGTATAATCCGTACGCACATACATCACTACGTACGACATATTTTCATACTGAAATCAATGTATATAATATATACTCCGTACTTTGTATTGGGTGATTTGATATGTTTCGTCATTTCGAACAGAATAGACTAAAGCAAAGGTGAATTAATAGTTTTCGCACAAATCTATCTCCAAGTTTCTAGGTTGAACAACAAGACGGCAGCGGCAGCAGCAGCAGCCTTGTTCTTATGTAGCCATTAAAGAGAGAAACGATGGCAGAAAACAAAAATCGAAAAGGGAACTCATCGTTTTGAAGAACAATAACATCAATTAGGCTTAATCCCAAATAAACGCAAAAATCGAAAAGGGCACACTGATTAAGTTATTATTAGTAACAACTGAATATAACAATACGAGGAAACACAGATGACGAAAAGATGTTTAATTCTTACCTTAGCAAACCCAGTACGACAATCCAAATTCAAATGTAAAGTTTGCAGCTGGCCGAACTCTCCAAAGACATTACGAAGATCCTCGTCTTGTGCTTTCCTCGTGCACTCCCGTGACAAGTACAATCCAAAGACATACATATATACAACAAAACAAAGATGAGTAAAGCAGCATGAAGTATTTTTCAACACAGACAACAAATTGCAACAAACACAATTACAGATGGAGAGTTTTTTCAAAGTCTACCTTAATGTATCGACTATACCAATGTACCACAGTACCAGTTTTTTTTTTTTTTTTTTTTTGGGATGTTTCGATTTCTTTCATGATTTCCGATACTTTTTCTGTGATCACATTAGTGTGATGAACTGGATTGTTGTAAGTGAAGGCGTAAAGAGCGAAAGAGATTTGTAGTGACGATTGAAAATATGTGATTAGGTTTACTGCTGATGAAAAGAGAGTGAAGATCGCTTGAATCTAGCGGTTCCATCCCCAATTTTTAGGGATATCGATCCCATTTTTGGGGGATTTTTTAGGGATACTGATTCCCCCAGAAATTTTTAGCTGATTTCCGAGTTTTAATACCCGATCAGTAGCATTTCCCCATTACTCATCACAGATCAAACCATCCAAAACCCTAATTAACCAAACATAATCACCTAAAACCTCAATAAAACCAAACAAATCAACAGAAAACACGTATTCGCCAGTTATTGAACGCCTTCAACGAGGCATAACACACCAATTTTTAGCTAATTTCCGAGTTTTAACACCAGATCAGTAGCATTTCCCATTACAGATTAATTAAACCATCCAAAACCCTAATTAACCAAACATAATCACTTAAAACCTCAATTAACTAAACAAATCAACGGAAAACACGTATTTGCCAGTTATTGAATGCCTTCAATGAGGCATAACGAGCCAATTTTTAGCTAATTACGAGTTTTAACACCAGATCAGTAGCATTTCGCCATTTCTCATCACAAATTATACCATTACAAACCCTAATTAACCCTCACAATTCACACAATTCACACCTAAATCGATCAAAAAACCAAAAACGAAACGAAATCAAAATCAAACGAATCGTCGTTTCTCATCACAAATCAAACCATTAAAAACCCTAATCGATCATCACAATTCACACAATCACACCTAAATCGATCAAAACGCCAAAAACGAAACGAAACGAAAACAAAATCAAACGAATCGTCGTTTCTCATCACAAATTAAACCATTAAAAACCCTAATCGACCATCACAATTCACACAATCACACCTAAATCGATCAAAACGCCGAAATCAAAATCGAAATCAAAATCAAAGGAATAACAATCCGAAAAGGACGACGTACATTGTTGAAGCACTTTCTGACCGGACGAACTCATCGTAAACCTTCTCCTCCATGACGTCGACGTCATTTCCGGCGGGCGATACGGCGTCGTTCGGTGTTCGGGCGATACGGCGTCGTTTCGATGTGAAGAAGGATTTCGAAATTTAGGGAAGGAAGGAAGGAGGGAGGGGAGAAGTTAATTGTTTGTATTTACTGGTCTATTCCTAAGATACCTTAAATCGTCAATATAATTTCTAATATATAAGATAATATATATATGTATATATATATACTCGATCTTGTTTAAAATTGTCTAATCGAGTACGTTATAAGTATCAATTTTTTAGAATCTTTAGAAATACGTAACTAAAAATATATATAGACAAAAGAAAACGTGTATCGGCAAATATGAAAAAAAAAAAAAAAAAAACAACTGCAAACAATTAAATAAAACGGAGGGAGTAAATTTAGTGTGAGACCGTCTCATACAAGAATTTATAATCATTTTATTCATTTTTATTCTGAGAATAAGTAATAATGATTGTGAGAAACATTTGACAACATCTAATGTAGAGTGTAGAACTCGTTTCAAATGATTTCGGCACGTTATAAATGATAATTTTATTTTAAATGACTTTTAAATGTTTCTATTGAAAAACAAATGACCCACTTAATAAACTCGTTTATGGCTGTTTTCGAAAGGGGTGAAATTGTTCTAAAACACAATTATTTTTTTTTGCTAAAACTTGTTTATAGGACACCGGGGACGTTTAATTTTGGGTAGAGTTTGTTCAACGCGAATATAGGCCTATTTTATTTCGGGACCTAAAATGCTGAAAAAACGTGGATAATAACCTTCAGAATCGGTCATTTTTGGCTATTTTCGAAAGGGGTGAAAATTGTTCTAAAACACGAATAGTTTTTTTGTTAAAACTTGTTGATAGGACACCAGGACGTCTTATTTTCTGTGGAGTTTGTTCAACACCAATATAAGCCCATTTTATTTCGGGACATAAAATGCCGAAAAAATATGGACAATAACCTTCAAAATCGATATTTTTTTTCTGTTTTCGAAAGAAGTAAAAATTATTCTAAAACGCGAATATTTTTTCACCAAAACTCGTTGATAGGAACCTAATAAGTACTGTAATAATGATTGTTAGAAACATCTGACAACATATAAAATACCCCGATATAATAAAATATCCCGATATAATATGAGAGTCAGTTGTATTTTTTTTTTTGATGAACGAGGGAACCCGCAGCCGCTACCTTTTTGGTGCGCTCTGGGTAAACCCCCGGGGGTGTACGCATAGCCTGCAAACCACGCACACCAAGGTAAACCGCCCGTGGGCGACAGACTCGAAGTCTAGAGGCATAGTCTCAAGCCATACAACTCCCACAAAGTCAGTTGTATTTCAATGCATAATTTTAAACCAAAAGATTATCTTTCGACACATATTTTAATCTGTCGAAACAAGTTCGACACATATTTTAATCAGTCGAAACAAGTTCTATACATAGATCGTTGCGTAGGGGCAAAGTTGAAGGTATGAATGAATGTTATAAGCCCAAACATAGACGCCAGCAAATGAAGTAACGATGCCCACAAAATATATAGTTGCTTTTTTTATTACGTTACGTAGTTTGCATTAACTGCCTATAATTGTATGATGCTTCTCTTTTTTTTTTTTCTTTTCTTTTTTTTCCACTCTCATTTTATTTGAGAAATAATAAAAATAATTAATATTAATATTAATATTATAATAATAATAATATTAATATGTTGGATGAAAAGGGTAATGAAAAAAACTCGATAAAATAATTAATAATAATAATAATAATAATAATAAATTAGGAGACGGGAAAGGAGATTATGACGATGGATGGTTCGATGGGGATGGGCTTCATGGCGGTTTTCGCCGTCTCGGGAAGCGTAGCACTTCTCGCCCTCCAAGTTCACAAACGTCTCCTTTCTGATTTTATGAAGAAGATTGAATTCGAGTTTGGTAATTTCTTCGATTTTCTGTTTTTTTATTATGATATATGATGATGACGATGATCACCCAAGAACAATCTTGTGTTGATTGAGCCTTAAGTCGGCCATATATGGGTTGGACTATACAAATCACGAGTCAGATTAACATATATAGAACACGGGTCGAAAATAAGTTCTAAAATCCTACATACCACCCTTTTTTTTTTTTTTTTTTTTTTTTTTTTACCATTTTTAATACAAAAAAAATTTGAATCGTATTCGATATTAATATTATTTTTATTTTCATTAGGTAACGAACTTATATTCCTAGAATTTTAAAACTTATATTATTAGGAGTAATAATTATTTAATTAATTATTAAGTGATATAAACATCATAATCTAATTTTAAATAGCAAAACTAACAAATTATCAAATACTATTTCGAATAATCTTAAACAAGAATTTGCCTTTTATCAATTATGAAGTGATATAAACATCATAATCTAATTTTAAATAGCAAAACTAAAAAAAAAAAATTAAATATTATTTCAAATATCCATTTTACTTTACATACATATCGAGGAAGGTCGATTTGGGTTGACTAGTATTGATAGACGGGTCAAATATTTAACCTAAGAAACCGATTTTAGACATTTCTTTTATAATTGGGTATTATATATTTGACCTGTTTTACCGTTATGACTGACGGACATGGAGTTCAGGATATGGAAAAGATGGTGAATGCAAGAAAAAGGAAGTGAAAGAGGAGAAAGTGAAAGAGGAAGCACCAAAACCAAGTTCCAAAAGGAAGTGCTTAGGATTGGAGGACACTATGCCTTTAAATAGGTTGGTATTGTACAGAGGAATTATACAGCATAAAATGTTGTATCCCAAAAAAGAGTATGGTGTCTCTAGGGCAAGAAATTTACCTCATTTCCATATCTAAAGTCGTTGTTTTTACCCTTTTTCCGTCTCGATTATTTACTGTCGTTTGATTAAAATACTCATTACAAATAATATAAGACTAAGTTTAAAGGGAGTCTGAGTATGAGTCTGAGTAAGAGTCTGAGACTCAGATTTGTTGAGTCTGAGACTCATACCTGGATAATGTGGTTGGTACGAGTCTGAGGCTCAGACGGATGGAAGATTAAAGGAGGTCTGAAGTTGAGTCTGAACAAAAGTCTGAGTCTCAGATTCTTTGAGTCTGAGACTCATACCTGGATAAAGTGGTTGAGACGGTCTGAGACTCAGATAAGTCTGAAGTTGAGTCTTGGATTTCAAAGACTCATCCTCAGACTCGTTCATTCAGTTCAGTTCAGTTCCGTTCATTTTAGTTCAGTTCAGTTCAAATAAGTTGTTATTATTATTATTATTTATTATTATTATTATTAATTATTATTATTTTTTAAATATTAAAACTAATGACATTTTTATAAAAATTAATATTAATATAATAATAAAAAATAATATTGTTTTTATTGTTATTAATATTATTACTATTAAATATTAATATTGATTATTAATATTAATATTAGTATTATTATAATTTATTAATAATTAATATTATTATTTATTATTACTATTATTACTATTGTTATTGTTATTGTTATAAATATTATTATTATTATAAAATATTTCTATTAATAATATTTTTATTAAAATTAAAATTAATATAATAATTATAATAATTAATATTTTTGATACAATAATTAACATTATTATTTGTTGTTACAATAATAATTAATAATTTTTTTGTAACTAGTAAATTTGTTATTATTATTTCTGTATTTCAGGCTACTTTAGTTCAATTTGTCTAAACTCAGTTCAGTTCAGTTCAACTTATTTTACTTTAGCTCATTTCACTCCATTATAAAAAGACATGATCAAAATAATTTGTATTAGATGATATAGTTGTATATATGATAAAAAGCAAATTCGTATAATAAATGATAAATAATACTGCAAGTACTAATAAAAACGGATAATGAATTGATAGTTATTCCCGACCAAACCAAACAAAACCTAGTTCGACCTGAACATGACCAAACCGACCCGAACCAACGATCCGATCCAGACCCGACAACTAGACATGACAAAACTGATTCGACCTGAAATGACCCAACCTTAATAAGCCAACTCGATCCCGATCTGATATCCAAACTAAAGAGTCTAGGTGGACTCGTAACCTGAATTGACCGAGTAAACCTGAAATTGACTAGACTATTATTATAAAAAACGAGTGGATATCCCTAAAAAGATGAAAATAGCAAACCCGAAATGATCTGGCCCGACCCAAAGTCAAAGCGAAACTCACTTAACCCAAACCCGACCCGGTTGACTTGTTTGGCAGGTTTATCGACAACCCAACCCGAACTCGACCCACCCGCCCGATTGCCACTTTTAATAATGACCACTTGGAAATAAATTTATTCGTATGTCACAAGATTTATTTAACAATTAATTATTTAATTGTAATTATTCGAGTAATTAATCGAGTTATAAAATAAACGTAGATCTTGAGGTAAATAAAAAAATAAAATAAGTTATGTAGAAAGTTGAGGTGAAATGATGTAAATAAAAAAATAAAATAAGGTAGATAAAAAGGTGAGGTGAGATGAATAAAAAATAATATAAAATAAGGTATGTGAGGGGAGAAAGTCTGAGATGAGTCTGTGGATAAAGTGTACTTTTGCAGTGAGTCTGAGTCTGAGTCTGAAGAATGAAAAGTGAGTGGAAAGCTGAGGTGGCCGAGTCTGAGAAAAAATGATGGGTCTGTGGATAAACATAGTCTAAAGAGTAAATTAAAAATTACTCCCTTTTTAAAATATCAATTTCAAAATTTATTCCTTTTAGAAATTTTTTACTAAAAATAACTCCCAAAATCTATCAAAAGTTAAAAAATTGCTCGAAAATATAATTTTTGGACGAAAATACCCACTTCCAGCCAAGGGTATTTTCGTCTTAAAAATAAATTTGGAAGCAATTTTTGAACTTTTAATAAATTTTGGGAGTTATTTTTAACAAAAATTTCAAAAGAAAGTAAATTTTAAAATTGGTATTTTAGAAGGGAGTAATTTTGAATTTACGGTAATATAAAAGGACAACAGATGACCGAGACGGAGGGGGTGAACAATTTTGTAAATTCTCTTTTCTTTTCATTTTTGTGTAAAAACCAAATGTCAGAAAAGAATAGTACAATTACTTATAGTTGATCGAGGTATAAACCTGCGACATATTATCCACAGGTCCTCGATCTTTAGCAGAACTCCCAAAACAATCGACTATTTTGTAAAAATCTTCCTTTGTTGTGTATATATATAATATAAACGCTGTTAAGAATGCAAGTTTTAAAACATACGCAGAAAAAAAAACGAAATATTTGGATATATGGATATGAGGTTCGGAAAATGTGTACCTCCCTCTATTTCAACAATTCTCGACAAGGAGACCTTAGAAAGGCCTAAAGACTAGTTAAATTCTACGCTGGATACTCGAGGACGTCTTACACATATCAAAGTTTCAAGATTTGGTCTAGTTTATCCCATGAAATTCATAATTACCAGATGAAGCACGAGATTGCAGAGAACGAAGTCGGCAAAGGCGCGTTCTGGGGCTAAATCCTGCATTATTCATATGGAGAAAGTATACGTCTCAAATTCTTATGCAACAAAGGCATTTTTCTACGACTGGCAATTTGTTGCATGTGTTCGGCGTTTAAGTATAAAAAGGTTTTAGGATTTAAGAGCGAAGAATACCTTGAATTCCTTGTTTTCCTTGTTAACTTGAATACGGAGACACACTGAGACACGGTGTTCAGAATATACAAAAGTTTCAGAACCGAGTATAAATTGTCCGAAAAATGACAAGAGATAGTGAAAGGTTAAGACTTACCAGCAAGAACTGCTGTCCCGACACAAGAAAGTACTCCAGACAAGAAGGAATTGAATGGGAATGAGCCGACTGCTGCCATATAAGCTACCTGAGTTTCAAACACAATATCTTATGTGAACACATGTGGAAAACATATTTACGAGTTCAAAAGCAGCCAGATTTTCCAAACCCGACCCGGTTGCCCTGTTTGCCAGGTCTACCTACAGTAAGCATAGCATCAAGTTTGAACCAGTAGATTTTGGATAACGAAATAGGAGGGAAAGGGTAGGGACGGAAGAGAGTGGAGTTCAGGGAATTTTAGATACGATTTCCCTCCAAATACTTCCCGTGAGATTAAATTTGCGTTGAAGGGAAAATGAATAGTCCAAATCCCTTCCCCTCGATTTCCCCCATCGATAATTGCTAACCAAACAAGGGGACTCTACATCACCTGCTCTCATCTATAATCGTCAGTTCATATTTCTTCGTCTATAAAAACGCTAAAAACCCATTATAGATGAAATACGAGTATAAACTAACGATTATAGACGAAGAAATATGAACTATCAATGGACATTCGAGTGACGAGACGTAATATAATATAAATCTAATAGTTGGGATCCAACGATCACCTCAAGGTTTTGGTTGAGTTGGTTCGGTTCATCTTAGTTCATCTAATAGTTAGTTCATATTTCTTCGTCTATAAAAATGCTAAAAACCCGTAAGTTCTAGAGGCAAAAAAAAAAGTTCAGCCACGAAAAATGACAGGGCACGTTAATTGCAGCGAACTCTGCGAACAGCGCCTACAGGAGATTCAGACAGTAGCACGAGTAAGAGGCTAAGAGCATGGTTATCCATGGATTCGGTTTGGATCCACTTGAGAGACAGTAACAATGGAGAGTAAAAGGAGTAAAAAAACTGGGTAAATGAAGGCGGTTTCATATAGTATAATACTAACAATCCAATTGAGAGACGAATTGTATAAATTCGAAGGACGACAGCAACGAAATCGGGCCTAATTACGTAAAACGCAACATAATGAACTCGCTACTCCCAAAATTTTAGGTCTAAATTCGGCCCCTAATTGTAAAAATCGAAAGGAATTGCATAAATCGAAGTAACGAAATCAGCGGAATTGTAGATCAGAAAGGGGGGACGAAATACCTGAATGAGAGCAGTGGAAACAGCGAAGATGATGTATAGATCAATGATCTGGAAATTGAAACGGAAACGCAACAATCAATCAATCAATCAATCAATCACCTCCTCAGAAACCCTAATTACAAAAATCAACAGAAAAAATTACTCAATTGGATTTACAGAGAGAGAGAGAGAGAGAGAGGGGGGTTTACCTTGAGATTAGTAGGAGTGGCGGCATAAGCAGATCGAAGAGACTGGACCAGTGCCTGCGCATCCTTGCTTGTTGATCTCGCCATTGTTATCTTCTTCTTCTTCTTCTTCTTCGTCTTCTTCTTCTCTCTTTTTCAATTTTTTCTGGACTGATCGATTACTGATTTACTTCGGCTAAAGACGTAGACCTGATAAACGGGTCAAACCCGATCTGATCGAGTTTGGGTCGGTTGTCTTCGGATTGGATATAAAAATGGGTTGACTTCGGGTCGGGTCGGATTATTTAACGTTCGTATCATTTTCGTGTTTGTTATTTTCAACTTTTTTTTTTTTTGTTAACAATTTCGATTCGTTTTTCTATAATAATAGTCGATTCAGTTTCGGGTAGGAACGAATCAGTTCAGATTACGGGTTAAACTCGGATTTTTAGTTCAGGTGTCGGGTCGGGTTGGGTCATTCGGACTGGGACAATTTTGTCGGTTCTAGTCACGAGCCGAGCCATTTAGAGTAGTTTTTTACTAATGAAATTTACAACAACAAAAAAATTGAATTTGCCCATAAGGGTGTTGCCTAGTGGTTAAAACTTGTGGTCATCGGTCCAAGGGTCTCAGGTTCAAGCCCCTACAAGCGAAGGGTTTACCCAGTACGCACAAAAAAGGTAGCGGCGTACACGTAGCGGATGCGGGTTCCTCGTTCATCAAAAAAAAAAAATTGAATTTTTGCTAAATTATGATTTCCCATAATTCTACAAATATTCATTAAATTTCCTTTTTTTTAAAAAAAAATTAAATCAAAATAATGGGTCAATCCAAAACCCAACACGATAGACGAGTGCCCGATCTTTTGTGCTTGGGCCGTGCCAATTATGGGAATGGGCGCGTTGGGTCGACCCAAGCCACGTTCAAGTCCACTCTGCTATGTTGTAATGCGACTAAGTGTGCATTTCGTTGGAAAAAAAGAATGTTAAAAATCGGAAATTAACATATCTTACAGGAAAACCAAGTTACAGAACATGAGACTGAGATTACAGGCAAAAAAACAATAACATAGGCCTAAAATACATCTTGCATGCTTTCTTTCTATGGTTACATAAAAACAACAACAAACCTGTAACATCTCTATGATCTATGTTTGGTTGGAAAAAAACACGTAACTGTAATCGCAGTTCTCGCAGTCGTGCTGATCTCACAGTCGTGCTGATTATGAACTGAGTCGCATTCTGCGCAGGAATACATAGGCCAGTAAACGGTACCCAAAGACCATGGTGACCAGAGCACCGATCTCCTCTAACCCGTTGTCAAATCTCATCCAAGTCGTGGGTTGAACTTGGTGTTCGTACTGGATTTTGAGTAGCAGTCTGTAGGTATGGTAGTTAAATGACATGTACCGAATCCATGATATGAATATCGGTACTTTCTGCACGAAGAAGCCGCCAGCTAACATGAATGTCATTACTGTTACTGAACCGAGTGTTGTTGCCTTTTTAATGTCCATTAGTGACGCTCCGATTGCCAGTCCAAGTCCCTTCAGAGGAAAACAGTTATTAGACAGTCGCGTGTATCAGTACTGCAATAATGAAGCGTGATAATGTTGATATTATTTACCTGTGCGGCGACAATGCAGAGGAAAACGGTGAGTAAGGTGTAGAAGAAGGTGGGAGCGTCGAGCCTGAGGCCAGCCATGAAGTAGACGACGAGAAGGAAGAGTAAAGGTAAGACGAGATCAAGTGGAAGGTCGCTCGTAGTTCTAGCAAGGAAATAGGCGCTTAGCCTGTACATGTCGGCCGCTCTTTCTTTGAGGAGCATCGCGCGTTCCTGTGGGAATGCAAATATCGCTGTGAAAACCGGGAAGAACCCCCAGAAAACAGCGATAAAGAAAAGTAACCCTGCTTGATCCTGTAGTCCCTTTGGAGTCGTGGTATCGGACTGCCACCAGAGTAATCCGAGGATAACTGCAGTCGCGAGAACTTGGGTTACCCTTAACCAACTGAAGTACTCGTGCCTTCGCTCTTTGATTCCTCTACGGAATAGGATTGTGTATTGTTGCCACCAGCTTGCTCCCCATTCTCTCTTTACAGTCGATATCTGCATTTTGAATTCTTCGTCGATGGGTATGGGTGCCATTAGCTTCTTCTTTTCCTTCTTCGCCACCCTAGACTCGTACGCCTCCACCAGATACTGCAAAACATACATTATTCAACCATGCATCAGACCACGCTGACTCTGATACCATGTTAGATGACTGACCGACTGAGAGTCTGACTGAGAGACTGACCTCGTGGATAAGTGGTGGAGAGGGTTTGCCGTTGACGGTTTGGTTATCGGAATTGCACATTAGGACTTTATCTTCAAGTTCGGAAGGAACAGTGACATCAGTTATGTTCCCATTGGCAAGGTCTAACAGGAACTCGGCCGGGTTCATGGATATCATCGGCGAACATCCAATGGAGGCGAAATAGGTCATCACTTCGGATGCTTTTCCATAGTAAAGCAAGCTTCCTTTTCCGAGAAGGATCAACTTGTCGAATTTGTGAAATAGTCTGCTTGATGGTTGGTGGATTGTCGTTATCACCGTCTTCCCCGCCTACAAACATACACACCAATATCTATGTTAGTCGTTAGAAGATCTTGAAGCTGTTGGAGGCTGTCAGGGTTCGAACTCGTGACTTCTGGCTCTCTGAGATCATGTTATGGAACCAATTCAACTAAAATCTTAAAGGCTGGACGAAGTTATTTTACCTCGGCTATGTCCTGGAGTATCTGGATGGTCCGTAAAGCAGTTGTAGAGTCCAAGCCGGAGGTGGGTTCATCGAGGAACAATAACGAAGGGTTGATGATGATCTCGTTACCTATACAAACCCTTTTCCTCTCGCCTCCTGATACCCCTCGCACAAACGAACCTCCAATCATCGTGTCCTGACACCTATCAAGCCCTAGCTCGCAAATGACGTCCAAAGCGCGTTCTTCTTTCTGTTGCTTTGTCAAAACTCTTGGCAGTCGCAGATACGCAGCGTAAGTCAGTGTTTCTCTGACAGTAAGGTGAGGAAAAAGTACATCATCCTGCGTGACGAACCCAATCCTGCTTTTGAGGAACTTGGAGTATGGTTGATCATTGTAAGTGACGGAACTAGTACTACCCGTTGTTGTTGTTGTTGCAGGCTGCTGAGTTAATCTACCTCCAAGAAGATTCAACAGTGTCGTCTTTCCGCTTCCTGAAGGTCCCATTAACGCCAACACTTCTCCGGGGTTCACGGACCCTGTGATCCCGTGTAAGATCTCCTTCTCCACTGATGTCGTCACCCCTTTCACGACCACTTTATACGCCACATCTCTAAACTGCCAAATTTCAGGAAACATATATCAGTCCATCAGTTCTCAGGTCACGTCAGGTCGACTGTACTTAAAAAGGGTTAACTGCGCTGCTGCTGCGCAGCAGGCAGCAGCGCAGGGTTATTCAGGTCACGTCAGTTGTGTCAGATGTAATAGCTAGCAACGTCTTGTACATACCGTCATATAAAACTAGATGTGTACAAGACGGAACCTGACCATGTTACATCCAAATTCAGACGATTCTGATGAACTGTACGTACTGTGTTGCTAAAATCCGCCAACCCACAACCTGTATGTTCACATAATGGCCTGCAATGTAACCCAAAAAAATGACAGTCAGTAATGTAATGTTGGTGCTACCTTCAAATAAATAGGCAATGTTGGTTCCGCTTCAATTCTTTTTTTCCTTGTTCCTGCTTCAACATCCTCCGCTGCAACATAACATATTCCTTTTAGGGTAGTTTCAGTAGTGACTAGTGGGAAGACAAGGTGAGTGAGTTACGGAAACATGACTCGGGTAGTTGGGTTGGGTTGGGACCCCGGAAATACGAAATGTCTAGTACTACCATTGTGACTTTGTCCCTTGGGTTCACACTTCGAATAATACCTCTCTACCGTACCAACGAAAGCAACCACGCATACTATACGTTTGTTTTGTTTTGTTTTGTTTTTCCCCCGTGATCTCCGGACTCAAGTGGGAAGGGGGGTCGATTAGGAAACCTATCGTTCAGGGTACCTCCATCTTAACCACTAGACTAAGACATCTACCAGTACGGAAGCCAGCGAGGGGAATTGAATGGTCCTTAAGACTTCAAGTAGATACATCAAATTCCTGGCAAATACTAAGAGAGTATGTTGCATAATTGCATACTGTACTATCCCAAATTGAAAGGTCTACTACCCCAGGGAATTAAGGACAGCCAGAAGTTTAAGGACCCACTTTCACATTAAAGCTGAAGTATGGGTCTTTCTCTTTTTACGACTCTTCGTTCAAATCAAAAGGATACGTTTCTCTTTCCGATAATACTATTCACAACTCTGAATAATCGTTAATATTCTCGACAATTTATAAGAGAAAATACAGTCATGTGAGATCTTGTTTGTAGTAGTATTCCAGACACGTTTCATCCATTGAAACTAGATATATAAGCGATTTCACACTGTGAAACGATATAAAAAGATTACGCACCTGTTAACAAACATGAATAATTCAACTTTTTAAGAATTCGATTATCTTACGAAACAAAATGATTTGATTAACTTCTTTTAGCAAAAAAAAAAAATGATGCTTTCACCTACCTTAGCCCAAAAGTTTGAAATTTAATTCATCTATCTTTATCAAATCATTTATAATCGAAGATATCTTAACCTATCGTTTAAGATCAGGTACCCTGTAATAATAGTCAGGGACTCGAATTCTCCTCTCTCTATATTGTAATGCGACTAACTGCACGCTTTATTAACCAGAGAATACAAAACTAGGCAACCTATCGTTTAAGACCAGGTACCTTGTAATAATAGTCACAGACTCGAATTCTCCTTTCTCTATATATTGTAATGCGACTAACTGCACGCTTTATTAACCAGAGAATACAAAACTAGGCAGTAGGCAGTTAGGTAGCGAGGGCAGAAAAGAACTTACGGATCATGTCATCATCATTGTCACTGAAAGGGTTAGAGTCAGCAATGTCGTCGGGAGGCATACTGAACCCGGTGAAGGAGAAGGAGAGGCCGAGGCTGGCGCTGGAGGCACGACTGAGTGCTGCGCCGCCACTAACATCATCGAAATCAAGCTTCAGTTGAGCACTCCTAGTCTTTCTTATATGACTGTTGTAGTTATTATTATTATTATTATGTCTGTTACTACTACCACTGCGTCCTGGGGACATTCTTCTGCTTGACTTTCTAGACAAAGTCGCACTTCCTCCTTCTTCTGCTCCTGCTCCTGGTCCTGCTCCGCCTGTGGCGGAGGGGGAGGATGACTTGATTCCTGCCATGGCGGCTGCCACGCTTTCGACTAGCTGGTCTGATTTTGTCCTAGCTAGCGATAACGTTGAATTCACTTTCTCCATCATTGTCAGTCCTGCAAATTATTACAACATTAATCAAGCTAAGAAATAAAGCAGCTAAATAGTTTACGTTTGTTTTATTTTCCAGTTATAAAACGATCGAGTAAACATAAATAAATCATTACTCCCTCCATGCATACTGAGACGTCTCAATGAATTATTTTAGAAATGCATTTTATATATAATTTGACATTTCTCATGACCTTGGCTTCACGTGTCATCTTATCATTAGACCTCAATTCATCGGGACAGAGGGAGTGCATACATACTAAGATCAAGGAAGGGGGAGGGGTCTCCAATTATTAGGTGACACGTGGAACCAAGTGTACATGAGAGACGCCGTAAAATGGAACAGGCAGGCAAGCAAATGACCTCAACAGGAGGCGTTCCGTTCATTCGTTTGTCTTTTATATTCATTGTGAAACAGTATTTTAATCAAAGACAAACAAATAAATGAAACGAATAGAGTATATTATTACTCTTTCACATATGTATGGATGGATTAAGGACTATACCTTAAGGAACAAGGGAGATGAGGAAGAAGAAGGGAGAGATGAGATGAGAGGTGAGGAATGAATGAAGTGAAGTATGTTTGAGAAGAGTAAGGCAAAACTCATCAACTAACAAACTGTCACACCTTTTTCTGGTGCACCTATACTCCTTCCTTTTAAAGGAGCATTTAAAGTACTTAGACTCACCACTCACCACCCTTTACTTTATTTTACTAAAACACCCTTTCCATATCTTTTCACCGTTACAAACTTATGACGGATCAAATACAAAAGACGTAAATTAGAACATGAGTTATTTGTCTTTAACCAATCATGAAGTGATATTTGATCCATCGTAAACTTGTGACGAATATACCCGTCACAAGGGAGATTTGTTCGTGTTACCATAATACTCCCTCCCATCCAAACAATCCTTTACATGGGGTTTCACAACTTTTAAGAAAAGTGGTAAAAGTAAGGGTATTATTGGTAAATCAAATGATTTTATGGGTCCACCAAATTTAAAGTAAGGAAAAAGTTGTGGTATTTTGTGTAAATAGAGGAAAGATATGAGGGTTATATGGTAAAGTCTTTTGCCAAAAAAAAAATGTAAAGAATTGATTGGATTGTCCATTTATAGTAAGTGTAAAGAATTGAATGGATGGGGGAGTATACTGGTACTCCCTCTCATCCATTCAATTCTTTACTCATGTCCACCATTTCCCCTCATAGAAACGATCCCCACGTAAAGAATTCAATTCTTTATATATGTTCATCATTTCCCTCATAGAAACGATCCTCACGTAAAGAATTGAATGCAGCTGTGAATGGTGAGACACTAGCTAATAACATACTCCCTCCCATCCATTCAATTCTTTACACTTACTATAAATGGACAATCCAATCAATTCTTTACATTCCCCTTTTGGCAAAAGACTTTACCTTATAATCCTCATATTCTTTCTCTATTTACACAAAATGTCACTACTTTTTCCTTACTTTAATCTTGGTGGACCCATAATACCATTTGATTTACCAATAATACCCTTACTTTTTACCACTTTTCTTAATATTGATGAAAAATCCTATGTAAAGGATTGTTTGGATGGGAGGGAGTAGCAAAAGTGGAATGATATGGGCACCAAGGGAATTGGATCCTCTACCTTACCTTTTCTCTCCATTACTTTCCATTACCTCTAATACAACAATATAATATCATTAATCATACTTCACCTCATCAAAATCGATCACCCTTGGATCGTTTTGAAACGAATCTAAACCATTCAAAAGTAATGGAAGGTAACGGAGAGAAGAAACCGAGATGGAGTAAAAAGAAAAAGAAGGGTTTTAATCAAATCAATCAATCAAGGTCAAGATTCATGAAGAAGAGGGCCATCCATGTCGTACACGTGTTTGCTGAACAGTTTAATGGTTGTAGTACGTCTCTTTTGTTTGCTACAGTAATAATAATAGTGAATCAACTAATCATCGTCTTTAGTTATTTCTCAATCAGCACATATAATAATTAATAATTAATAATTACATTAAAATATAACCTACAGTACCTTTTTACATTTAATGCAATTTAATTTATCTTCATTCATTTCCATCCTCTATTTTTTTGCCGCCTAATTATCTTAATAAGACAAATATTATCGAAAACAATTTTCGAGCTTATACAAGTTTCTGGGTGGTAAGTTTTTGAGCAAAACATTTACTCGGTATGTGATTTAGTTCGAAAACTTTACATTAAAACTCAGGAAATTTACAACAAAACTCAAAAACTTAGTGATAATACTCAAAAACCACAAAAAACAGTTATACAATCTACTAACCAATATTGAGATCCCGACTTTCTAAAGTTTTTGTATTACTCTGTATTTGCATGCAATTGCAAGGGCCAATGTCATGTTAGTGTTTAATATACAACGACTAATAAACAGAACCAGTAGCTAGAAACTAGTCCCTTGAAGAGTGGTTACTGGTTAGTGTGGAGTTTACACTTGAGTGTTGTCTGTAACACCCCGGCCCAAACTAGGACCGAAAATGTTAGTTGCGGTGACTCATCAGGCTGTGTACTGGTTGGTCATATATATAGACCAACACGAGTCCTTTTCAGCGTATTTTGTCCTCACTCAGCATCCCGGAAACCTTTTCAAAAGATCACCCATCCTTAGACTACTCTCTTTAAGCACTAGTCATTCAAGGACATCTTCAATCAATGTGGTGTGTTTCATTGTCGGGGTTCGAACTCGTGATTTGTGACTCTAATATCATGTTATGAAACCAATTCAACCAAAATCAGCAAAAATGAAAAGATGTGGAGCACATTAAAGCACTATACATGTAGTCCAAGTTGTTGTGTAAGTAGTTTGAAAATGATAGAGTACATACAATACACCTTAACATGATGATGATCAATTACCTTCCAATTAGGGAACATATATATGTCAATTTGTACATAAAAGAGATGGTTTGGAGTTTAGTTCTCTAGTTATAGCTCATTCAATTATACTTCATTTGTACCCTCTTTTCTATTTTCTTTTTGCCAACTTTAGGTTTTGGAACCATATCTAATGATAGTAAGAACATACATTAGATGTTAAAATTTATTTATGATCTTTGTCATTTTATAATAACTTCATTGTTTGACATCATCTAGTGTATCATCCTATGTCATGCTTACTAAATGAGTATGTACGAGTATTTCACTCGGTTAAGGTCAGATTTTTCTGGTCAGAAATAAGCTGATCCTACATAGAAATGAGTTGAATTAGAGTGAATTAGGCTGAACTAAATAGATCTGATGATGATGATGAATAATGCTAATGATTTCACCACTTGATGTTATTTAGATCTATTCATGGTGGTAAAATATTTTTGCAGTTATTGTGTAAAACAGTCTTTACACTGTGAAATGATCACTTTATATAAAAAGATCATTAATTTATCGATAGTAAATGAATTGTTTTTATACGAGAAAATTAACTGTTTCACACGTGAGACCGTCTTACAGTATAATTTTCGAAAATATTAAATGTTGGTGATGGGACCGGCATTTCCGCCTCGACCTTACCAACCCCTCACCTCAATTCAAATCAACCCCATTATCCAGGTCAACTGCTTACCATTCCATGGGAGATTATCAGCTCAGATCCCTCATCCCCGATCCTTCGCACAGACTACAGACTAAAGGGTAACCAGTCATGCTTTATCAAGATAAAAAAAAGACTCATTTAGACATCAGACAAGACCCCTCATCGAACACTCTCCAAGGCCCTATTTGCTACGTGTGCAGACCAGAGAGTTCTCAGCCGACCAAAGACGTCACCAAGAGGCTAGAGAAGGAGATAAGAGCAACCGGTTCAACGACGAACCCCCAAAAATAAGCAAAATCAATCCGAATCTAAGCTAGCGCAAGTCGATCTAGATCCAATTGTTTGGTACCGAGTAAAATAACACACAAATGAGGGTGAACCAACCAAAGTGGCTCAAAAGGACATTTTTGGTCGGAAGTTGGTTGTCGTCCTCTCCACATTCATTAGGCCACGTAATGTAGTGAGTAGTGACGCTCTTTATTTTTAGGTTATATCGGATTGTCTAATCTTCCATTTACCAAGTGGTCGACCATCTAATTGTAATTTGTAAACCCTAATAATAAGTGGTTCTAATTAGATATACTTCGTATCATATTTGACTAAATTACATGAGAATGATCGAGAATAACCTCCTCTTAATCTGCGTTGACGTTTTTATCGATCTAGTGAAAACTTTGTACGATGTTCAATCTCTTTTATGGGTCTCGAAACTTCGAAAAACGTGTATTATAAACTACAGTAGAAATCGAACTTCCAGTGAGCTCATATTGAATCACATTTTAAATCGACCTGATTTTCATATAACGTGACTAGGGTGTCTTCGGGATATACCATGCTCAATATAAGTCATCACTTTTAGACGATAAACCGATTGTCAGGTAGAGGTGATTTAACACATATTCAAACCCCCCAAACATTCTTTGTTGCTACTCACATTTTGTGCGGACATTACCACCAACCCAATGAAAAAATTCGTACACTTTAAAACGAGTCGATATCCTTAAAAGTTGAAAATAGTAAACCCGAAAATGATCCGGTTAATCCGTTTGTCAGGTCTAATTTTAAGTATTTAACAATATACTCCCTCCCATTCATTCAATTCTTTACCCTTACTATAAATGAACAATCCAATCAATTCTTTACGTTCCCTTTTTGGCAAAAACACTTTACCTTATAATCCTTATATTTTACTCTATTTACACAAAATGTACTTTAACTTTGGTGAACCTATAAAATCATTTGATTTACCAATAATTATAACCTTACTTTTACCGCTTTTCTTCTTGTAAAACCCCCCATGTCAAGGATTGAATTGATGGGAGGGAGTATCGGATATACCCGTCATAAAGAAGACCGGAAACAGTGAAGGTGAAAAGGTAAGGGAAGGGGGGGCGGTGCCGGCCTATGAAAGGAAAGGCACGTGAGAGAGACATTGTTTCGTATGATAATAAATTTCGTCCATTAATTAGAGTGCCACGCGTACAATCCGTAACGGCGGTGCCATCTGTCAATCTCTATTGCTCGATCTATTACTGATTTTATGTGTGTCCACGTGGACTTTATCATCACGCATTTGGCATGTGCTTCCTCCACCATCTCTTTTTTATTCATCTTATCACTACTCCCTCCGATTCTTTAGATTCGCAACATATTCTATATTTGGTAAATTCATTAGGTTTGCAACATTTCTATAATAGGTAGTTTTTTATTTGTGTAAACTTTTTACTTTATTGGTGAGACCACCATCTCCACTCACAACCTTATTATTTGTGCAAATAGTAAACGTTGCGAATCTAAAGAATCGGAGGGAGTATTATTTAGCTGTCACGTGCCACATGTATCATGTAATGTATTATCTTTAATCTTTCTACTTTAAAGCTCCTCCTACTAAATATTAGATCCGGCAAAACGGGTCAATGGGTCGGGTCAGCCGTGGGTCGGCTCATTTTGGGTTCGAACCATTTTTGGGTTTGCTATTTTCAACTTTTTTGGGATATCATCATATTGACTCGGTTTTTATTATAATAATGTCCTGGTCAGTTTCGGGTCTTCTGTCGGGTGTCGGGTCGGGTTGGGTTGGTTTATCCAGGTCGGATCAGTTTGCAAAGGTCTACTATTGATGACATCATTGTATCATATACTAACCGTGTACTCCGTATATATCTTAGGTTAGTCGTTAAGACGGAGGTATCATGGACGATAGGTCTCAGGTTCGATCCACTAATTGTGAATATAATGGTGTGGCCTGGTTGCCATGGGTTCGGTACGACGTGCATGCATGTAGTCACTTGGTGATCGACTAATAAGTTGCTGAAGTAGACTGAATTGAACTGAGCTGTCCTGGTCAGTTTCGGGTCTTCTGTCGGGTGTCGGGTCGGGTTGGGTTGGTTTATCCAGGTCGGATCAGTTTGCAAAGGTCTACTATTGATGACATCATTGTATCATATACTAACCGTGTACTCCGTATATATCTTAGGTTAGTCGTTAAGACGGAGGTATCATGGACGATAGGTCTCAGGTTCGATCCACTAATTGTGAATATAATGGTGTGGCCTGGTTGCCATGGGTTCGGTACGACGTGCATGCATGTAGTCACTTGGTGATCGACTAATAAGTTGCTGAAGTAGACTGAATTGAACTGAGCTGGCTGGGGTGGTGAGTTATACTGAACTGAAAGTGACTGAAATGCTACGACAAAACGAACCTTCTGGGGCTGAACTGAACTAAAATGAGCTGAAAAGAAGTTGAAAAGCTCAGTGATTCAGCCATTTTAACCCAAATTGATCACTTGGTCGATCACTAAACGACTTAACCATTATTGTGCGAGTCATACTCAGTGGCGGATCTGATGGAGCGACTTAACCCGTCTTCATCTACTCCGTACTTTTTAGTCGTATATTACGAAAAAAAAAGTGGGGGATGAAGGGAGAGAGACGATGCCCCTAAACATAAGCAAAACATACGACCTTAGGTAAATAATAACGAAAGCAACCATACCTAACGTAACGTAACGTAACGTACCCAAGATCTTAAGTACATACGTAGGTGAGTCCTATATGAATTGGGTACCTAGTTAGTTAGTGAAGTGCCCAATTCTTCACTGTTCATTATAGGTACGGGAAAGAAAGCTATAGGACGAACGTGGTGGTGCGGATCCGTACCTAAAAACACTGTACGTACCCTCTGTTACTTTCACAACTCCGGGTACTACTTACATTTCGGGTCCTACCCTCGTCAGGTACGGGTCATTCATCATAATAATGCTCAACGTCTTATAGCTTTCGTTCTGTCCTTGGGAAATAATAATGTAATAATACATGCAATGTCGGGTTTTATTTGTTGAGATTAAGTACGATAAATAGTAATCGAATCTAGCCATGCAATTCGTTATTTGTCTATCAAGTTGCGTTGCTATGCTTACCTTTACAGAAGGGAACAGATCAGATGTCTTAGCCTAGTGGTTAATTAAGATCTGATCCCTCTATATTGTAATGCGACTAAGTGCGCGCTTCGTTGAACAAGTACTCATCCAGCCATGCAATTCGTTATTTGTCTATCAAGTTGCGTTGCTATGCTTACCTTTACAGAAGGGAACAGATCAGATGATCGAAGATCAGGTGTCTTAGCCTAGTGGTTAATTAGATCTGATCCCTCTATATTGTAATGCGACTAAGTACGCGCTTCGTTGAACAAGTACTCATCCAGCCATGCAATTCGTTATTTGTCTATCAAGTTGCGTTGCTATGCTTATTACCTTTACAGAAGGGAACAGATCAGATGGTAGAAGATCAGATGTCTTAGCCTAGTGGTTAATTAAGATCTGATCCCTCTATATTGTAATGCGACTAAGTGCACGCTTCGTTGAACAAGTACTCGAATCTAGTCATGCAATTCGTTATTTGTCTATCAAGTTGCATTGTCGCTTATCTTTACAGAAGGGAACAGATCAGATGATCGAAGATCAGATGTCTTAGCCTAGTGCTTAATTAAGACTTCTTCCCTCTATATTATAATGCGACTAAGTGTGCGCTTCGTTGAACCAAAAACATAAAGATTTACAGATAAAAGAACAGTACTCGAATCCAGCCATGCAATTCATCATTTGTCCACCAAGTTGCATTGCCATGCTTACCTTTACAGAAGGGAACGGATCAGATGATCGAAGATGTTTTAGCCTAGTGGTTAAGAAATGATCCCTCTATATTGTAATGCGCCTAATTAAGTGCACGCTTCGTTGAACCAAAAAAAAAACAGAAAAAGGGAACGAAAGATAATCATTCCAAAAACTGAAATTTACAGCGGATGATTGACGTCTCCATTTAACAAAAATGTACTACTACTACTACTGCTAAGCTGTTTTTTACGGCTTAGCTGCCTGCCAAGTCACTCAGTTCTTAACTCTCGACTCTTCCTTGCTGACAAAAAAAAAAAAAAAACTACTACTAGCATATTTAAAACGTTCATTATACTACAGAGTATATGTTACGTAATTGATTGATTACCAGTTTACCACGACCACGATCAAGAACTGATCTTCCGGTTGTGAAATCCTTTCATCCCAAAACCCGTGTCTTCCATCATAGCCGCAAATTCGCTGTAGTCGATCCTCCCATCCTGTACCATAACACAGTCTCATGAGTCGTGACATACTGATAAAATCAATGATATCTAAAGCAAGATGATTGACTGACCGACTGACTGAATGATCGAACTTACATTATCCTGATCAACTTCGCGTATGATCTCATCCAACTGAACGTCGTCTCCAAGACCAAACTGTTCGCAAGCCTGCTGCAGCTCGTCGTGCGTGATGTACCCACTCCCGTCTTTGTCAAAGTAATTGAATGCTGCAAATAAGTGATCCTCTTTCTGTATTTTGTTCAGGTGCAGCATTGCTGCTAGAAATTCTCCGTAATCTATTGTCCCGCTGTTATCTACATCCGCCTGCGCGCGCACCCACAGTACAGTCAAAAATCGGTAGTACATACCAGGAATGCAAGAGTACGATGCAGCGAGCGAGGCTGCTGCGCAGTTAAGGACTTACAGCTTGCATTAGGCCGACAATTTCGCTGTGTTTAAGATTGGCACCGACTTTTTCCAACCCTTTTTTCAGTTCCTCGAGAGTGATATGTCCGCTGTTATCAGCGTCTATCATTTTAAACATCTGTTTCAGTCCTCCGATCTCTTCTTCAGACAGGCTCTCCGCAATTACCTGCAAATTCCATTACAGTTAGCATTCGCTTTCACAGTCGCACGCTGACGACAGTAAAATTAATGACAGTAGTTTTGATTGCAGGAGCGTGAACGCAGCAGCGCCTACCCGTATGGCTATCTTTTTGAGTTTGTTCATTGCAGAAAACTGTTTCAGACGCGTGAGAACTGCAGAATCAAGAGGTTTATCCGGAGCCACACCGTCAACTTGAACCCATGGATGACCTGTAACATAACATAAGTACATAAATAACATAAGCGCAGGTGAAAGGCGAAGTTGACAGAGATGACAGGAAAAAAGCAGGATCGTACAGAGAACTTGATGGGCAGTGATCCGCTTCTTAGGATCTCGTACGAGCATTCTTTTAACCAAATCCTTAGCACCATCTGATATACTAGGCCATGGCTCCGATGTAAAATCAAGATCGCCTTTCAAAACCTGCTCAAATATCCCTTGCTCCGACTCTGAATCAATCATCCATCATCAACAAGTAATATAATGCACCAATAATCGATGAGACGCAAGAAAGAACGAAGAAAGTAGTGAGGGAGCGAGGGCTAACTAACCGTCCCAGAAAGGAGGTACGCCGCTTAGTAAGATGTATATGATCACACCGGCACTCCAAACATCGCATTCTTGTCCGTAGAATTTTCTCAGCACTTCTGGCGCGACATAGTATGGGCTTCCCACCACATCCGTGAATGATTCACCTGCACCATCAACCAACAGGCGAAGCTGAAGGAAGGAGTATTTTAATCAAAGACAGACAAATGAACGAGACAGAGGGAGAGTGCATACATACATACATACAACCCCGCCCTCCCTCAACAGCGACAAAAACACCCTTTAATTTGTCGATAAGATACTTGTACATATGAATGATCGGACAGACGGGCACTCAGTTAGTCTTATATAAGCCCATTGCACGAGGCACTACAGCTAGGCATGCATAGTAACAACATATAGGGAGTAATGTAGATGTGTTTAGTGCACAGACTATATCTGATACCATGTTAGATGAACTGATGGTTGACGTCCAACTATTACCCCTAGCATCACTTGCAAAACCGCGACAAACACACCCTTTAATTTGTCGATAAAATACTTGTGTGTGTGTATATATATGATCGAACACTCAGTCAGTCTTATATAAGGCCATTGCACGAAGCACAACAACTAACGTGCCGTGCGCAGACTCTGATACTATGTTAGATGAACTAACTGACATACCTGGTCGAAAAAAGACAGAGAGACCAAAATCGATAGTCTTAAGAGCAGAATCCTCAGTATCATCAAGAAACAAGAAATTCTCGGGCTTCAAATCGCGATGCATAACCCCTAAAGAATGACAACCCTCGACAACCCCGACAATAACCCTAGCAAGCTCGGCGGCCTTCCTCTCAGTATAATGCCCGCGCTGAATAATCCTGTCGAAAAGCTCACCACCGGCACACAACTCCATAACTACATGTACAGCGACAGCATCCTCGTACGCTCCAACTATCTCGATCACGTTCGCCTGGCCGCCAAGATGATGCATTATCTGAATCTCCCTCCGCACGTCCTCCACGTCCTCAGACGTCGTCAGTTTCCTCTTAGCAATCGACTTGCACGCGTACGACTTCCCACTCGTTTTATCCACGCACAGGAACGTCGTCCCGAATTGACCTTGACCTAACTTGCGTCCCAAGGAATACGATTCCTTGATGTTCCCCGTCTTTCGTCCCAGCACTGACTCCACGTTCAGCCCCATGCTCGACGTACGTCGGACGTGGACCGCCTTTTTATTATTATTATTATTATTATTATTATTATTATTATTATTATTATTATTATTATTATTATTATTATTATTATTAGGGGAGGAAGACGGTTTGACGACGGAGATTTGGTCGGGTGGCGGTGGGTTGTTGGATTTTGAAAGGTCGGTGGTGGCGGAGGTGGTGGTGGTGGTTTCCGGTGGACGTGAACGCCAGACGGCGGCTGAGACCGATTGTAGGAACCCGGTTTTGCCCGGAGTGGTTGGACCGGCACATGTATTCCCCATGCAAAAATATATTATTCTCTACGTAAAATGATCCAATAATATGATTAGGGTTCGTTGTCAGATCTTGTAATCATTTTTTTTGGGGATTTTAGAGAAGAAATTTAATTTGAGTGATGAAGATTGAAGATTGATTTGATGCTGAATTACAAAGTGAGTGTGGGTGAAGGTGAATTTTTTCGTTTTTTTACCCGTGAAAATCAAATCATATTGGAATTTTTCCCAAATTATAACATGAATTTTTGAATTTTTTGTTTTTTTTCGAAATAGACCCTAATTTAATAAATTAACCATAGATTCACTCGAGGATTAAAAAAAAAAAAAAAAAAAAAAAACTTAGAACATTTTGTTTCATCCGCGAAAAAATTTTTTTATCCGTGAAAATCAAATCATATTGGGAGTTTTCCCGAATTATAACATGAATTTTTGAATTTTTTTTTTTTTTTTTTTTGAAGTTATTGCGTATGTTCTTCGAAATAGACCCTAATTTAATAAATTAACCATAGATTCACTCGAGGATAAAACAAAAAAAAAAAAAAAAAAAAAAAAAAAAAAAAAAAACTTAGAACATTTTGTTTCATCAACGAATAATTTTTTTTACCCGTAAAAATCAAATCATATTGGGATTTTTCCCAAATTATAACATGAATTTTTGAATTTTTTTTTTTTTTTTTTTGAAGTTATTGGGTATGTTCTTCGAAATAGACCCTAATTTAATAAATTAACCATAGATTCACTCGAGGATAAAAAAAAAAAAAAAAAAAAAAAAAAAAAAAAAAACTTAGAACATTTTGTTTCATCAGCGAATAATTTTTTTTTACCCGTGAAAATCAAATCATATTGGGAGTTTTTCATTCCTTACCCGAACTATTTCATTTTTGCATTTATATTAATTTGTTAGTTTTCTTGAAAAATACGTAGAATATTTGACCAAGTATAAACCTGAACGGTAAAATGATCATAATTTACGTTAAAAAAATTAGATTTTTGGAGGGAAAAATTTGTGCTAATCTGTGTAAATACCGGTTCATTTACGCCACGCTGAAAGTTGTGATTTTTGGGATACGGTATCGAGTTTTGTCGAATTTCACAATCTAATTTTCATTAACACGTACAACAGACGATAAGACGAGCATTGGAAGAAATTCGCAACAATAATATAGTACGAGTAGTAGTATTACGCATGAAAATACCGAAAATATTATTTGAAATTTTTCTTCACTTGCAATGCGAAATTGAACGATAGGGGGCGGGGGACGTAGTCTTTACATGAATATGTAGCGAACTATACAGAGAAATTAATTTGTCGAAAAATTCTACTCAAACCCTAAATTTCACGAAACCCAAAAACCGCAACTGGCCTATATATATCACAAACCGATATTAAAATCCCAAACTTCCGAGGGGAGATCAACGAGGGGAATGGAAAAAAAATGAATCGTAAAGGACGACTGCACAAAGGAGTTTTAAGCGCGAGCCTAGAAGATGGATGGACGGACTGTCGTTTTGGCGAGAAAATTTAAGAAAAAAACTAGTTCTGCAGGTTATTTCCGAAGCTGCGCAGATGTGATGCAACGCCACAGTTTCCCGTGAGGGCTGTTATCCAAGAGCATTAGTAACCCGACATTGTTAGGCGTCATATCGAACATGTACCTGCACATTCCATCCAACAACCAAACAAAGTTGCGATAAATATTAACGACTTTAGACAGAACCTTCTTTTTCACGTCACGACAGTCGTAGCAAACAGGTTTAACCAAAGTGTTGGAGACGGAAGCCTGTGAACAATAGGTCATGGGTTCGAATCCCACGTCCCAAACCGTCTTTTTTTGTGTTTGTTTTTACCCGTTCAATCGTTCATTTTAACTATCTTCATTCTACCTATATCCTTTCAACTAACACATAATAAGAGTTATCGGAGACCCAGCAGGCATCAACCAAACAAATTCTTGCAAATGGGTCATGTAAACGACGTATGGAGAAGTACAAAAATGCATATCTTGAGAAAATTACACTCACTTGCTTTGACGCGCTTTCTTTCTCCAGAAAACAAAAGATAACAGCCACTGCAACAGAAATGCAAAATGCATAAGATAACTCCAAACAAAGAATGATTTAACATACGGAGTATATAATACGTATCAAAAGTCAAATATGCATAGAAAAAATACTTCTCAACGCAAGTCATGCCTACAGGCAGACAGGGGTCGAAGAAACACGAGCATGAAGTCATAGACATGTTGCAGTTACGTGCCTACAGAATTACAACTGATGTATAGAACAGAGTTGATGGAGCAGCTGCACGAGTGCGATGCTTAGTTATTAAAGGATAGCGAGAAGGGTTTATAACTGCGCATTCAATTAGCGAGATGGAGGTTCTGTTACATATATGTATTTAGGTCTGTATCTTACTGCAAATTAAAGAGATATAATTGAGAATTTAGGTACAAGAGCAAAAATGTCAGTACGGAAACTGATCGACTAACTACAGAGTAAATAATGCAATCAGAACAGTGCTCGAATTCATTAAGATACAGATATAATGTGAGATAAGCCGGAAGCAAGAGCGTGGATAAGGGTTTACCTTACAAACGGCGACAATGGAAAAGGTCCTAACGACAGACAGCTTTTGAGCAGGCATCGGTTTTGCTGGAGTCATATCTTTACACAATTGTTGAGCAATCTCTCTAAGCAAAACCAGTTGTGCTTTATCGGTCTGCATTGACATTATCGTCTGCCTCATTGATTCTCTATCAGCTTCAAGAGCCTGAAGTCTCAAGTACAGCTTCTTGACTTCAGGTTCTGCAGCGTCAGCATGCGTAAGTGACCCTCGTGGTGTGGGTACGTACTCGTCACAGAACTTTACAGTCGATTTGGGTTCCATAAAGTTGTTATACGGCGCTCCAGGATGCATAGAATCAATCGTGTACACTCGATCACTCATGTCGTCTTCATAGTCAGAAGCACAGTCAGACTTTCTCAGTTCCTCGGCCACGCAATCCAGCTTCTTGAAACTAGTACCAAGTCTCGGAGAATCAAAGGTATAATCAGAGCCCCCCAAGTCTCGACCAAATCCCGGTAGTGAACTGGTGCTATCGACAGAAATCCTTTTGGAGTGTCTAGGCCGCCTCGGAGAATGACCAACAATGATCTTCTCCAAAACGGGTCTGGGACCAAAGTCCGCATTCACCTGATCGCCACGAGGAGTTCCTTCCAACTGATTGATCCGGTATTCCAGATTCTTCAAATCTTGACTCCTTGGAGTATCGCCAAACGGGTACTTCTCAAAATCCAAAACATCGTCTCCATACTCCGATGGCTGCTGTGAGTCATTCAAATTACATCGTAAAGGAGGGTACGCATACGAGGGGGAATCAACAGCACTATAAAAGCTTTCATTACGATTATAATTTCCCTTCATACCCTCGGCTTCATACTCCGTCAACCCATAACTCATCATCCTATGCTTACACGCCTGAATTTCGCAAGTAAGAGCTTGGATAGTCTGTTCCCTCTTATACAACACGTCTTCCAACGCAGATATCTCCTGAGCATCATGCGAGATTCTCTCTTCAGCAAAACGTTTAAACTGTCGAGCTTCCATCTGAACCTCGGCTTTCTCCCCCTGAAGCCTCAAAATCATAGACATGGCCTCATTAGCAGCAGAAGAAGACGCATTCCGCTCTTCTTCCAACTCCAAACACAAATCCTGAATCGTGGACTGCTGGCTACTAACCGTCTCTCGCAACAAAGCACACTCATTCTCAATCCCAACTCGCGCAAGAGGTAAGATATCAAGACCCGGTATATAGAATCGGCCACTACGCTCAAACTCATCATACTTCCTCTTAACCGATCTAATCCACATCCCAGTTGGAGCCTCGGTCGTCGTCAGAGAACAACTACATCCACAATCACAACATCGATCCAAGCTTTTCGAAGGGAACGACACAACATCTTTAGCCATATATCACAACCCACACGATCAAATCCGAATATGCATTCACAGTTTCACACCCCCCAACCCCAAGCTCACCCCCCCTCCCTAAAATCCCCCAATCCAAGGGACCCCCAATACCCAAGTACCCTCCTCCTCTCAAGTACTCAACCCACAAAACCAAACCCGATAAACAACCCGTTTCAGATTCTCGAAATGTAACCAAGCTCCTATAAATCAAACCAAATACAATCAGAAACGCAAAACCTAAGATATAATCAATCAATCAATCAATCAATCAATCAATCAAACAAAGCAAAACCTAATTTGCAATGCCTGAAGATTGCGGAATTGCAACAATTCCGATGCTAATGAGGAAATGAGACGATCTTTTTGGGACGGAGTTAGTATAATTAATGTCAAATTGTCAATCATCTCATACAAACGACCAAATCAATACTAAAAAAATCGAAAAAATTCGAAAAAAAAAACACAATTATTTGACGATTTCAATGAACCAGCTGGAAAATTAACATCGTGGGTAGCAAACAAATTAGGAAATTACACAACCACGAACACAAATCAATCAAACCCAGAAATTAAAAAATTTAAAAAAAAATTAAAAAAAATTAAGAACACATACCTTGGACGAAAAAGGTGAAATTCAGAAGAAGGGTAGGTGAATAATCCGAAAAAAAAATTAAAAAAAATTAAAGAAAAATTTTGAAAAGAGGGGAAAAACGAAGAATTGAATTGAATTCTCTCTCTCTTGAGAAAAGAGAGAGAAGAGAGGGAAAAATTGAGGATCGAAATGAATCGAAGAATAAAGGTTTGTAAAAAAAATTGGGGAGAGAGCGAAATTAGGGATTGGAATATTGGATTAATTGAATTTGTGTTCTTATTTGATTTTATATTTATATATTTATATATATATTTGAATTGAATATTTTTATTTGATTTATTTATTTTTTAATTTTTTCTTGTAGGAGTAGTGTAGGAGTCCTCAATCATCAATTGTTTTTCAAAAATTGGAAACAAATATTTTCGGATTGTGTCATTGTATATATATATTCACGAAATAAATATAAATAATGAAAAAAAAAAAAAACAAAAAAAAAAAACAAACGATTTCTTCATAAATTATTGAGAAATCACTAATATTAGTATCATTTACGTCTTATTCGTATGTATTTTTATTCGGTTTGTTACGTAAATTTAATGAGAGACGGTCTCTTAAATAGATATGTTCGTATTGTATACTCCCTCCGTTCAAGTCCAAGCTTCCCCTTTCTCTTTTTGACACTATTCACAGTGAAAGAGAAATTTCGATATTCACGACAATCTATTAGAGAAAATATATCCATGTGGGGTCTTGTTTAATTCGTCTCAAAAAGTACATTATTAATATTAAATTTTCATAATTTTTACTAATATATTACAAAAGATATTAACGACGCAAAACGCGTGTTGGCAAACGTGAAAAAGCAAAAGGGAAGGTTGGACTTGAACGGAGGGAATACTAGTAATTGTGTGTGGTTGTAGACTTGTCAAATGGATTAGGTATCAGATCGGATCAGAATATGGGGCGGGTTAGAGTCTAAAAGAATTTTGAACGCTTAATTTTTTTTTAAAGTAAAAAAAATATATAATTTTAGTATTATTTTTTATTTATTTTATACTCCGTAGTATTATTAGTATATTCGTACTATTTAATTAGTATAATATTAATATTTTTAATAAAAATTTAAAAAAAATTAGAAATTGTTTTATTAATTATTTTACTTGTATTATTAAATGATTAAAAAAATGTTGCACTTCGTTTCAAATTGAATATTTGTTTATGTTTGTAATTTAAAATATTAAAAGTATTAATTATTTTTTTGATTATAAATATAAATACTCCCTCCGTCCCACTAAGATTGTCACATTTCATTAAAATACTCCTCACATATAATGAGGAAATGGGACAATCTTTCTGAGACGGAGGTAGTATACTACAATTACTAGTACTAGTACGAGTAGTATTTAAATATAAATATTTCACAGTGTTAATTTTGATAAATTCTCGTTAATTCAACCGGTTAAACCGTACGGGTTGAGTTTCGAGCATAAATTAATGAATTATTTTGGGTTCAGATTATACAGATTGCGGTAAAAAAAAAAAATGGATCGGGTCGAGTTTTGAGAGGTTTATCATCTCTATGTGGGTGTGTGTTGGATTTTTGTGGGTGATTTGCTGGTAAGAGAGGTGCTTTATCCTTTTGGCTTTTTATTCTTGGGACACCAAATTTATGACCCTATAGATGTGTTTTACTTTGCATTTAAAGTGCTTCTAGTTATAATAATAATAATAATAATAATAATAATAATAATAATAATAATATCTCAATTTTTCGCTAACTTTTTGTAATTTGTTCTGACGTTAATACAAGTTTCGTTATATAATAATAATAATAATAATAATAATAATAATAATAATAATATCTCGATTGTCCACAAATGTTTTGTAAACTGTATTTTGATTCTTTAATAAAATTCTCATAATAATAATACTTCCTCTATTTTCTTTTTATCTTCTCATTTACTTTTGGCACACTTTTTTTTGTAATGAATATAAAATAATAAATTTTAAAAATAGTGAGGGTAGAATGGTAAGTGTGGGTAAATACTCCCTCCGTCCTTTAAGTTTCTTCTCATTTCTTTTTGCACGTAGAATAAGGAATTGAATAAAAAGAAGTAAAGTAATGAATGGTGGACCTTGAAAATAATTAGTTTATAGATAAATATTTGGTAGTGGGTGTGTACAAAAGGGTATGAATATGAGTCCAATAAGGACAAAAGGGTAAAATTGAGTGTACAAAAAAAGAAAGATAGAAACAGGAAGAAACTTAAAGGACGACCCAAAAAGGAAAACAGGAAGAAACATAAAGGACGGAGGGAGTAGGAAATAATAAAGATGGAAAGTGTTGTAAATAGTAAGGGTAGTATGGTAAAAATTATGGACCAAAAAGGAAAGAAATGAAATGGAAAGATAAAAAAAAAATGAACCGAAAAGGAAATTGGGAAGATAAAAAGAAAATGAATGAAGTAATAATAATACTTCCTCCCCTCCACTAAGATTTTCCCACTTTCCTTAAAAGGAAACTCCACTAAGATTTTCTCATTTCAAAACTTTCCTTATTAATCCATTATACTCTCTTCCTATTGGCTACTTTTTCTGATTTGACATCTTGAACCACACCAAACAATTTACCATCTTTCATTACTCATTCCTTATTCCGTGTGCCATTTACAAATGGGAACATCATTGTGGAAGGGAGGGAGTAATAATAAAGCATGTTCCAATTGCAATAGTTGGGAGTACTTTATTATCATGAATTCATATGATTGCGATAGGAAGATTTTTTTAGATATCATGTCAATTAAGCGTTTTTAATCTAATCGAGATGTTTTAAATGTTATTACGTCATTACAGAGGTGTTTTCATGGATATTGTGGAGTCGATTTAGTTTGTTTCAATGCTCGACAAAAATGTTTTGAAATAGAATTAAATCATCGGTGAATCATAACTCTACTTGTCTATTTGAACCTTTGAATTCACATATCCATTTCTTTTTATTATTTTACGATGAACCAAATATTTAGTCGTACAAAGGATAAATGGACTCACCATTCAAATCCGATACAAGTACGGAGTACTCCATATTGGAGTAGAAGCATACAAATGCCCTTAAATGTTACTCCGTACTATATTGAAGATCCTAATTTGACTCGAAACTGACCTTAATGTTTTTTTTTATATAGAAAACGAGTTGATATCACTAAAAAAGATAAAATCGACCAAAACCCAAAATGATCCGGTCCGACCCATATTTAATAACAAAAAAAACGATCCGATTAAAAATCAGTTCGACCCAAACCCGACCCGATTAACCCATTTGCAAGATTATTTGCCCTTACCCTTATTGCCCAAACCGAAATTGGTCATACGAATCAGTCCTACCAAGCACAAAGAAACAAAGAAAAGTGAATGCACTAAAATACTTTACCCAAATTATTTTCTTTTTCGGAATAATTCGTCACAAATTTATAATGGTTCAGATACGATCCGATTACATAAAAATAGCAAAATACTACTGTACAAAAATACATGGGTTGCACGTAGATCTGTCAAAAACTGACCCGACCAGAAAACCCGTCCGAAAACGACCGAAATCCAAAAGTGACCCAACCACATAATAACCCCGAATATATTGGGCCACAACCCGAACCCCGTATATAGAGCTGGCAATTCGAACGTGCCGGACCATGCTTCGTGTCGTCCCAGTCGTGCTTCGTGCCCGTCCAGCCCGGCCCAGTCGTGCTTCGTGCCCGTCCAGTCCGGCCCAGTCGTGCCTGGTAGACCCCACCGTGCCGTGTCGGGCCGTGTCTGACTCTGAGAACATGCGCCGAGGCACGGTTCCTAGCCCGGGCCCGGTCGTGCCCGACCAAATTTTTAGGATTTTTCATTTTTTTGGGATTTAGAGTCGTGTCGGCCCAACCGTGCCTCGTGCCGGGCCGTGCCTAGACACAGACTTTTCTTCAAATTGGCGCCGCGGCCCGACTTGGGACCGGTCGTACCGTGCCCGTGCTTTTCGCCACGTCATTACCGTGCCGGGCCGGGTCGTGCTTATTTTCGTGCCGGACCGGGCCACCAAGATAGGCCCGGCCCGGTTTGCCAGCTCTACCCGTATATAAACCTGATCTGTATAAAACTCGTATTTTTCAAATCAAAATACACACGACCCATATTTTATCCGAACCCAAAATTCGATCGTCCAACCCGTTCGACAGGTCTAATAATTGCCGTTATAACAAAATGACGGATAACACTGTTAGTAGGACCCACACTTTATTTCCCTCTCCACTCATTTCTGTCGCCTCCTTTTGAAAGCTACCCTTTCACCTTCACCTTCAGTTTCTACTCCAATCACCATTGCTGCAACTCTTCAAGCTTCTCTAAAAATGGTGAATCAACTCAACTCCACCATTTTAAACCGTTTCTCCACCACCATAGCCACTTCCCTCTTCATCTTCCTCTTCATCTTCACCTTCCATGGCTTCCCTTACAAAAACCCAACCAAATCCAAATCACTCCCCTCTAACTCCTCAAAACTCTTCTACCAAGAAACCTTTCTATCTCTTTCCCTTTCATCGAACGACACCGTTTCACACTACCACCGCGAGTTAACCCTCCACCCTCACCTCGCCGGAACCCCCGCCGCCGAACACGTCACTGATTTCATCCGGTCCCACTTTGAAAACCTCGGACTCGAGACCAAAACCGTGGAATACGAGGTTTTGTTGTCGTATCCTACACGGGCGTCGCTGACGGCGGATTTCAGCGACGGAGGGAGGAGAGAGTTTGATCTCATCGACGGCGGTGATACCCGCGTGGTGCCGCCGTACCACGCGTACGCGCCGTCGGGGACGGCGGTGGGTCCGGCGGTGTACGTAAACTACGGAACGGAAAAGGATTACCGTGAGTTGAAAGCGGCGGGGGTGAATGTAACCGGGTGCGTGGTGGTGGTGCGACGTGGCGGGGCGGCGTCGCGTGGGGACGCGGTGAGGACGGCGGCGGAGAAGGGGGCGGTGGCAGTGGTAACTTTCACAGAAGTGGCGGGAGCGGGTGTCGAAAGAGGGACCGTCATGAAAGGGGTCGGAGACCCCTTAAGTCCGGGGTGGGGGAGCGTGTTGGGAACCGAACAACTAAGCCGGGCCCACGTCGACGTGGCTACCCGGTTTCCTAAGATTCCGTCAATGCCGGTTTCTTTGGAAACCGGTTTGACTATCTTAAAGTCCCTTGACGGGTCTAAGGTGCCCTTCGGCTGGAGGGACCATACCCTTAAACTCGGGGTTCATGGGGTCGGACCTGGCCCCACTTTGCTCAATTTCAGCTACCAGGTGCGGTGCTGGTTGCTGGTTTTTTTTTTTCAACGAAGCACGTACTTAGTCGCATTACAATATTTTTCTGATAATGCAGTGTCGTGAAATGCAGGGGGAAGAGAAGGTGTCGAGGATTAGTGATGTTTTTGGAGTGATTAGAGGCGAAGAGGAGCCAGACCGGTACGTACTACTTGGAAACCATAGAGATGCATGGACATACGGTGCAGTTGATCCGAACAGTGGAACTGCAGCGTTACTTGATGTTGCTCGTAGATTTGCGTATTTGATGGGGTTGGGATGGCGTCCTCGCAGAACTGTTATTCTCTGTAGTTGGGATGCTGAAGAATTCGGAATGGTAAAAACTGTTTCACTCTCGTTATGTCGTTAAAGTCGTTAACCCTGCGTTCTGTATGTCGTCTGCATGCGTTTATTCTGCTGTCATTATGTTTGCGTTAAATGAAGAAGCTGAAACTTGGCCGACAGGATAATAAAATCCGATGACATTCTTCTTGCTGCATGCGTTTATGCTGTTGTGATTGTGTTTGGTCGACAGGATGATAAAATCTGATGATATTCTTCTTGCAGATGTCAATTTAGGGTGAGAGGTGAGGGCGACGTGCGTTTCAGCATTAGTTTCGTACTGAAGATATATCGACACAAAGTTACCTGACATAGAATGTTGACGAAATATCAGAAATGTAGTACAGTAATAAAAGATTACCTGTTATAGAATGTTGAATGACAGTCTAGTTGCTTAACTATACCAGAAATGTCGTAATAAATGTAAACTAGTGTAATCTTCCTTGGACAGGAGAAATTTTTCGGCTTACAGCTCCTTTTTCGTATACATTCCATGCAGGAAACCTCCGTTTTCCTCCAGCAATTGCATCAGTGAGTATATATTTTGACATTACATATCTACGAAACTTAAAAACGCATGTCTGTAGTTATTTCTTTGCGTGTGGTAACATCGACATTGTCTGTTTGTTGTCCAAAGTCTGACTGTCGCAAAAAGATGTGCTCGGATGAATGTAACTATTTTAAAATATCGAGTCTCCATTGGTTGTTGGTGCAAGATAGAGTAATATAATGACATAGTTAGTTAGGGTTGTTGGATTAAGGAGTTGAAATGTTCACGAGATTCGTAAATCTGTAATCTAGAGTGCATTATGAATCCTTAAATATATATTTTTTCCGATTTTCAGATAGGTTCGACTGAATGGGTCGAGGAGAACATTATGAATCTCGGGTCTAAGGCCGTAGCATATCTAAATGTGGATTGTGCAGTTCAAGGGCCTGGATTATTTCCAAGCACGACTCCTCAGCTAGACGATCTTCTTATCGACATCACAAAGTTGGTATGCATGATTTTCCTTCCAGAGGATTTTACACATCTTCAGAGTTTCGTTTTTTTATTGTGGTACGGGAAACAAATCTCACATTCTGCTTTTATTTTTATAGGTCATGGATCCTGACGCCAGAGGCATGACGGTTTATGAAGAATGGACTACTCGGAATAAAGGTGTCAATGTAAGTCTATTAGTCGACTTCTTTTGACATGGTCTGCGTATATACTTGGCCTTGTGTATAGTCTACCTGCATGATTCCCATCTGTAAGCCTCGCTGTTCTGTAGTTAGCATACGTTCAATTATTTGTTTGTCGATGTTTCATTTTTGAGCACGCCAGCTTTAGCTAAGTGCATAGTGGTACTCCGTATTTCAGATTCAGAGGCTCAATGGAGTGGATTCTGATTTTGCGCCATTCCTGCAGCACGCAGGAGTTCCTTCTCTTGATATATACTTCGGAAAAGGTACTTGCACAAGTGTCTGTGAATGCACTTTTAAATTATACTCCGTAAAAAACTAGACTAAGCTTATCGAGATTTCTAATGTTGCATTGCGATTCCTGCAAATCTAATACTCTTATTCATCTGTACTATTCAGATTTTCCAGTCTATCACACAGCTTTTGACTCGTACGAGTGGATGATTACCCATGGAGATCCTTTGTTCCACCGTCATGTAGCCGGTAAGTCCTATATATATAATTTTTATTTTTTTTTATTTTTTTATTTTTTTGTGTTACCGAAGAAATTAATTGAAAACCCGATTCTCTTGCAAACCTAATTTCCAGTGGCAGGACTTTGGGGGATGTTAGCTCTTCGTCTGGCCGATGACCCGATTTTGCCTTTTAATTATTCTTCATACGCGGTGCAACTCCAGGTAATTGCCATTCTTTTAGCTGTCGATTTTCATTATGTTTCACTATAAACAGTGACGGACGCAGGATCTTTGGTCGCGGGAGGGCATTTTGCATATGTTTGCTAAACCGTCTAGTATCACAATTCTGTTGTGTAGGAGTACACGGATACATTGAGCCGTATCTTGGAAGGCCGTGCCTCTGTCGTTCCTATCACTGATTCTATCCAACATCTTCTTCTGGCTGCCAAAAACATTCAACACGAAGCTGAGGTGCGAACGTGTGAACGCGTGAACGCGTGATCAGTGAATTCTTTCTATAAACATTCTGTGCATTCTGTGCATTCGTTTGCGCTGAATCGTGTTTATGCATTCTGTGCTAAAAATTGCAGGAACTAAGACTGAATGCACCAACATGTTGCATTCGTTTCCGCTGAATCGTGTTTATGCATTCTGTACTAAAATTGCAGGAACTAAGACTGAATGCACCAACATGTTGCATTCGTTTCTGCTGAATCGTGTTTATGCATTCTGTGCTGAAATTGCAGGAACTAAGACTGAATAATGCATCCGTAAGCATTCCTGTGACGTTGAAGGAGAGGATGTTAAACGACCGGTTGATGCTTGCCGAAAGAGGACTACTGGATGCCGATGGGCTTCTCGGGAACAACTGGTTCAAGCATCTCGTAAGTCTCGTATCTTTCTCTAGGTACTGTTCAACGACTCGATATCAGTTACGATCATTATGGTTAGCCATGGTTACAGGTATATGGACCAGTGGACAATCACGAGACGAAGCTGTCACAGTTCCCTTCAATTGCCAACACGATCAGTGAAACGAAGACGAGTAGTGAAGATGATGTAGCGATAATTCAGCATGAAATTTGGAGGGTGGCTCGAGCCATACGAAGGGCTGCCGATGTTTTGAGAGGGGGTTTACCATAACCAACGTAAAAGTTAGTCGAGAGTCGAGACATGCGAAGATTTGTACAGTAACGGCCTAACGGGTCACTGGGTCGAGTCGGGTCAAGGCGAGAACCAACTAGCTCAAGTCATTTCGAAATTGTTGACCAGTGTAAGTACACGACTTGTACAATGTACATATCTATGTATGTATACAGGCATACAGCCTTGATGACATTTAATTTCGGGGCCAAATAACAAGAATTCATCTCAAACAAGAATTTGTGATTATGCGAATTGGGAGGCATTTAATTTCGGGGCCAAATTTTCTCGAAAAATGTGGATAATAATCTTCAAATTCGTCCGTTTCATATGATTTTTTGAAAATGTGAAATATTTTACAGGCCATATATATAGGACCCGTACGTTGTAAAATGACAAGCGGTTGTCGAAAAAACTTTAAAATAGTTCAGATTCTAGTGTGTGTGTGTGTATATATATATATATATATATATATATATATATATATATACTCATATAAAGATTTCGTCATAACTCGACGTTACTCGAAAGATAATCGTATGTATTTTAAATGTGTTTATTTGAAACTATATGTACCTTTTATTACATCGACATATTTCTACAATGTGTGGACCGGTTACTATTCAAATTTGGAGGCATTTAATTTCATGACCGAATTCGCTCGAAAAACGTGGATAATAACCTTCAAATTCTAAAACAGTTCAGATTCGAGTATATATATATAGAGATTTCGCCATAATTCGACATTACTCGAAAGATAATCGTATGTCTTTTAAATGTGTTTATTTGAAACCATATGTACCACCGAGACATTTTACAATGTGTGGACCAGTTACTATGCGAATTTGGAGCCATTTAATTTCGGGACCAAATCCGCCCAAAAAACGTGGATAATAACCTTCAAATTCGTCCGTTTTTTTTTTTGTGATTTTTCAAAAAATGTGAAATATTTTGCTGGTCATATAAATAGATCCCATATGCTGTAAAATGACTAGCGGTTGTTGAAAAATCTCTTAAATAGTCCAGATTCTAGTGTATATATATATATATAGAGATTTCGCCATAACTCGACGTTACTCGAAAGATAAGCGTATGTATTTTAAATGCGTTTATTTGAAACCATATGTATCCTATATTACACCGAAACATTTCTAGAATGTGTGGACCAGTTACTGTGCAAATTTGGAGACATTTAATTTCGGGACCAAATCCGCCCGAAAAACATGGATAATAACCTTCAAATTCGCCTGTTTTTGACGATTTTTCGAAAAAATGTGAGATATTTTGCAGGTCATATAAATCGGACCCGTACGTTGTAAAATGACAAGCGGTTGTCGAAAAAACTCTAAAATAGTTCCAGAAGTATATATAGCGATTTCGCTATAACTTGACGTTTTTTTTTAACAAATACGAATTAAAATTGTGTTATTTATGTACGATAAATACGAATTAATATTTCAATTTTTGATAATAATATATATATAACTGTGTACACACGTTAGAAAAATTGATCGAGAAATTATGTTATTTCGACAATTTATTTATTCAGGTGTCGTGTTATGTGTCATATTGGCACGTATGCAACAGGAACAACGTGGTGGATAAATTACACAACAAATCAAATTGGGGAAAAAAAGACCAACCTGATTCGAAACCCTAAATTCATTCATCCTCCCCCTCTCTACCAATTACAAATTACAAAAGCGTCGAATTCTAATTCCGACTCCAGGTAACCAATCCAATAACCCCATGCTTTTGATTCTGATTCTTGGTATCAGTTTATTGAATTAATTAATGCAGAGTAATTAATTAGTTATTCGATTTTTGTTTGTTTCTGCAAATTATGTTCAATTCCATGTTCATGTCCATTATAAACTAATGCATCTTCATTCTGGGCATTGAATTTTCATACTCCGTACTATATTTTATACTATTAAAGTTAAATAGGAAGAATGTATGTGTGATGGCATAGATAGAGGTCGGAGATGCGAAGAAAATCGAGGAGATTGATTCGCGGGTTGTGATGGTGGTAAGTAGTTTCACGAGATTATGATTTCGGGTTTTAAATCAGCGAAGCAAATCGAGGAAATTGATTCGCGGGTTGTGATGGTGGTAGTTTAACGAGATTACGATTTAGGGTTTTAAATCAGCGAAGAAAATCGAGGAATTTGATTCGCGGGTTGTGATGGTGGTAGTTTAACGAGATTACGATTTAGGGTTTTTATGGGTTTTATATCAAGGTGGAAGAATGTATGTGTGTAATGGCATAGATAGAGGCCAGGGAGATGAGAAGAAAATCGAGGAGATTGATTTTGCGGGTTGTGATGGTGGTGGTAAATAGTAGTTTAACGAGATTACGATTATGGGTTTTAAATCAAGGTGGAAGAATGTATGTGTAATGGCATAGATAGAGAGGTCGGAGATGAGAAGAAAATCGAGGAGATTGAATCGCGGGTTGTGATGGTGGTAAGTAGTTTCACGAGATTACGATTTAGGGTTTTATGGGTTTTAAATCAAGGTGGAAGAATGTATGTGTGTAATGGCATAGATAGAGGGAAGAGATGAGAAGAAAATGGAGGAGATTGATTCGTGGACTGTGATGGTGGTACATAGTAGTTTAACGAGATTACGATTTAGGGTTTTATGGGTTTTAAATCATGGCGGAAGAATGTATGTGTAATGGCATAGATAGAGAGGTAGGAGATGAGAAGAAAATCGAGGAGATTGATTCGCGGGTTGTGATGGTGGTGGTACATAGTAGTTTAACGAGATTACGATTTAGGGTTTTATGGGTTTTAAAGCAAGGTGGAAGAATGTATGTGTAATGGCATAGATAGAGAGGTCGGAGATGAGAAGAAAATCGAGGAAATTGATTTGCGGATTGTGATGGTGGTGGTATGTAGTAGTTTAACCAGATTACGATTTAGGGTTTTATGGGTTTTAAATCAAGGTGGAAGGATTTCGTTATTTGTAGGCGCCCATCACTCGGTTTTTTCATCATTGTGTCTCATCTTTCTCGTTTCGTGAGTCTGTGGTTATACGGTCTCTAATGGAATTGTTGTTTTTGAAAGCTCCAGAACCGATAGAATGTCACCCGACTGTTGTATCATACGACCCATTTTGCCGGTGGTTACCCTTCCAACTTCCCCGTTTCTTCTCCCCCTCTCGCTCGCTGGAAAGAACAAGTCGTATCATCGTGTCAGCTGCTGTTCTACCAAACAAATTGGATCGGATTTCATTGGAGTTGTCGTGAATGACTACAAGTACATTAATAAACAGGTTGTTAGTTTAACCCCAGAGCTTTACGAATATGTCTTAAGCAATACCTGCGAGCCTGAGGTCTTAAGGGAGTTACGGGAAGAAACTTCCGCACTGTGTGGGAGTAGAATGCAGGTAGCTCCCGATCAAGCCCAACTCCTCGCCATGCTCGTGCAGATTCTCGGGGCAAGTCGGTGTATAGAGGTGGGTGTGTACACCGGGTACTCTTCACTGGCTGTCGCTCTCGCTCTCCCAGATTCAGGTCATTTAGTCGCCTGTGAGAGAGACGAGAGCGCATTAAAAGTAGCGAGAAAGTTCTTTGAACGAGCCGGGGTTTCTCATAAGGTAGATATTAGACACGGGCTAGCATTAGAAACACTGAACTCGATGATTTCGGATGGAGAAGCGGGTAGTTATGACTTTGCGTTCATAGACGCAGACAAGAAAATGTACACGGAGTATTTTGAGTTGGCGTTGAAGCTTGTGAGGGTCGGCGGCCTTGTTGTGATCGATAATGTACTTTGGTATGGGAAAGTGGCCGATCCTTTAGTGAACGATTCAACGACTGTAAGTCTAAGGAATTTCAACAGAGCTGTTATGGAGGACGAGCGTGTGAGCATCAGTTTGGTACCAATCGGTGATGGCATGACCATTTGTCGAAAGAAATGAGACGTAAAGACAAGACAACCTGTTGTTGCTCTCGTTGAATGAAGCCAACGGCCTCGAGTCCCTTAGTAGTAGGGTACCCTCGTTGAATGACTCGAATTTTGCTTAGTTTCCCGATGATTAATACTTAACAAGTCTTGAAATCCCGACTATCTCGACCTCCTGATCTTCCCGGTCATCCTTGCACGAAATACCTCAACATCTTTGTTCGGTGTGCGTTAAATCATCCCTACCTGAGAACCGATTTGTCGAATAAAGACATACGATTATTTTTCGAGTAACGTCGAATTATGGCGAAATCTCTATATATATACTCGAATCTCAACTATTTGAGAGTTTTTCAACAACTGCTACTCATTTTACGGCATATGGGACCTATTTATATGTCCAGCAAAATATCTCACATTTTTCGAAAAATCACCAAAAACGGGCGAATTAAAAGGTTATTATCCACGTTTTTCGTGCAATTTTGATCCCGAAATTAAATGTCTCCAAATTCGCAAAGTAATTAGTCCGCACATTGTATAAATATCTCGGTGTAATATAAAGTACATATGGTTTCATATAAACACATTTGAATGACATTCAATTATCTTTCGAATAACGTTGAATTATGGCGAAATCTCTATATATATACTCGAATCTTAACTATTTAAGAGTTTTTTCAACATCCGCTAGTCATTTTACAGCGTACGGGTTCTATTTAAATGACCGGCAAAATATCTCACATTTTTTGAAAAATCATCTGAAACGGTCGAATTTGAAGGTTATTATCCACGTTTTTCGGACAATTTTGGTCCCGAAATTTAAAAATCCCTCCGAATTCGCATAGTAACTAGTCCACACATTGTAGAAATATCTCGTTATAATATAAGGTATATATGGTTTTAAATAAACGCATTTAAAGACGCATTCTATTATCTTTCGAATAACGTCGAAATCTCAATATATTGTACTACCTCCGTATCTATATGTTCGTCCACTTTTAATATAATACTCCACCCATATCTATATGTTCGTCCACTTTTAATATAATATTCCACCCATATCTATATGTTCGTCCACTTTTAATATAATATTCCACCCATATCTATATGTTCGTCCACTTTTAATATAATATTCCACCCATATATTAAATTTTGTAGACGAACATATAGATACAACTTTGTGGACGAACATATAGATACGGAGGGAGTATATAATAATCGAAAAAGAAAAAAAAAAGACGCGCGAACACTTTCCCCCAAATTCAAAAACCTTTCATCTCCTACAACCTTCCACCACCGCGAACCATGGCTGCAACCACCGTGCACCACCACATCTCGCCTGAAATTAGTCGTCCTTCTGAATCATCAATCAACCGAGATCGTCAATTCTTCTATTCCTCAATTCATCAATTTTTCAATGAACTATTCTTCGATCCATCTATATGAAC